>CM021102.1:759592006-759947505 GCA_007115665.2 Sequoiadendron giganteum | reverse complement strand
AAAATTTTAGGCATTCACACTGAATCACTAGGGGATTTAATAGCCTCACTCCTCCACTTTAAATTTAATTTACACACAAAAACATAAAAATAGAATTAGAAAATCTATTTTGTAACTATTAGTTGGTTGGGATAGTTTTTCCAATATAAATATTTTGTAATTGTCGGTTGGGACAGTTTTCACACATTTTATTTATATTTAACAATTTTTCCAATAAAGTTTATTCCATTCACTGCATTTTTTGTGGTGATTACAATGGTTTTTTTTTTGCCTCTCTGATGTGATGTTTCGAGTTTTTTGTTTTAACTATGTATTGTAATTTTGGCATTCGTTTGTGCATTTTTTTTCTTTCTTTTTTCTAACATCTCGTATCAGATCCAGTTCAAAATGACAACAAATGCTAACAATACACAGTTACAAATTCCTAAATTTAATGGAAATAATTACAATTTTTTGTGTTTTCAAATGAAGATTTTGTTTAGATCACAGGAGCTATGGGACCTTGTGCAGAATGGGTATTCAGAACCGAAAGATGGAACAACATTAGTAGCACTCACACAAAATGAGAGGGATTTACTACAAAAAAATTAAAAAAAGACCAATTATTGTTCATAGTGCAGGGTCTTAATGAAATTATCCTTCCAAGAGTTTCAACCACTTCAAAGGAAAAAGAAGTGTGGGATCTCCTTGCACAATCATTTCAATGTACAAAAAGAGTAAGAAAAGTTCACTTGCAATACCTAAAAAAGATTTTGTAATTTTACAAATGTTAGATTCATAAAGTTTAGAAGATTTATTTACTCATACAATGGGAATAATTAATCAGATGAAATCAAATGGCGAGGTTATGACTAACCAAAAAATTGTAGAAAATATTTTAAGAAGTTTACCTGCAAAATATGATCCTGCAGTTATAGCCTTTGAAGAATCAAAAGATCTAATGACTTTATCTGTAGATGAGCTTATGGGTTCATTGTACACACATGAGCATAGAATAAAAAATTCTACAAAGAAGCCACTGGAGCAAGCCTTTGAGAGCAAGGTATCCATGAAATAAAAAAAAGAAACACTAGAAGCATCTTCTACACAAAGAGGAAGAGGCAAAAATCCAAGAGGAAGAGGAGGACACTTTCTACAAAGAGGTAGAGGTCAAAGAAGTAATAGAAGAAAAAAATTGTAGTTACTCTCAAGCAAGAGGCAGAGGTAGATAAAATTTTCAGCAAAGAGGTAGAGGTTTTCATAGGTATGATAAATCATTTACTCAATGTTTTTGATAAAAGGGTAAAACGGGTTTTACAGGGACCCGAAACCACAAAGTTATTACTCTCAAAAGTATAAATCATTTACTCAATGTTATTACTCTCAAAAGTATGAACATTTTGCATCTGAATGTAGAAAAAATATTGCAGATGAAAGTAAACAGGAAGCTCAATATGCAAATGAAGGTGAAGGGCAAGAAGAATATATATTTCTAACATGTAGCACAAAAGAGGAAATAAATAAAGACAAATGGTGGTTAATAGCGGGTATAGTAATCATATGACAAGACACAAATAAATATTTTAGAATTTGGACGAGTCCATCAAATTAGAAGCCAAGATGGGAAATAATACAACTGCATTGGTCATGGGGAAAGGGATGATATTAATCACAACAAAACAAGGTGAGAAAAAATATATTGGTGATGTAAATTTTATGTACTAGGCTTAAAGCATAACTTGTTAAGTGTAGGTCAACTTGTGCAAAAGGCCACACTATAAAATTTGAAAATGGTACATACATTATTGTTGATGGTAAAAACAATTTGATAACCAAAATACCCATGACTGCTAATAAAATGTTTTCTCCTAGCATCATAAAAAATATGCATTTAAGTTTTAGTGCTCTTGTAAAAGACACAGTGGTTATGGAATCTTAGATTTGGCCATTTGAATTTTGGTTGACTAAATTTTTTGCATAAAAAGAACATGGTAACAGGTTTACCATTTATCCAAGACCAGATGAAGAATGTGAAGGATGCATTATTGGAAAGCACCACAAAGAACCCTTTGTAGTAAGGGATTCTTGGAGAGCTTCAAAGAAATTGGAGCTAGCACACTCAGATCTATGTGGACCAATTGAAGTTGCTTCATTATCTGGTATGAGATATTTTTTGACATTTATTGATGACTACGGTAGGAAACTCTGGGTGTATCCTTTGAAAAATAAATTAGATAATTTTAAGAAATTATGATAATTTAAAGAATTAGTTGAAAAGAAAAGTGGTTATTTTCTCAGAATTATGAGGATTGATAGAGGTGGAGAGTATATTTCACATGATTTTCATAGTTTTTGTAGTTGAGAGGAAAAATAGAACAATTTTAGATATGGTAAGGAGTATGATTAATGCTAAGAATTTACCCAAAGTTTTTTGGGTAGAAGCAGTTTGTTGTGCCGGTTATATTTTGAACAAATATCCTATGAAGATAGTTTAGGGCATGACACTAGAATAAGCATGGGGAGGATACAAACCCTGTGTAGATCATCTAAGAATTTTCGGTTGTATTGCTTATTCTCATGTTCCAGATGCATGCAAAAAGAAATTGGATGATAAGGTAGAAAAATGTAATTTTGTTGGATATAGTGAAGAATCCAAGGCATACAGGTTGTACAATCCAGAGACAAAATAGTTGTTGACAAGTAGAGATACAAAATTTCTTGAAGATCAGGAGTGGTGTTGGAAACTAAATGAGAAATATCATCAAGTTAACATTGAAGATGAATATGCAAATCAAACAAATAAATTCAGTTGTTAACACATGAGCCAGTAGTTGTAACATTCAACAATCCACACCAAGAAGAAGCTCTTCTTCATAAAAAAGAAACCTTTCTCCACCAAGTAGTAGACATGTTTTTTCATCATCAATTAGTTCTTCATCATCCACCTCAGAATCTCCAAAAAGAGGGTAGAGAAAAATGAGCTTGTCTGACATATATCAAGAAACAACAAAGGTAAATGAAAATATTTGTCATTTTATATTTTTTGTTGATTGTGATCCTATTACATTTGAAGAAGTAATAAAATATGATAAATGGAGTAAATCTATGAATGAAGAAATTGTAGCCATACAAAAGAATCAAACTTGGGAACTTGCAGACCTCCTCAAGCATAAGAAGCCAATTGGAGTAAAGTGGGTGTATAAAACAAAGTACAATGATCAAGGTAAAGTGAATAAATACAAGGCCAGGTTGGTAGTGAAAGACTACAAACAAAGATCAGGTATTGATTATAATGAATTTTTTGCACCTATTGCTAGAATGGATACTATTCGCATGATTTTAGCTCTTTTAGCATAAAGGTTTGGAAACTCTTTCACATGGATGCAAAATCAACATTCTTGATTGGTGTATTGGAGGAGGAAATCTACATCGAGCAACCACCTAGTTTTGATATTAAAGTTCATCAAGGTTAAGTGCTCAAACTAAAGAAAGCTTTGTATGGTTTAAAGTAAGCACCTAGAGTTTGGTCTGAAAGGATTGAATCATATTTTTAAAAAAATGGTTTTGAAAAATTTCCTTATGAGCCCACCTTATTCACAAAAAAAATCAACAAGGAG
This sequence comes from Sequoiadendron giganteum, assembly GCA_007115665.2. NCBI lineage: Eukaryota > Viridiplantae > Streptophyta > Pinopsida > Cupressales > Cupressaceae > Sequoiadendron > Sequoiadendron giganteum. The sequence goes on along the minus strand of CM021102.1, from coordinate 759,943,909 downwards.
ATGTTATGATAATATGCATTTATGTTGATGATTTGCTTTATACTAGGAATAATGAAAACATTCTTAGAGAATTTTTCAGTGGCAATGAAGAGTGAATTTGAGATGATTGATCTTTCTTTTTCGTACTATTATCTTGGTTTTGAAGTAAATCAAAATAATGATGGGGTTTTCATTCACAAGAAAAGTATGCAAATGATATTTTGAAAAGGTTGAGAATGGAAAATAGAAAAATAGCAATTACACCTATTTCCATGGTTGTGAAGCTGAGAAAAAAAGATGAAAGCAAAAAGGTAGATTCTACTTTGTATAAAAGTTCGGTTAGAAGCTTAATGTACTTAATAGCAACAAGACTAAATATCATGCATGCGGTATGCTTGATAAGAAGGTTCATGGAGGATCCACATGATACTCATCTAGAGGCAATTAAAAGAATAATCAGGTGTAGTTTCATGGTCTTCAAAGAAATAACCCATTATTGCATTGTCCTCAACAAAAACATAATATGTGGTAGCCACTTCAGCAGGTTGTCAAGCAGTTTGGTTACAAAGGATGCTTGAAGCATTGATGCAACTGCAAATGGAAGAAATAATTATATTATGTGATAATCAATCAACCATTGCACTTTCTAAAAATCCAATCTTCCATGGAAAAAGCAAGCACATAGACATCAAATTTCACTTCATCAAAGAATTGGTTAAAAATAAAGAAATCAAACTTTCTTATTACAGGTCCAAAGATTAGATTGTTGACATTTTGACAAAACCTCTAAAGGAAGAAGCTTTCAATGGACTGAAGAATCTTTTAGGGATGAGAAACTATCCCACAAATTAGATTTTAGGGAGGATGTTAAAATAAAATTAGAAAAATTGTTTTGTAACTGTTAGTTGGTTGGGATAGTTTTTCCAATATATTTATTTTGTAACTGTTGGTTGGGACAGTTTTCAACATTCTGTTTATATTTAACAATTTTTCCAATAAAGTTTATTCCATTCGCTATTTTCTGTGGTGATTACAACAATTTTTTTTGCCTCTTCGATGTGATGTTTTTTAATTATTTTTCTGTTAAGTGTGTATTATAATTTTGGCATTCATTTGTGCATTTGTTTGTTCCTTCTTTTTTCTAACAACAATCTCAATATAAAGTTATATGCCAAAAATTGAACATTCACATTGTTCATTTCCATGCTTTTCTTTGTAAATCTATAATTGAACATTACAAACTTTGTTGTATCACAAGACCTATTAATGACTAATCTTCTCCGGCTGTCTACTCTTACGGTTGTATTAGTTTTGGTTTGTTTTTTTTCTGTTTGGGCAGTTTTGCCTAACAGGTTTGGGCAGTTTTGTCTAACAGTTTATAACTGTTTTATGGCTGTTGCTTCATATATTTATGACCTATTTCTTTATTGCTGTGTGGCTTGTATGGTTGTAGTATGCTGTGTAACACGAGTTGCTTTATTCAAGTGAAATAAATAATCATTTACAATTTGTCACTTTCAATTGCATTTTCAATCCTAGGCTAACAGTGGTATTAGAGCACAGGGATTTTGAAGATTGGAGCACTCTGCAAAGACAGTAAATTGATTCAGGTGAAATCAATCAATTTATTTTTACAAGGGTTTCATATCTCTAAAATTGAGCAAAAAATTTGAGCAATATTTTTAAATCTGCAGTGTGTATTTTTCATTTTGATTCACAATGCAGTCTATTGTTTCAATGATTGGGGAAACTTTAACTGGAAAAGATACTTGGTTGGAATGGCATAGAAAAGTAGAAAATACACTAATTTTTAATGATTTATGGTGTAAAATTTGTGATGGAAATACTCAACCTACAGAACCAACTGATGCTAAAGAAAAAGAAATTTGGCAATATAAAAATTCAAAAGCTTTGGCTTTAATAAGAGCTTCTGTTAATGGAGATGTCTATCGACATATACAAGGATGCACATATGCTTGGGAAGCTCTTCATAAATTAAAAGATTTGTTTGATTCTCATTCTGAATTAGAGTTTATTTAGTTACAGTTAAAATTATTTAATCTTGAGTTGCAGAATGGTGATGTTATGAGTCTGGCTTCAGAAATCAGAGCCATAAAACATGATGTTGATGCTGCTGGAGGGAAAGTTGATATATATCTCACAGCCTTTATTAAGGCACTTCTTCCAACACATTCCACTTATCTAGAGTCCCTTCAAGCAAGCAATCAATTGAAAACCATTACCTTTGATCAATTGGTTGAAAAGTTAGCAGAACGTGAAAAAGCTTTTGGAAGGAAAATAGATAATACTAGTGAGAATGTTTGTTTTGCTTATCAAAAAGAAAAATCCCTAAACAAAAATTCTTCAAGAGGTGGTTATAGTGATAGAGGAAAAGGTAGAGGCCAATGGAGACAAAATGATAATCAAAATGATAGGCAACATTTATATTGTAAAAGATGTGGTAGAAAAGGTAGTCATGAAGCACATGAATACAAGCTCTCATGGGATAAGATAGAAGGTTTTAAAGAAAATTCTTTTAAAAAAAAAGATAAAACCAAAATATACAATGATTATAAAATTTCAAGAGAAGCCCAAAGAAAAATTCACAATGATGATAATATTTCAGGAGCAGCCCAATTTGCTTGTGACAGTGATAGTGATCAATTTGTGCTTAATGTTTCAGACTTTGCATCTAATTCCTCATGGCATGATTCTTGGGTCTTAGATACTGGAGCAACACAACATATGACATTTCGGCGTGATTACTTTGAAGAATTTCATGAAGATGACTGTGGTCCAATTTACTTTGCAGATAAATCAAGCCTCAAGCCTATTGGAAAAGGAACTGTTAGACTTAAGTTGCTTGATCTCTCAGATTTTGTGCTTCATGATGTGTTGTTTCTTCCTCAGTTGCAACATAATTTGTTATCACTAGTATTGATTCGACAACAAGGCTACTCTATTTTGTTAAAAGATGGACAAGTTGTTGTTAGAAAAATATCTAATAATCAAGTTGCATTTACTGGTTATGAAGATGGAAGATTATTAAAACTCAATGGTACTTCTGCTCTTTCTAGAAGTTTTGCATATCTTACTGAAGAAGCTAGTCTATCTCCTAGTATTTTGTGGCATGCAAGATGTGGACATATTAGTTATGATAGAATTCATATCATGCAAAAGAATGGTGTTGATGGTTTGCCTGTTCTGCCTAAAAAAATTGAAAAATGTGAAGCATGTATTCTTGCCAAACAACATAGAAATCCATTTCCACACTCAACTTGGAGAGCACATAGAAAATTGCAACTCATTCATTCTGATTTATGTGGGCCTTTACCAGTAACTTCTATTGGAGGATCTAAGTATTTCATGTTGTTCATTGATGATTACAGTCGCATGACTTGGATTTATTTCTTGCAGCAAAAATCAGAAGCTTTTGAAATTTTTAAAAGGTTTCGAGTTATGATTGAAAATCAAATCCAATCTCAAATTGGTACTCTTTGAACAGACAATGGTGGAGAATTTACTTCTCTAGTTTTTGAAGATTATGTTCGTCAAAATGGGATACAACATCATCTAACTATTCTTGGTACTCCTGAACAAAATGGTGTGGTTGAAAGAATGAATAGAACCATCATGAACATGGTTTGAGCATTGCTATATTTCAAAGGAATTAAGTTACATTTTTGGGCTGAAGCAACAAGAACTGTAGTCTATCTTCGTAATAGATCTCCATCATCTGCACTTCAACATGCCATTCCATATGAAGTTTGGTTTGGGTATCCTCCATCCGTTCGACATCTTCGGATTTTTGGGTCTACTTGCTATGCTCTAATTCCTAAGGATAAAAGAACTAAGTTGCATAATCATAGTTATAAGTGCATTTTTATTGGCTATTTTGACTCATCCAAAGCCTATAGGTTGTATGATGAAGCTAACAAAAAATTCTTCATTACATGTGATGTATTTTGTGAATCTTCCAAAAGTGATGCAAATTTTGAATGTTAGTTAAAACAACTTGATAAATGTGCACGATTTTCTCCTTGGATAGAAAATATTTGTGAGGAGAAGCCAACTCCCTTAGACACACCTTTAATAGATTCACATGTAGTTCAAGATACTCCATCTATAAATGTGCAAGAAGAAACCTCCTCTTATCATGATTTTCTCTCTAATGATGAGCCTGAAATTGCAAATGCATTGGACACTAATGAAGCATCTAATCAAGAAATGGAAACCTCTTTTGTACAACCAAAATCTTCACATAGGTGGGCCAAACAAGTACAACAACCTTTGAAGGATTTAAGGACTGATGAAATAGGTAAAACAGGTACATGAAGCTCTTATAGAGCTAGGATGCAGGCTCAATCCAATATTGTAGATAACTTAGAGTCCATTGATGAACTCAATTTCATGATAAATTCAGAACCAACTTCCTATAATGAAGCTAAGAATATTGCAGTATGGAGAAAAGCAATGCAAAATGAGTATGACACACTTTTGAAAAATGGTACATGGGAGTTGGTTGATCCTCCTCTTTGTTGTAAACCTATTGGTTGCAAGTGGGTTTATAGAAATAAATATAAAGCAAATGGTTCACTTGACAAACATAAAGCCCGACTTGTTGCCAAAGGATATGCTCAAAAAGAGGGCATAGATTATGATGAAACCTTTGCACCTACAGCTAAATGGACTACCATTCGTGCTTTGTTGGCTCTTGCAGCTCAAAATGGGTGGACAGTTCATCAAATGGATGTTAAAAATGCATTCTTAAATGGTGATCTCAAAGAAACAGTGTATATGACTCAACCTGAAGGCTATTTCATCAATGGTAAAGAACATCAGGTATGCAAACTTGTCAAATATTTGTATGGTTTAAAGCAAGCTCCCCGAGCCTGGTATGACAAACTTACCAAGCATCTCCTGCAGTTGAATTTCAAGCATTTTGAATTTGATGATGCAACTCTTTTTGTTACAATGGTTGCCAACATGGTTGCCTATCTTGTTGTTTATGTGGATGATTTGTTTATCATTGGTACTAAAGAGGATAATATTCAAGATATCAAAAACCAATTGAAGCAAAGATTTGATATGACTGATTTGGGCCATCTTCATTACTATTTGGGTATTGAGGTGATTCAACAACCCCATTCTATCTTCATCACCCAACAAAAATATATTGGTGACCTTTTAAATAAGTTTGGCATGGTTGAATGCAAACCCCTTAGTACTCCTATGGAGCAAAATATTAAACTCACATCAGCTGATTCTTTAGCATTGGTTGATGCAACTACCTACAGGAAACTTGTTGGTAGTTTGATTTATGCTACCACTACTCGTCCAAATATTTCATTTGCTGTTGGAGTTCTTTCCAGATTCATGCAACAACCTAGGGAACCTCATTGGTTGGCAGCCAAACGGGTTCTTCGATATCTCCAAGGTACTCAAAACTATGGGCTCCACTACTACAAGACTAAACAATTTTCTTTGCTTGGATATTCTGATTCAGATTATGCAGGTGACTTGGAAGATGGTAAATCTACATCTGGTTTTTTAATGCATCTTGGTTTTGCTGTCATTTCATGGAAATCTAAAAAGCAACTAGTCCCAGCCCTCTCTTCTTCTGAAGCTGAATATATGGCAGCTTCTGAAGCAACTCGAGAAATTTTATGGCTTCGCAACATTCTTGAAGACTTGTAGGCACCACAAATTTCTTCAACACCACTCTTTCTTGACAATCAATCTGCTATTAAAATGGCAAAAAATCCAGTCTTTCATGATCGTACCAAACACATTAATACAAAGTTTCATTTGATTCAGCATCATGTGAAAGTTGGTCTTGTACACCTCAAATATTGTCGTACTGCCGATCAACCTGCTGATATTCTTACCAAGGCCTTGGGCAGAGAAAAGTTTGAGAAATTCCGAGGACTGCTTGGCTTAACCCCTTCAGATTACCAGGGGGATGTTAATGACTAATCTTCTCCAGCTGTCTACTCTTCTGGTTGTATTAGTTTTGGTTTGTTTGTTTTTTGTTTGGGCAGTTTTGCCTAACAGGTTGTCTAACAGGTTTGGGCAGTTTTGTCTAACAGTTTATAACTGTTTTCTGGCTGTTGCTTCTTATATTTATGACCTGTTTCTTTATTGCTGTGTGGCTTGTATGGCTGTAGTATGCTGTGTAATAGGAGTTGCTTTATTCAAGTGAAATAAATAATCATTTACAGTTTGCCACTTTCAATTGCATTTTCAATCCTGGGCTAACAAAGACCCTTGTATGGAGTTTCTAGTGGGGCTTCACAAAAAAGGGAAAATTTTCTATTGTTGAATGTAGGTAGAGAAGGTCCAAAGTTTCCAAGTGCTGATGGGATGTTAAATGTAAGTTGAATCAATCTAGGTGGCTTCAATACTAGTTGAATCGAACAACCAATGAATAGTGCTTAAAAAATATAGTTTTTGTTTTCAATAAATGTATCTTTATTTTATTATTTTGATAGTGGTTTGACATCAATTGATAGTGGTTCCAATTTGAAAATTTATGAAAGATCTAATGATCTTGTAAAATGTTTTTTTATTTTATTATTTTGATAGTGGTTCTGATATCAATTATTGATGGTGGTTCCAATTTGAAAATTTATGAAAGATCTGATGATCTTTTAAATACACAAAATATAATAGCAAATGTCTCTATATAATAGATATTTACAGATATTGCTGAAATAAAAATTATATTTGTAAATAGTGTTCAACGATCGTTCCCATTTAATATGAAGGAGAAAAGATAGTTTCAGACTGCTACCAGACCACCAACATACATTAATAAACTAACCTAAAAAAAGTACAGAGGAAGCAAACGATAAGCTTCAATCCAAGTATATCTCGAGAACATGCAGAGGATTAAATAAATTAGTTTCAAAGAAAGAGAATTCAGATAACAAACGACAGCTCACTTCCTGAATCCAAACTTGAGAGTTCAGCGTTCAAAGAAGACATCAACGCTGTTAAGAAGGCGATAAGAAGGTGACAAATAAAGAGCACGTTTATGGTTCGCTATTTTAATATTTTAATATTTCGTTTTTTTTGAGACACCTAAAGTCAACATTTTTTTATTCGGTATTATTTTGGTAACAGTCGTCTCCAATTTGATATCGATTTAATTAATTCAGATGACGCGCGAACCAGCTAATGTACCATTGACATTTCAGAAAGGATGACAGAAACCACTGGTAATCCCTATCACAGTCATATTCCATCAAATCCAATCCCAATCACAACACTTCTATAAGTAGCCACATAATTCTCTGTTACATTCACCTAAAAGAACACAAGCATGGCTTCTTCCATGTCAACGGTGAGCAAGCTTGTAGCATCTATTGCTATACTGCTATGCTGGAGCACAGCGTATGCTCAGCTTCGCCCAAACTTTTACAAGAAGACGTGTCCGCAGGCATTGTCGATCGTGGAAGAAGTAATAAAGGAAGTGGTAGCCAATGAGCCACGAATGGGTGCATCGTTGCTTCGTCTTCACTTTCACGACTGTTTTGTTAATGTAATGAAAATGCTGTTTACAATCATCTATCTCTACATTTTTATCATCAATATAGCTAATAATTTTTTGGGTTTGCTCTCCAATTGCAGGGCTGCGATGGGTCTGTACTCTTGGATGACACACCAACATTCACTGGAGAAAAGAGTGCAGGAGCAAACTTTAATTCAGCCAGAGGTTTCGATGTCATTGATAAAATTAACACTCGGATTGAGAATGTGTGCAGGGGCATTGTTTCCTGCGCTGATATTTTGACAATAGCCACTCGTGATTCTGTTGTCCAAGTAAATATTTCTGCACTCCTCTGCCTTCGCTTACAACTTTTTCTAATGTTATAAACAGATTGTTTCTGGTCCCCTCTATAATGGCTAGAGAAATTTGTGTTTATAATTGATAGTTGGGAGGCCCAACATGGGATGTAAGGCTTGGAAGGCGAGATTCAAGAACTGCAAGTCTAAGCGATGCAAACAACAACCTTCCAGGCCCTGGTTCAAGCCTCAGCTCTCTAATCGCAGCATTTCGTGCTCAAGGACTGTCTGCTAAGGACATGGTTGCACTTTCAGGTAAATATTATTGCTGATGTCTTTGAAAAGCGATTTCAAAGAAGTTATACTGAAGAGACTTAACTTTTATATTACTGTAGGTGCTCATACAATTGGTCAAGCACGCTGCCTTTTCTTTAGAAGTCGCATCTACAACGAAACCAATATAGACAAGGCATTCGCTGCTTCTATGCAGGCAAATTGTCCCTTCAATAGTGGTGACAATAACCTCTCACCCTTAGACAGTATAACTCCCAACGGTTTTGACAATGTCTACTACCAAAGTCTGACAACTAAGAAGGGGCTCTTTCATTCAGATCAGGAACTGTTTAATAATGGCTCTACCGTTGCTCAAGTTAACAGATACAGTAACGATCAAAAAGCTTTCTTCAAAGATTTTGTGGCTGCAATGGTGAATATGGGAAACATCAAACCTCTCACAGGGAGGAAGGGAGAGATTCGGAAAAATTGCAGTAGAGTAAACTGAAGTACATTATTGCCTCGGCATTTATGTTTGTATTGCAGCCTTTAATAAATCCACTCGACTCTCGCTCTAGACTTCGTTGATTGATGGACAAAAACATCCATCCCTCTACTGTTTCTAAGCCATAATTCCTGATTTCTTGGTCTACAAGTCTTTTTATCAATAACTCATTGGCATTCTTCAATAATAAAGGAATTCCAATTAACTGCGGATGAGAAGTGTTTTCTTTCTTTGTTGGTGAAGAACGTTTGATATAACGTGGTAATGATGAACGTTGGATTTTCTTTGATTTTGTTATTCTTAAAGTAGAGGCAAGTGTATGATTGGTATGATATTATTTATTTATTATTATTATTATTTGGTTAAAAGTTGGTATATAATATAAATTATATGTATTTTTGTTTATAATTATTTTTAGTGGTAAGTTTGAATCGTTGCTTTGTTCATTCTTATCAAAGATCATATTTATAATTTGTATAAGTAGAATTTGTTCATTCTTATCATAGATCATATTTGTTGAGAAATATGTCTCAACCTTGCAAGCCTTTTCCAGGAAAATTACAGAATTTGTTTGTGGCAGTTGTCCACATGTTTATGCATTGGAAAAAGGTGTATGAGTTGTTAAAAGGTGCCTTGTCCTTAGTAGAATATAGGAGGGCCATTTTTAGAGCATAGTTAATTTGTTTTATGTCTTTTATGGGGGTCTAAACTAGAGGACAAAATTATGGACGGGATTACTATTTTAACCTGGTTGTTTTTCCATCTTGGAAATGTAAATGTCAAAAATGGGCAACATGTGGCATGGTGGTTATGCCCATGGTTTTGTAAAACCACAAATGGTTTCCAGGTTGTAAATCACTATATAAGGAGGGCTTGGGGAGGAGTTTACATAATGGAGTTTTATTTGCAAGGCTGGGTGCTAGAAGGATGCTAGTGGTGTCTCTCCAAGTTTGAGTTGAGGTGATGCTCTTGTAAGAACTTGCATTGCAAGTGTATTGTAATCTTCTTTGATTTGATAATACATTATGCAGGTTTTAGAGGGTGGGGTTTTTCTCCCGTAAGGGTTTTCCCCATGATAATCACAGTGTTATGTGTTTATGGTTATTTCATTTATACTCTTGAATGTGTTTCTTTGAATCATTGTAATACTTTATATTGAAATCTGCATATTCGTTCTCTCAATATTAGCGTAGGAAGCGTTTCCGCGCACCTTTGCTTCCTTACAAGTGGTATCAGAGCCTGGCCAGTTTTGGTTCTGTTTGTTGGGTACAGGGTTTTTTGAGCTAATCAAGGTTTGAGTGGGAGCTTGTGCAGAGTATTTCATTTTTTGTATTGCAGGATCGTAAAGATGGCAAGCATGTCGGGGAGGATTGATGTAGAAAAGTTTTCTGGCACAAACTTTGAGATGTGGAAGCTAAAGATGGAAGATCTGTTGATTGATCGGGATCTATGGGATGCGGTGGATGAGAATAACCTAAGGCCTACAGATCCGACTTTAGCTGCACAATATGATGTGATGGACAGAAAAGCTAAAGGTCTCATAAGATTGTGTCTTGCAGACTCAATTCTGATTAATGTGCATGAAGAGTCTACCACGAAGAAGCTTTGGAAGAAGCTAAGTGAGATCTATCAAGCGAAATCACTTGTTAACAAGATTTTCTTGAGGAAGAAATTGTATTCCTTGAGAATGGAAGAAGGTGGACGAATTCCTGAGCATCTGGAAAGTTTCAATATGTTGGTGACTCAGTTGACCTCAGTTGGGGTAGTGATGGATGAAGAAGAAAGGTGCCAAATCCTACTATGTTCATTGCCAGATTCATGGGACAACCTTGTCATGGCCATAGGGAGCACTTCTATTGTCTTGAAGATGGAGGATGTTATTGGTTCTCTACTTTCTGAGGAGATGAGAAGGAAGGTCTCTCTGAATGCTAAAGAGGCTTTGAGTGTTCGAGGAAGACCAAAGGAAAGAGGCAAGAACGAAAAGTAGCATGGCCGTTCTAAGTCCAAGAATAAGGGGAGATCAAAATCCCCTGGTAAGTCCAAGGTGATATGTTGGAATTGTGGTAAATCTGGACACTTCCGAAAGGATTGCAAAGAGGAAAAGAAGAAGAAGAAAAAGAAGCAAGATTCTGATTCTGAGTCCGAGAAGGAAAATGGAGACGCTTTTATCGCAGCCTTGGCCACTCATGCAGGTGATAATGCATGGTTAATAGACTCAGGTGCATCTTTCCACATGACTCCTAATAGAAACTGGTTTAGTAAGTATGAAAATTTTGATGGTGGTAAGGTATATTTGGGTGATAACTCTATTCTTGATATTGTTGGCCGTGGAAGTATTCGTGTAAAATTTTCTGATGGTAGAATTACAAGATTTGATGGTGTCTTGCATATCCCGGGACTAGCAAGAAATTTGTTATCTGTTAGTAAACTAATAGATGCGGGTGTGCATGTACAGTTCTCTAAAGCAGGTGTGAAAATGGTAAGAGGTGCTATGGTAATAGCAAGAGGAAGCAGATTGGGTACACTGTACCAGCTTGATGCATGCACAGTTGAGTGCAATAGTACTTCTGATAAGATTGTGAAAAAGACTACTCTGTTGGAAAAGGAGAGGTTTTCTCTTTCAACAAATGGTCGTGGTTTTTGGGTACCTAAGGGTGCTCTGTCTACCAAATCAAAGCTGCCTGCAGAGAAGACCATGTTATGGCACCAAAGACTTGGCCACATAGGTGAGAAGGGTCTACGGACCTTGAAAAATAAGAATCTTGTTGATGGGTTAAATGATTGCAATCTTGAATTTGATTTTTGTGAGCATTGTATTTATGGAAAACAAAACCGCATTCAGTTTTACTCCAGTTCTCATAAGTCTTCATGTATATTGGATCTGATCCATTTAGATGTATTTGGTCCAGTTGATGTTCCTTCTATTGGTAAATCAGTTTATTATGTCTCTTTCATTGGTGATTTCAGTAGAAGAACATGGGTTTATTTTCTTAGGAGTAAAGCTGAAGTTTTCAGTCGTTTCAAAGAATTTAAAGAAATGGTAGAGTTACAGACTGGAAAGAAAATAAAATGTTTGAGAACTGATAATGGCGGTGAATATTGCTCTAATGATTTTGATACATTTTGTAAAGATTGTGGTATTAAAAGACAGAAGACAACTCCGTATTCTCCACAACAGAATGGAGTTGCAAAAAGAATGAACAGGACCCTGATGGAGAAGGCTAGGAGTATGTTGAGTGGTGCTGGACTAGAACAAAAGTTCTAGGCTGAAGCTGTAGCCACTGCCTGTTACCTGATAAACAGGTCTCGTACATCAGCTCTTGTTGATAAAACGCCAATGGAAGCGTGGTCGGGCCACAAGCCTTCACTTAGACATCTGAGAGTTTTTGGTTGTGAGGCATATTCTCATGTGCCAAAGGAGAAGCGGAAAAAATTGGATAACAAAGCTGTTAAATGTATTTTCATCGGATACAGTTATGGTGTGAAAGGATACAAGCTTTGGGATCTTGTTGCACAAAAGGTATTTTATTCTAGAAGTGTTATTTTTAGAGAAACTAAGCCATCTTCTATTTCAGTGCAGCCAGAACAAATAGAAGAAAAGAAAGATGTGATTCAACTACCTGCTACACCAGAGAAAGTTGAATCGAGGCCCTTAGAAAGACAAGAAGTCGAGGAGAGCTCTATGAGTTCTGAATCATTAGAGGAAGAAGAGGTACTTGAACCTAAACCTGATAATGAACCAGATCTTGCTCGAAGGTCTACTAGACAAAGGAAACCACCTGAAAGGTATGGGTATTCTCCTGATGATTGGAGGTGTATATTTGCTTTGAATGCTAACATCGATGAACCAAGATCTGTAGAAGAGGCTCTTGGTATGAATGATTCAGAGTCCTGGAAAATAGCCATGGATGAAGAGATGGCAGCTCTTAAGAGGAATGATACATGGGACCTTGTACCATTGCTTGAAGGACGGAAACCTGTTGGTTGTAAATGGGTGTTCAAAAAGAAGATGGGTTCAGATGGAAGCATTGAGAAGTACAAAGCGCGATTGGTTGCTAAGGGTTACTCCCAGGTTGAGGGGGTAGATTATGGTGAGATTTTTTCTCTTGTAGCCAAAATGACATCCATTCGATTTTTGCTTTCTATTGCAGTAGCTTATGATCTAGAGATCGAGCAAATGGATGTGAAAACAACTTTCCTTCATGGAGACTTGGAGGAAGAAATTTATATGACACAACCAGAGCACTATGTGGTAAAAGGTAAAAATCATTTGGTCTGTAAGTTGAAGAAATCCTTGTATGGTTTGAAAAAAAGTCCTAGGATGTGGTACCAAAAGTTTGATACATATGTGTTGAGTTTGGGATTTGTGCGATCTAAATCTGATCATTGTATATATTTCAAATCTGATGGTGATCGTTTCCTGGTTATTGCCTTGTATGTCAATGACATGTTATTTATTGGCAAAGGAAAAGGTTTGATTGCAGAATTAAAATCTCAACTCTCAGCGAAGTTTGAAATGAAAGATCTTGGTGCAGCAACGTACATTCTAGGAATGGAGATTGTAAGAGATAGACAAAACAGAAAGCTTTGGCTAGGCCAGAGTAAGTATGTTGGTACTATTTTGAAAAGATTCAATATGCAGGATTCTAGACCATTGAGTGTTCCTGTTACAATGGGAACAAAGCTTTCTATTTCACAGTGTCCTACATCCCCATTAGAGATGGAAGAGATGGGTCGAGTACCATACCAGAGTGCTGTTGGAAGTTTGATGTATGCTATGGTTTGTACAAGACCAGACATTGCCCAAGCAGTGGGAGTACTTTCCCGTTACATGTCTAATCCAGGAAGAGCACATTGGGATGCAGTTAAAAGAGTTTTCAGATACTTGCGGGGTACCTCAGAGTACTCTATATGTTTTCATGGAATAGGAAACAAGCATTCCTTGGATATTCGAGGCTATGTGGATTCAGACTGGGCTGGTGATGTTGATAGAAGAAGATCCACCAGTGCATATGTGTTTACATTATTTGGTGGTGCAATTAGTTGGATGAGCAAGCGACAGGCTGTGGTTGCCTTGTCCACTACAGAGGCAGAGTATATGGCATCTACTCATGCCTGTAAGGAAGCCATTTGGCTTAAGAGATTGTATTCAGATATAGAGTTCAAACAGGGTGCAGTGACAATTTATAGTGATAGTCAAAGTGCAATCTGCCTAGCGAAGAACCCGACTTTTCATGCCAGGACCAAACACATTGATGTACAATATCATTTTGTGAGAGATATGGTTGAGGATGGCAAGGTGAAGTTGGAGAAGGTAGACACTTTGGTGAATGTTGCTGATGCATTAACTAAACCTGTGAGCACAGAGAAGTTCAGATGGTGTTCAGAGTCTATGGGCCTTTCGGCCCCTAGCAATTAAGTCCATGATATTTTGGATCCCCTAACTCTTGCAAGGTGTTCGACAAGTGGGAGATTGTTGAGAAATATGTCTCAACCTTGCAAGCCTTTTCCAGGAAAATTACAGAATTTGTTTGTGGCAGTTTTCCACATGTTTATGCATTGGAAAAAGGTGTATGAGTTGTTAAAAGGTGCCTTGTCCTTAGTAGAATATAGGAGGGCCATTTTTAGAGCATAGTTAATTTGTTTTATGTCTTTTATGGGGGTCTAAACTAGAGGACAAAATTATGGACGGGATTACTATTTTAACCTGGTTGTTTTTCCATCTTGGAAATGTAAATGTCAAAAATGGGCAACATGTGGCATGGTGGTTAAGCCCATGGTTTTGTAAAACCACAAATGGTTTCCAGGTTGTAAATCACTATATAAGGAGGGCTTGGGGAGGAGTTTACACAATGGAGTTTTGTTTGCAAGGCTGGGTGCTAGAAGGATGCTAGTGGTGTCTCTCCAAGCTTGAGTTGAGGTGATGCTCTTGTAAGAACTTGCATTGCAAGTGTATTGTAATCTTCTTTGATTTGATAATACATTATGCAGGTTTTAGAGGGTGGGGTTTTTCTCCCGTAAGGGTTTTCCCCACGATAATCACAGTGTTATGTGTTTATGGTTATTTCATTTATACTCTTGAATGTGCTTCTTTGAATCGTTGTAATACTTTATATTGAAATTTGCATATCCGTTCTCTCAAGATTAGCGTAGGAAGCGATTCCGCACACCTTTGCTTCCTTACAATATTTGCAATTTGTATAAGTAAATTATGTTAGTTATATAAATCATGAAAATGATCCATATACTTTAAGGCTTTAGGCTCAAATTTAGGGTTGATGTAACCCTTCCAACTACTCATTATGAGCTTCCTCAAAATACAAAATGTTCCATTTACTTCCTTTGGATTTGCATTTAAGGATTAACCTTAGTTCATCTTCAGATAATCTAATACCTACAAGTTATTGAATCTTACATATACTTTCATCATAATTAGAGAACATTAAATTAAACAATTTATTATTGTAATGGATGCTTGCATCATCATCTAGGGTATGTTTTGCATGCTTGTCCTATGATTTCAACCATTAGCGAAATTGATTTGATATCCTTAGGGATTTGACCAAGGAGAGATATATTCTGGCCATTCAAAACTCCCAACCACAACAAAGTTTTTATGTAAGAACTAGTACATGAATTTCAGACTAGTTGAAGGTGAATTGTCAAGGATTCACAAAGATTAGATGCATGCATTCAAATCAGATCTGTATTTTTATGTCATATCTACATGTGTGATGAGACTAATTTTGACCTCATCAAAATCATAAATAATGCACCTTATTTTCCTTATCCACCCCTTGTTTCATACTAAATTAATATCTTCTTAAGAATTTATTAATTACTTAAGTGAAATAAACTGCATAAATTTGATTTAATAATTATTTGTTGTTAGAATCCAAACGTTGATAATCTATTGCACAAAAGACATGTTTTTGGTTGAGAAGTATACTTTGGTGATTCTTGAAGGATTCTACTCAACCCAAAATTATTTGAGGGTTTGAGTGCTAAGAATAATTTCACCAACTCTAGAGGTTTCAAACTCCAAAAAAGAGGGAAGCAAAATTATTAGCCCCAGAGGCCCTAGCTTTGAAGATGACAAAACCACCTCGATTCCCTTGACTCCAAAATTAAATGTACACTTAGTAATTCTAATTTTCCAATTAATTGTATAAATAACCCACACTAGTGATAGACTCCTATTATGTGTAATCCTTGAAGATACTTTCCTCATTTTATGCTTGAAAATAAAAGTTGTATAAATTTTATAATATATTTATATATTTCAATTTAATTAACAATCATCATAGAATTATATTATAGGGATCTATTATAAATATTTAGAGGTAGTGGTAATTAATTAGATACCACTTAGTTGTTGTATCCTCTTTTATAATCAATATCATGCAAAAAAACCATTGTCATTGCCGATATTATCATTTTTTACTTCACGACAATATTGTTCAATTTAGAAAATGAATCATGTGGCATATGTCATTATATAAGATCATGAATAAGATAGTCCTATTTTAATTCCTATACAGTTTTGAGTTGAATGTGATGATTGATTAGATGCTCCAATCTCTAGCGAGTTGGGTACTCAATTAGAGAGAAAGAACATGAGTTATTGTAGATAAGTATTTAATGTTTATTGCATAAATATTTTGAAGTAAATATTTTTATTTCATATTTTATTTTTTACAAGTATATTATGTTAGGTATTGTTGTGTTTGTAAGTGAAATTATTACATTTTCAAATATTATAAGAAAAAAAGTGTTTATATATATATATATTTTTTTTTTCTTACCAGAAATATTTTTTTTAGCTAGTTGTTATTTTTTTTTTGGATAAAATATGTAGAGCATCTTTATTATATTAAAATATTGATTTTTTTTTTTACACAATATTTGCAAAAACAAAGTTTGATACAAAGCAAAGCAGACTGAGGAACATAAAAAATATTATACATTATCATACAAAAAAGGACTGGAAACTACAATAGCAAAATTTTGATAAAAAAATATTTGCAACCTTTAACTGCTATCTTCTTCACTTTTTGCAAAACCTTCATCAGTAGGGGTAGAGACTTTGGCATGATGTGATCCCTCAAGGCAATATAAATTGAGCTTCATCAAAATATTTTTATCTTTCATGGGTACTGAAGGATAATGATTGAGTAGTAGGTGGATTGCATGGAAAATGTGTTTAGATTTCTTAATGAAATCTTGGTCTAGTTGTGATAGGTGAGAATCAAGAGAGCAATTGAAAACTACTTTACAATTTTTATGGAGGCCTTCATTGAGAGAATTATGAATTCAAATGTACTCCGTCATTAATAGCATTTCTTCTATGAATAAGCCACCAATAGGATAAACACCCTCCAAGATGTCATACTGGTCTAGGGCAAGCTTGAGGAAGCCATTAAGGAATGCATACTAGTCCAAGATGTCACTAATGATATAATCTCAAATGTATTTCTAACAAAGTATGCAAACCATTAAGGAGCACTCTGCGAGATCCATGAAATTTGAGAGAAATGCAACCGCCATGTCATAGTGGGTGTTGAAGCAGAAAGGGTCCATCAAATACTTTGAATTTACTACTTGTCAGTGATAACTTTAAGAAACCCCCCTCAAAAAAAGATATAAAATCCTGGCGAATCTTTCATTTTTTGAGGAAAAAAATTTAATTTCTATTGGCTATTTTTTTTACATCACTAAAATTTTGTGGAAAATTAGTTTCTATTGGCGATTTTTTTACATCACTAATATTTTTTCAAAAAAAGGATTAGTTTTATTGGCGATTTTTTTACATCACTAAAATTTTGTGGAAAATTTTGGCGAATCTTGAAAAATAATAGGAAAATGCATTAATTATGATGGAAAATCTATCCAATCTAAAAATAATTCTCATGGAAAAGTAGGGGCCTGAGGGTGGAAATTATCGATGAGTTGAAGGGGTAGACTATAATATTTACTTTCTACCATTGTTTTATAATATAATATAATGGCCCTCATTATATTCTACAAGGTAAAATATAACCATGATCTATAATTCTCATCGGGGCTCAAAACTATTTTTAGATCATTGGTCTAACAACCCTTGTTGTACACTATAAGGTGAAATTTACCCACAATCTATAATGCTCGTGAAACCCAAAATTGTGGGCCCCATGAGCATTATAGATCATGTGTACATTTTACCTCATGGAATACAACAAGGTCCATTAGATTATATTTAAATCAATGGTGGAAACTAAAGATTAGAAATATGGTCCTAAAGCAACTAATAGTTATGATATACTATTGGCGAATTAATATAGATTTCTCCAATAATTTATAAAATTAAGGCGAATCTGATCTAATCATGTATCGAATATTGTGGCGAATTTTTGAGTTAAATTTTTTAATAAAATAAATTATTTGGTGATTTAAATAAGACTATAATAAAATTTTGTAAAAATGTGGCGATTCAAGTCACATTGTAGCTTAAACTTTTAGCCAATTTTGGATTCCCAAATTTCAACTATTAGCCAACTGGCGAATATTAGCCACTAAAAAAATCACTGCTACTTGCCTTATTGCCCATTCTATGTTGTGGCACTTGAAACTAAAATAAAATTTTAACTAACCTGGTTTGAAGGGGCTATCAAGAATGGAAGATGTTGACGTAGACCAGTTCTGAAGGAAAATTCTAGTGTTTAATATACATTTAACCAAAATTTTAATTGTTAGAGAGGTTTGTTTTTTAACATTTTATTTCATAATTAGCCTTTTGAATCTCTTAAATTCAACATGAGTATTTTAATTCCTAGTTAACTATTTAAATTTATTTTATTAGATTATTGTGTATGTATATTTCCTTTCAAATAGAATATAATGAAATCTAGATCAGGACCCTAAATTACTCTTTTTCAAATGGATTTTTTATTTAAAAAAATGAATAGGCATAGTATCTATATTAATATAAAAGATAGAAATACATATTAAAGAAAAAAAGTTGGGTAGTAAGAAGGCACATCCTAAGAGTCACATAAACCCTACTGATGTATGGGGGAAAAAATTGGATGACAGGGACCCACCGCCCTTTGCTGGCATTGCCATGGCCACTTGACGACCTTTTTCAAATAGATTTTGGAGATTGGTCGAGTTGAGAAAGATTATTTATCTATTAAAATATGAGGTTCAATGACATCTCACCAAATTACACAATGCATTCCATAGTTATAAAAGTGATCCATAATAATGGATAGGAAATTTATAGATTCTAGGACATTTGTATGATATTTCTTATTCTTTTGCATTTCAATAATCACATTCAACCGTATATCATAACATGTATAAATTAGGTTTTTACATTCTAGGAGAAGTAGGAATCTAAACCAAGACCTATTGAAAATCATAGATCACACTTACTCTAGTCAATAAATGATCAAAGACCAACATAATGGAATAGAGAGAATATCCTTAATAGAGAGAATTGAAAAAAAATATAAGAAAATTTAGACACATTGCTCTTTTTGACTAGAAGATCTGAGAAGTGAGTGTTGTATATATAAGAAAAGTATACATATACATTCACAAGGAGCAATAACTCCAACTTCAAAAAATGGAAAGGAGTTTGTACGTACTTGATAAATACCAAAATAGATAGTTGAAAATATTTAAATAAAGACAAATACATTGTTATGATAGGTGGCCCTAATAAATCTAAAAGATGGCATGCGACTCAACAACCCAATAGTGCACAAGATTGATACATGTAATTTATGTATTATGTCATGCGATCTCATAATAACCATCCATGATTAACTTAATCAAGCTTAACAATATGTGTAGGAAAAAGAAATATCCATGAGAATAAGTAAAACAAATAATTTACACTTACAACCTCCTTAAGCATAGCTTAAGTGAAGCCACAATGGATGCCGCTTGGTGAAGTTGATGAGTTATGACATACATCTATGTCTTGATTATAATTACTTGAAATAATTACAAATTCAATCTGCACAAAACAAGTTATGTGTTAGACATACACCCCCTTAAGCATAGCTTAGGTGAAGTCTTGGTCCAAAGATGCTAGGAAATAGGATTACCCTTGGTCCAAAGATGCTATAAAAAATGGAAGAGTAGGTTAAGTTGATAAGATAAATGTTAGTGGAAGCAAATGTAGGAAAAAGAGTTATGTGGGTGCTAAGCGTGTTCCAAGACATTTCTCACTAGGGGACAAGGCTTTTCTCAGAGTCAAACCTCATAAGAGTTCAATTAAATTTGGAAAGTCATCCAAACTAGCTCCATGTTATGTAGACCTCCCTTCGAGGTTCTCAAAGAAGTTAACCTAGTTGCATACAAAATTGCTTTACTGCCAGCTCTTGCTAGGATGCATAATTCCTTTCATGTGTCATACCTTAAAAACTGTATACCAGGTGGTAATCATATTATTTATCGGAATTCATTACAAGTACATAAACTAGTCGTGGTAATGATCGAGCCTCTCAAAGTGCTCAACACGCATATTCTCCACCTACATAATAGAGAGGTCCTTCACTGCAAGGTCCAATGAGACCAATATGTAGAAGACTTTGCTACGTGGGAGGATTACCATGATATTAAGAAAATATTTCTGCATATTGTTCAAGCTTTTGAATTTTTTAAGAAAACAACTCTTGTTATTATTTTATGTTTTGATACTTTATGTCATCCGAGATGATGATTCTTAAGGGGGAGGATATGTTACACCCCATTTTTAATTTACTAAATAATTTAACCTTTATGGGAAAATATGGTTTTAATATATGATTATGTCTTGATGATATTTCATGGTTGAATGAAATGTATTTGCAATGTGATGGAACTATTTATAAATACTTTAATGATGCTTAAATTATATTATGAATATGATATATATGCTATTAGCTAACTACGGACATTTTTCTCTAAGTTGGATGCAAGAAAGTTTGAACCCTCTAGTGGGGGACGGAGAGTATCACCCAGGAGAAGAGATTGGTATTGGAACATTTGGTAATTCTATCTAAGTAGACACACACACTCACTTGCATAGGTTAGTGGAACCTCATCAAGTTAGTTTAATTTTTGTTTTGGGTAAGTCTTGAACCTAAGTTGATAGGGTTTGAGCCATTAGGTAAATTTTTTTTGGTTGTCTTTGAACATCCTTGACTATTAAATTAAATTAAATTAAATTGCTAATACCCTTTGTAAATAGCATATATAACATGTATTGTATAATTGAATAATGTATATGAATATATATTATCATATATATAATTATATATTATTATACTTAAGTGATTTTGAAAGCCATGATAAGTGGCTATAATGCCACAAATATGCAAGACTTAGTGTTGTTATAAATAAGTGAAGAGTGGACACCCAACATAGGCACCATTGCATGCCTTTATCAAATCATTATCATTGCCACATAGTGACCGAGTGTTACATTTTATAAATTATTTGAATAGACACGGTAGGGTGGCATATGGGAGGCTATTTGCATGTGTTCCTATTAAATATGAATCCCACAAATTGGGTAGTTGGTAAGTAAAGAGAGTTTTAATGGCATTTGATTGTCAACATGCCATTCAAGATAATTTTTTCTAAAAAAACTTAAACAAAACAACAAATCACTAAGTTTTCCAAGCTAGCCATGACACAAAAAGGAAGAGGTCAAATAAGTTTTGAAGACCAATTCAAACTAAATTTGCATTGTCTGTAACTACATTCATGAGAAGAGGATTATGAATTGCTTTGACATATTAAAATGCTAGTCATGGCAATTCAAAGTGCATAATCAACTTGTTTAGGGAAGTTTTCCTCATGCCTAACAGAGCATAGGAAGGTTATGGCATTTGGAGAGCTATTCGAGCTTCCATGCTAAACTATTTTCTATCTTCAGTAAACCATTTTTAGTATAAATAGTGATCAACTTCTCATTCTTTGGTTGTTGATTAGTTTTGTAATCTTTGGGAGAGTTGCATATCGTGAGTTTTTAGGAAAGAATAGTGATAAAATAATTTGAAATATGCATATCAATATGCCATATATGGATTAGTTTGTTAGTATCGGAACTTGATTGTTCAATAATTGCAAACTTATAGTAAAGAAGCAAGAAAGAGGTAAAGGATAGTGCTGAGTGCTGAAGTTGATAGGAAATTAGGTTTAAAGCTAAGTTAATAGTGTATTCTGGAAACAAGGAATACCAAAACCAAATCTAGGCTATTTTATTCTAGGCATGATTTAAATGATTCTCCTTCTTTCTGTTTCAAAATTTGGAAAAATCTCTTCCATTATTCTAATTGTTCTTTCGCCATTGCTATGTGCAAAGTGTGGCTATTTAGAAAAGTATATGTATGCATGTACTTGAAAATCTTAGTTTATTTATGCAAAATGCCAAATAAAAATGTAAAGAATTAACGAGAACTAGTGTAACCAGTTGGTTTGTTCAAAGCAGATTTTCATAACAAATATTGTTAGAATCATGTTTGATTCACATAATACCGAGTTAATAAATATTTGTGAGAGATTCAATGAAAATTCAATAATCTCTCTAAGTTGTGTTTAACCAAAATGACTAGCTTGTTAAGCCAAATTAGTGAAGAAAAACTATGTATGGGAATATGATATTTATCCTAGTAAGATAGTGTCTTATATATAATATTTTCAAACAAGTTTATATTACATTTCAATAAGAAGGTCTGAAAAAAATTTTAGAAGTGAATGTGTCTTTATTATTTTTTGAAAGTTATCATCTTAAATATTATACCAAGAATCTTTATTATTACCCATGCATGGTAATTTAATCTTGAGAAGAGGACTTACATTCTCAAAAACTCAAAGACCTTAAAAATAGAAGAACAGATTATTCCCTTGTGTCTAGGTAAAACACTTGATTAAGAGGTAGTTTGCAGATCCAAAATGTTACAAGTATGTAGCAGGGTATTCAAGATAAATAAGTCAAACCTATTTGGTTGAATAATTGACACTAGTGAAGTAATCACTATTGGAAGAGATTATATTAAGTTAGTTAACCTTTGGGTCAAACCCAAAAGAAGAGTTAACCATAGGTCAGTAGGATTTCCAGGTCAAGTTAGAGGTGGGTGAACTTATGAAACCACTTGCTTAGAAAGTGGATTAATTATATATATCAAGCTTTGGACAAAGTAAGTGTAAAAGTTGCTGTTTTCACTTGTCGGTTGACTATGCTCTAGGTTTACATAACTTGTCAGTAGAGTCATGCATAGTTAGAGAATGCCTATAGTTGTATGACTGTACATGTTATGTAGGACACAAATACTAGGGGCTCCCATACAAAAATCTTCATCGAAGGGTAAGGCTACTTATAGTAGGCAGTTGTGTGGGGGACCATTGGCCTATGGTTGGAGGTAAAACACTTGGGTGATGCTCTCCTTCTTGTAGATGACATGCCAAGACTTGTGAAATAGAAGAAGTAATCTAGATAAGGATACCTTGACCTTGTTCTCTTGTAAATTATGTGTGTCGCCAAAAATTGTATACCTTTGAAGAAAAAGGACAATTTTGTGCCCGTTTTGGTCCTACTTCAGGTCCTATTTCACCAATTTCACCCTAAAACAACATTTATAGGCCCCTAAGGTTGTTAATTTTGACTTGGAGGCCTATTATACCCAAGGGATCATTCAAATTCTGACAAAGCATATCAAAACCATTCAAAAAGTACCGTTCCCACTTAAAAATCCCTTAGTGGGACTAGGTCGCTCAAGTTGGTGACCTAGTCCTTTTTGAGGATTTTTGAAGTTTCAAGTGGGAAAATGAATATTTTATCATGAATCCCTGATGGGTGTTGGCTTCTTTGGTCAAAATTCCTAACAATTAGGTCATGTTGCTTATATATACTTGTTTTAGGTCATTTTACCTCTCTCTCTTGCTCAAGTTTCACATCCAACTCCAAAAATCAAGCACGAAACATCTTCCTCAAGAAGATTCATTTCTCACATAGCTAAAGTTGAAGCTTTTGGATAGAAAACTAGGGATTTTTTTAGGTCTTGAAGCTCACTTCACATCCAAGATCACTCATTTACAAGGTTGGAGATAGATTCCTATGGAGATTCATGGAGAAATCTAGGTTGAGGAGGTGCAACTAGCCACCAAATCGCTCCAAAAGACTGATTTCAAAGTGCTTCCATCTTCTACCTTCAACCCATTTACAGATTTGAGGTTTGCATCCCATTTGCATTCCTCATTACTTTCATTTGCAATGGTGTAGGATTTCTAGGGTTTTCAGTATTGCATCATTTCAAATATTTTACATACATCTTATTCTAGCACAATAGAATAGGGTTTTGCTTTGTTTCATGTTTTCCTAGTTCTAGACACACTTAGGGCTAGGGTTTATGCAGATTTCCATTTCATTTCAAGCGTAAATACAAACTAGGGGTTTGACCAAGGCAAACCCCACATTAGAAACACAAACACATTCTGTTTTGTAGGTCATTTTACAGGTTTGGAGTAGGATTCCCGTGAAGAAGCAGAATATAAACCTAAGGCCTACGAGTCCACTTTCGGTTATATAGAAAAGCAAAAAGGGACTAGGTCGCCCATAATGGTGACCTAGTCCCATTGAAGCTTTCCAACACTGAAAGTTGTAGATTCGGGGACCCAGTTGGTAGAAATGGCTTTCTGAGTAGATTTTCCGAAAAGGGACTAGGTCGCCCCACTTGGTGTAAGTGTCCCAAATGGCTCAAAACCCTAATTTTTTAGTTTTCCAGTGACTTCCACAATCCCAGTTTCATCCCTCTTCAGTTTGCAGGTACACTTCTCTGATCTGTTAGGTTAATTTACTCTTATTGCTTTCATTTCTATTGTATTGCAACATGTGTTTTCAAGAAAAATAAGTTCTATTAGTTTAGGTTAAGCAATTATATTTTCATAACACATTTCAACACATTTGCATACCCCACTCCTATAGGGTTTCAATCCCTAGACCTTGAACGAATCGCAAGATTTATTGCCCAATGGAGGTAAAGGAAAACCCTCTTCCTTCTAGGTGAAAACCCTAGAAAGTGGTAGAGGATCCATTCTTTTACCTCCACCCAAAGCAACCAAATTTTGCGGTTCGTTATGAAATTGTATACGGTCATCCCACAATAACGGGTTACACTTTTTGGCCAAACTTGACATTGAAAGCAATATTTTGAGCACAATCTTCACTTTTTGACACCTATAGTAGGTAAACTATTAGGAATTTGAAGATGATCCAAACTAGTGATTTGTGAGATATTTTCTATAAATTTTAAATGTATTTTTAAAAAAAATTGAAATTAAATTGTAATTTTTTTACATATCCATTGATAACTAGTTTTTAATAGTAAACAACAATTTTAAAACAGTGAAGTGTGCTTTCAATTGCATAAATCTTTTTCTACAAAGGATAAAATTCTTATTATTTTGAATTTAGGTTGGTAACACTAATATCTAATGCTTCCATTTTGTGTCATAACGTTTTGTTGAATATTTTTCTTTTAATAAAGTTTTGAAGTCAGACCAGTTACAATTTAGACATAGGTGCACTTTCAATCGCATAATTTTTTTTTGTATGTATTGATTTTTTTTTTGTTTGAACGAGGACACAAATACCTAGTGTGTACATATTTTTCAAAAGAAAATTCCACTCATTTACTATTTTTCCACAATAGTTTTTCACCAAACTTGATGTTCAGTGAAAAACCTATGTTCAGTAAAACTAAAAAATAAAAGAAAAATATATCAAATTTATAGTTGTTGGGAAGCTCGTTTCAAGGACTACATTTCTCCAACTTGGTTCATCTATTCAACTCCATTTGCACCTCCAAATTGAGATTCAAAAGTAAAAAATGCATGAATTTTGCAATTAAAGGAGCAAAGTAAAAAAAAAGGTGTTCATTCAAACCTCCCTTCTAATATATGTTAAAATTAGGTCTTTAGCATATTAGGGTTAAAAGTGATTTTCATTCAAACTAGCGTACTAGGGTCTAGAGAAATCTATTTTTGACGCTTTCTATCGTTTGGATCATGGTTTTGTTCCCGTTCTTATCAAATGTATGTCACTGTATGGTATGGTACTTGGAAATACCCTATGATACGACTTATGCAATTCAATGCGGTTAGACTGCTACCTTGATTCCACCTCCACAAAGCAAGTAGATTCAAAGCGGGGCATACATCTACCCTCGAATTTGATTTCATGAAGAAGTTAGATAAGGGGATTTTTGAACAGCTAAGAAATTTGTGTTGCAGGATGTGGTTCCTAACATTGTGGTTTTGTAGATAGCTACAGTGGGGGCTTCATTCTCCCGTATTTCAAATGAATTCATATGAGTATCCTTTTATGAAACAAAGTTTATTGTTTAGAGTCCTTTAGCTTGCATATGCACGTAGTGTCATATGGGCACCAAAGTGGGGGATAAATCTAGTGTAGAAAATTATACTCCCTTCTTGGAGATGGTATAATTTCACACTTGATTTGGACCTATTTTAGTACCCTTGCATTTATAACCCTTTAAATCATCACTAATAGGCCCCTAAGTCCCTTTATTTCAGATCTCAAGGCCTATTTCAACTAAAATCCCAACAAAATCCCAACAAAATCAACAAAAACATTAAATTTTCTAACAACCCATCATTGGCCCACCTCAAAAAGCTAGGGTGGGACTCATATGCCACCTTGGGTGTATGAGTCACCCTAGGTGGGATGCATTTTTAGGGTTTGAGTGGGAAATTCAAGTTTAATTCAAAATTTCGGTTGATGTCGGCTTTGGAGATCTAAATAATGGTAAATTAGGTGTAGTGCCTATATAAATAAGATTCTAAGTCATTATTTTCATCTAGAAAGGTAATTCCAAGTCTTAAGCATTCACAAGCACTCAAGTATTCTTTCACAAGAGCATTCAAGTTTTTGGGAACAAGCAAGGTTAAAGTCTTAGAGAAACATAATTATGCTTTTGTAGGTCTTCAAGCTCACTTTCATTTAAGATCCAACATTGTTAAGGATTGATTATGGTTGCCTATGGTGAATCATTATGGATTCTAGGTTGAGGAGATACAACTAGCCATTAAACCAAGCCTAATGACTTGTTTCCTAAGTGATTCCATCCTCCATTATCACTCTACTTTCAATCTAAGGAAGGTACATGTCTTATTATGTATTATTAGGGTGATTAGACATCTCCTAAAGTGAGTTATTCATCTTCATGTTTTATTCATGCATCTCATTCTAGCACATTAGAATACGGTTGCATTGCATTTCAGATTTCCTAATCTTAGATGCACTTAAGATTAGGGTTTATATTCACATTTACTTTAAAGATCCATTGTTTCTATCAAGGTTTAATTATTGAACTAGGGGTTTGACCAAGGAAAACCCCCCATTTAAGAAAATCAACACTATATTCTATTTTGCAGGTATTTTTGTAGGTTCATATATGGAAATCAGGCATAAAAGGTAGAGAAGGGATAAAAGAGCAGATTCAACCTTTGACTTTTCAAAAAAGAAGGATGGGATTGATACGCCACAAGTGGCATATGAGATCCAATATAGGCAATTTTCCATATTTTTGAAGATTTTGGGTCAACAATACTAGATTCCTATTTCAACCCAGAAACCCTATACTGGGATTGATACACCCAGCTTGGCGTATGAGTCCTAGTGTGCCCCAAAGTTTTCATTTTTAGAGTTTCAGAGCTTATTCCAAGCATATTCAAGTTTCAAATACACATTTGTGTCTTCTCAATTTATTGTTCTATTTGAATGCATTTCTGGGTCACTTACTTAGGCTTTGACATTAGGTTTTGCATGTTTCTAGTCTTTCCAAGCCCTAGCTTGGCGGTGAACCCCCTTTTAGTCTCTAATCATACCCTAGGACACCTTTAGCATATCTTTTTCCTCCATTCTATCATTGGATTGAGATCTTTAGGGTTTCCTTGAGTGAAACTAAGTGTAATAGGACCTTATCCCTTAGTGTTCCATCTCATAAGAGATAGGAGAACCCTATTTCTTAGGTTTCACTAAGTTAAAATAATCCCGTCCTAATAGAGTCAATGTCTTACAATTTTCCCCTAAAATTGTATCAAGGTATCCTCTAGTATAGATAATTTAATTGAAAAAAAATTATTGTGTAGCTCACAAATAAGTAGCTAGATTAACTTGCATTTTTAGTTGCACTTGAGGAACTTTTTGGACTCACCAAAAAGATACACTAGAAAGAAAAACGTATTGAAATTCAATTTCACAATAACACGCTTTTTTTTCTCTTTTATTATTTTCAATGAGAATGACCTACATTTTGGTTGACAAATTTTTGACATATGAATTGTTGTAATTTTAATGCGAGCTTGAAGAATTATTATTCAAAGTTGTTTTTCCAAGATTTACTCTATTTTCTATTTTCTAAGTATTAATCAATGACTAAATATGCCACAAAATTAATTTTTTAAGCATATGAAACCTAAAAAAAATTGTTTACATGCTTGTTACATTTCTCTTCAAGCTATGCTTAAAACAAGGGACTTGTGTTAAGAAGAACAAATGTTCTTAGAATAACTCTTAGTGGATGTTTTCTTTTCTTAATAAATATGAACATGAATAATTCTTCGATTTTTAAAGTTTTCAATCATACCTAATGACAAATAGCAAAATTA
This sequence comes from Sequoiadendron giganteum, assembly GCA_007115665.2. Classification (NCBI taxonomy): domain Eukaryota; kingdom Viridiplantae; phylum Streptophyta; class Pinopsida; order Cupressales; family Cupressaceae; genus Sequoiadendron; species Sequoiadendron giganteum. Next base: position 759,915,699 of record CM021102.1, on the reverse strand, counting down.
AATATTGTAATTTAATACTGAATAAACAATAGTCAAATTTTAACATTTTTAATAAATCGCAATAACCACATTTTTAGTAAATCCCAATAACCAATTTTTCTTTGGGTTTGTGGAAAGACACAAAGATGAGAATTATTTTTTTAATAAAAATTAACAATATGTAAATTATGTGTGTCAATATTTTTCAATGTTTACAGCAATCCAAGACTAATGGAATTGAAGGTCTGATAATGGATATTTACTAGTTTAGGCTCGTTCAATGTGTGAGAGCTCGACTGGTTTCAGGTGGCTCTCAAAATGCTCAAGAATATTGATCTGTGCAAATAAAATTGGGAGGTTACAAAGAAGCGGGCGCATGGATCACAAGAAGCGCTCAGTAGCGACGTAAACGGAAGCGCCCGTGGCCTAATGGATAAGGCGTCTGACTTCTAATCAGGCGATTGTGGGTTCGAGTCCCACCGGGCGTGTTAGAATTTTATTTGGGGATCGTTGGGTTCAACTGTCCATCAAGGAATTCACTCATGTTTAGTGGAATTTTTAATTTTTAGGTTCAATTGTCCTTTAACGAATTCACCTCATGTTTTATGGAATCTATCATTTAATGGTTCGTAGAAATTCAATTTCAAGGGCCGTTTGAGAATTAAGTCAGTTGATTGTGGATTTGAGTTTTATCAATTGTATACATATATTTTTCTTTTTAAGATTCATGCGATTTTCAAGATCAATCTTTCAAAGACATACTCAAAGCTCCCTCTAAAAGATAAAGGCCACAAACAAACAAATCACTTATCATACATACATGCCACAATCTAGAAATGCCATTTATATACTAATTCCTACGCTTACAACCGGACACATGAACTTCCCCTATTTTCCTCTTACACATATTCTACCACTTTTTTTCTTTTGCACTAGTTCTGCCTCCTCACATTCTCATATTGCTGCTCTCATGCATGTTACTCCAACTTCTTGATGAAACATATTCTGCAGCATACATATTCCATGAATTTACAAAAAATGGGGAAAAGCCAAGAAGAATGAAATCTAAGAGTATGGGAAAAAGCTGAGTGGCATTGATAGACAGTTCCACACATTGAACATAAACGGGTAAACGGGTAAACTTCTGGCCATACATTCACCTCCCCATTATCTATATCTATAGAAATTATATGGCTGAGATGGTCCTCTCTTTTCTGAATTATCCAAATATAACCCCCCTCAACACAAATCACTCCAGGAGGCAAATAACGCGGCGATACAACAGCTTCATATTTAGATCTCCACTGCAAGCCAAACTCATAAAAAATCAAAGCATGTGTATATGGTGGGAAATATATTGGTTTACATTTACAAACCATTATCATTCTCCCCTTGTGCATAACGATTCCCAAGGCCTGGTGCATTACACCTTGCATCCTCAAAGTATAAACAAACCTGCTATTGCAATCTCCATTCAAATCATGCGTACCCATATCTGCCCCATTTTTACAAAAACAGTAGATTTTTTGGTTCTGTATTATAATGCTTGGAAAAAAGCTGAGTGCCATACATCCCTTCACTATTTGAGTCAAGTGAACGTCTCTAATTTCCCATCTTGATCTGCAGATCTATAGATCAAGACCAAAAATAAATTTCTTCTTAAAAGATAAAGACATCCAATTATAACAATTACATGATAAGTCTTTTCCTTTGGATCAAACTTGAGGTGCACAGCCACATCATCATGATATCTTTTCATGTAGATCAAAATCCTGCTTTTTCTGGTCACCCTTGCATCTTCAAGACTATGGGATTGCATTGTCAGTAGATAGATCACTCGAAGGGTTCCATTTCTCTTACAGGCATAAAGCAAGAGGCCCCCATCTCCAGCTCTGAGAAACATTTTGAATAACTACATCTCCACTCATCATTAAATATCTTCTTGAACCTTAGCCTTCTATTGAAATCAAAGAGTGGAAGCCCATTAGAAGACTCACTTGTTACATCATAATGATCCATGACCAGCCACATTTGCATGTTACTCTGCCTCCCACAGATCGTGAAAGCGAACAGAGCTAGAAATAATAGTCTGCAATGAAGAACAAATGATTTGAAATTGAAACAGAGTATGAAGCGGAAGTTTACAAAATATTATGTTCAAGATGTCATTTGGAATATAATGTATGAACAGTGATTCTTCCATGCCATATACTTCTTTGTTTGAGCCATCCTCTCTGCATGAGCTGACTCTAAGTGTGCATGATGAATTCTCACCTTTCTTCTCTGCATCCTTGGCCTCATCCATGCCATATAAATACATGCTTGATCCATCCTCTATGCATGAGTCAATTTTAAGGGTAAGCCAATTGGTATAAAGTCGACTTGATGCAGAATCAATAACTTTACCCTTGCCATATGTATCTTTCTTTGAGCCGTCTTCTCTCCATGGCTGAAATTCAAGTGTGAGCCAGTTGGTATAAGGCTGCCTAAATTCCCCTTCTTTTTCTTCACCTCATAATCCTATTCCAATTGATTCTTAAAGCCACAGGTCTTTTTGGCTTATAAATAGTAGTGTGGCTTAGTATTTAATTTGTATTATATATATATATGTATTAAATTTAGTATTTAATCTGTATTATATATATTAAATTTAGTATTTAATTTGTATTATATATATTAAATTTAGTATTTAATTTGTATTATATATATTATATTTAGATTTTTATATGATAGTTAATTTATTTTAATTTTAAATATATAAATAATATTTTAATAAATTTGAGTATAAATTTTATTATTAAAATTTTAACATTATTTATTTTTATATTAATTTTTTAATTATAAATAAATTTTAAAATAAATTTTTTAATTAAAAATAAAAATATTATTAATCTATACATAAATAATATAATGACTATGTATCAATATATATTTGTTTAGATATGGTTATAGTAAATAGTTTATATAAATATTTTTACATTTCAAATATGATGCATTTCATCTTTACAATGTTAAGATTTTATTATTAATATTAATTTAGAGCTAAACAAATATACAATAATATAATGATCCTACTATGACATGTGTAGTGTGACTATATATATATATATATATATAATTACTCATGTATTAATTTTTGAACTCTACTCAATTAAATCAAATTTTAAGAATTTAGTATAGTTCAACACAATAATTGTACTATAATTGTAGTATTGTGTTCTCTTTTATTAATTTTTGAGCTCTATTCAATTAATCAAATCTAAAGAATATAATGTTCTTCCATGGAATGTTTGCACCCCTATATTTCTCTCACTGTCATATGTTAAATTTTTTATATTCTTGTGTAGTAATTTTTAAAAAATATAGTATATTTCAATACAATAATCATAAATATTGTCGATAGTAATGCCAAACCTCAATATACAGTAAAAAATGAAACCATAAATAGTTTGCATAATCATCTCTTATCACAAAATATTATATTCATTCTTATTATATAGAGATCTTTAGTTTTGAACTCTTCATATCTTCATGAATTGACTTTTGACCTATATTCAACTAAAGAACACTCAACAAAGTAAAAAATGATAAAAAAATATTTCAAAAATCTATGAATGAAATTATTTATTAATGAACCATGGATTTTAGAAAAGTAGTAAATAAAATTGAATTGTGATAATGATATATTTAATACATGTAATAAATTGATTATTTTTATTTAATTAAAAAAGAAAAGCAATTTATAGATATCTATATTGAATTTTTATTATTTTAAGTTTTAGTTAAAATTATTTTATTTTAGATAAAATTTAATTTATTATAATTGAAGAGGTATTATAATTTTGAATAACAATATCTTAAATGATTAAAATTCTGTCAAAATATTAAAAAAAATAAACTTAAATAAAGTATTTATTATAAAACATATCATTTTTAATATCTATCTAAACTACTAAATTAAAATGTCATTTTTATTAACCAATATCTGTTTTTAAATCTATAGTAAAATATATAACAAGTACTCTTAAATCATAAAGTTTGAGCTATTAATAGAATTTTTAGACCAAGAAATTTTGGAGCCTTGCATTGTTCATATGCATTGTCCCATTTTGAAGTGAGATTTATGAGGAAGAGGTTGTGTTAAAGTGGTAGTTATTTTTTACTTCAGTTTAAATAGTATAGTGTATGGTAATAAATTATATTATATATTATATTTATATTTAATATGTGAATTTATTTTATTTTATTTTATATATTTATAGGTTTTCAATATATTTATGTTTTTGAAATATTGGTATATAATTTTTATTATTAAATTTTTCACAATTGATTATTTATTTTTATATTAAAATATTTTTAACTACAAAAAGTTTTAAAATAAAAAATATCACTTCAGTAAGAAAAATCCATTTGTGAAGCACACGTTAACAATACGGTGATCGCTCTAATTCCAAAAAAACAAGATTGCTCAACATATGCATATTACAGACATATATCCTTATGCAATGCCATGTACAAAATATTGTCCAAAGCATTATCGAACAGACTAAAGAAGGTGATGAGCTTGATCATATCTGGCGAGCAAAATGGTTTCACCCCGGGGCACGAGATTATCGATAGTATCATTATCACTGCGGAGACTATTCACACAATGTCAAACGATAAGATACGGGGAATGATGTTGAATCTCGATGTCAGCAAAGCATATGACTATGTGAATTGGAGCTTCTTGATCACCGTGATGAGGCATTTTGGCTTTCCAGAGGATTGGCTGCAAATGATCCACTATTGTATTTCCACCCCAAGGTACTCTATTTCCGTCAATATAAGTTCTTTGTGTGGTTTTTTTGAAGCTTCAAATGGTCTGAGTCAAAGTGACCCAATTTCTCCCTTTCTCTTTGTCATCATGGCTAAAGAAATGAGTAGATACTTCAAAATTTTAAGAGAAAGGATGATATGGAAGGGGTTCATTGTAGCTCCTGATACTGACCCAATGACCCATGTTCAGTTCACCGATGACACGCTCCTATTTGGAGAGGCCACAATGAGCGAGGAGGTGATAAAAGAAGCATTAGACAAATATATTGCCTTGTCGGGTCAAATACTAAATAAGGATAAATCCAAGGTGGTATTCTTCAATACCAAAAAGGTTACCCAAAAATGATTGCTCAGTGAATGGGATTCACAATATCGTCTCTCCTGGTAAAACACCTTGGGGTACCTCTGTTCACAAGCACCTGCAGATCCTCGCTATGGGGAGACCTGATGGAAAATGTCACAACAAAGTGGCGGCGTGGAAACTGAAATGGATTACACTCGTTGGATGCATCCAAATGATAAAGTCTGTCCTCTCTACACTACCCGTCTATGCCATGTCGTGTTTCAAGTTACCAAGCAGTGTAATATCTAACCTGGAAGGCTTCTTCAAAAGATTTCTTTCGGAAGGTGCAAAGGAGGAGAAGTAAATTCCATTAATTAGTTGGGACACCGCGTGCCAGAAAAAAGATGGCGGGGGGGCGGGTTTGAGAAAATTAGAACAGGTGAATCAGGCTTTGGGTGCCAAACTATGTTGGAAATTAGTTAAGGAACCTGAAAGAAGGTGGTGTCGAATACTGTAAAAGAAATATCTAGATACGGATGGCCCTAACAAGATCCTCACGGTTGCAAACTCTTGTGGCAGCTCAGCAGTATGGAAGTTCATCTAGGAATGTAGGCCAATTATCACTGAGCATATATCCTGGAAACTTAGCGACGGAATGAAGGTGAACTTCTGGTATGAGTCTTGGAATGGCCACATTCCTCTGGTGGAGGAGATCGGGGGTGGTGATGAGTGGGTCAATGTTGTGCGTGATCGTTACGGATTGAGGGTGGCGGATTATGTTCGGCCATGGGTGTATGGGGAGTGCGTGTGCCTACCCGTAGATGAGTTGCTGGTTCCGTCGGATCTCGATATTCAGATCAATAATGCCCTCAAAAAAAGGAGAATAAGGCTCACTAATGAGATCGATAAAATTATTTGGCGCGGAGCTTGTTTGGGTAGTTATTCGACAAAACTGGGTTATAGTATCCAAGATGCACAAAGCAGTAATGGACTTTGGCTGGCCTCGCTTTGCTGGAACTCAAATATACTCCCGAAAGCCGGTGCCTTCGTATGGGCTGCTTTTCATAAATGGATCCTGACTGACGATCATCTGAAAACATACGGAATTCATGGCCCCTCAGTTTGTGTTCTATGTTGGAATAGCAAAGAAACAACTGACCACTTACTACTATCATGCTCGTTCGCATCAAAATGTTGGGATTGGTTGGTGTGCATGCTGGGATGGGAAGGCCGTCGGCAACTGGATTGTGGGAATAGGGGCAGAGGATTTCAAATGAAAACAGAGCAGCAAACAAGTAATTACAAACAACAATAACAGAGACAAAAGCACAACAAATAAGTGTTGCACCAAACACATAGAAATAACACAGCAGCAAATAGATGAATTCAGATTTATATTCAAGTATTAAATTGGAACAAGCTTCAATGCTTAGGGTTTCTTCTTCCTATCAATTGCAGAGCTGCATTGCTCTCTTACTTTTACTTGCATAATACAAAATGACCACAAAAGTAATAATAAAACTCAAAACCTATAGAAGAAGTAATTAAATATTACTATCTTTTACTACCCACAAAGTGTGTGAGAGTAATTAGTCAGTTAATGTGAATCAATCCAAATCTTCCAAATCTTCTCCAAAAAGTATTCTTAATAAATTGCCTTAAATAATGAGCGGGAGAGGACAACATGAATAGAAAGGTGAGATTAGACATATTTCTAACACTCCCCCTTAATCTCAACTAGCTGACATCCTGCTCAAAAGACTTCCGGAGCATCCACCTTCAGTCTGAAATTTTTTGCAGTATCTACCTTCTGTCTGAAAGGTTCTGAAGCATCTATCTTTTGTCTGAAAGGTTCCAGAGCATCTACCTTATGTTTGAAAGGTTCTAGAGCATCTACACTTGCACAAAAATTTCTGGAGCATTCATTTTCAACACATACACCCAAACAACTTCTCAAGTATTCAAATGCATCTTTTGCCAATGGTTTAATAAAAATATCGGCAAATTGATCTTCTGATCTACATAATTCTAAACTTATTTCTTTGTTATTCACTAACTCTCTTATAAAATAGTATCTAGTGTCTATGTGCTTGCTTCTTTTATGAAAAATATGATTTTTAGACAGTGCAATGACTGAGTTATAATCAAAGTAAATCTTTGTTGCTTCATCTTGTTTATGCATCAACTCGGCCAACATTCTCCTCATTCATAACGCTTGACATGTTGCTACTGTGGCTGCCACATACTCCGCTTCTGCTAAAGAAAGTGTGACAATGGGTTGTTTCTTTGAAGCCCATGATACAACTCCAGGTCCAAAATGAAAGACACAACCAGAAGTACCTTTTCTATTATCTATGCTACCAACACAATCGCTATCTATGTATCCAATGAGTTTGAAATCATCTACAACTGAATCTAAAATTCCATAGTTCTTAGTTCCACATACATAACTCAAAATCCTTTTTCGAGCTTGCCAATGTGAGTCTTTTGGAGATTCCATGAACCTTGAAATAAGGCTCACTCCATACATGATGTCAGACCGTGTGGCAGTCCAGTACAAGAGACTACCAACCAACCTTTTGAATAATCTAGGATCAACCAATGAGCCATCATTATCTTTGCTTAACTTTAGTCCTATCACAACTGGAGTAGGGACTGGTTTGTAATTCAACATATTAAATCTTTTCAATACATCACTTGCATACTTTGACCGAGAAATAAAAATACCATTTGTTGATTGCTTAACTTCTATTCCCAAAAAATATTTCATGAGTCCAAGATCAGTCATGTCAAACTCTTTCATCATAGCAGCCTTAAAAGAACTTATAGAAAGGTCTCCCATAAATATCAAATCATCTACATAAAAACAAACTATCAAAATTTTACCTTTTTCATCCATCTTGATATATAAAGTAGGCTCACTACTGCAGTTACTAAAACCATTTTTAATCAAATAGGAATCAATTCGACTGTACCATGCTCTAGGAGCTTGCTTGAGTCCATAAAGTGCCTTTTGCAGCTTGTATACTTTTCTTTCTTGACCTGCAATTTCATATCCTTCTGGTTGCTCAACATAAAATTTTTCTTCAATAAAACCATTTAAAAATGCATATTTTACATCCATTTGAAAAACTTGCCACTTCTTTTGGGCTGCAATGGCCAAAACACTTCTTACCATATCCAAGCGAGCTACTGGAGAAAATGTTTCATTGTAGTCAATACCAGGCTGTTGAGTGAAGCCTCTAGCAATCAACATTGCCTTATGCTTCAACATATTTCCATCCATGCCATAATTTGTTTTATAAACCCACTTTACACTTATTACATCCTTTCCTTGCCGGCGATCCACCAACTCCCAAGTATTGTTCTTCTCAATAGATTCAATTTGTTCATCCATAACTTCAACCCATGCTTCATCCTTAATTGCTTCATCATAGAACATTAGATCAAAAACTTCTGAAAATAAAGCAAAAATAGAAAAAGAATTTGATGTGTCAACACTAAAATCAGCTTCATATATATATCTTAAACTCCTTATTTTTCGCTGCAATAAGCTTGCTAATGTAGGATCAGATGAGTTGCTTCTATCAACTGAATTTGAAGGACTTCCAGATGATGTTATGGCTGGTGTTCTTTTTGGAGTTTGTTATGTGGAAAAAAAAAATCTAATTTCTTGAAAATCTTGTTGTAGAATGAGGTGTAGCTTGTGCTACAACTTGTGTTGCATGTCCGAGAGTGGAAGGAGGTATTGCTTGAGGAATACCTTGTTGTTCTTGTGGACACTAAAATCTGCAAAATGGTGATTCATTGACATAGAATAACATTGTTAGCAAATTATAGTAATCCCTATGAGATAATGAATCATATCTAGCATGCTAAACAAAATTCTAAAAGACCAAATAAGAAAACTTGAAAGCATATTAAAATAGTATCCATATCTATCCCATAGTGGGAGTGGTGCCTTTTGAAATGTGGAAAGAAAAGCCCTTTCCCACCCCCTTGATAAGCAAAAAATTGCCAAATGATGGATGAAGAGCAAGATATCCTCTCAAATGAAGAGAGTAACCTTGCAATTAGAAAATAGTGCTAAGCAAATGGTGTGGTGATGAGCAAGATTGAGTCTCAAGTGAAGAGAATAACCTTGCAATGAAGATGAGTTGTGTGTTGTAGATGATTTGTGTTGAAATGCTTTGCATTTTATAGATTGAAAGATTGAAAGATTGAGAGATTTTGAGGAATGTGGGATTATTCACAAACCAATGACAAGGTGCCACTTGTCAAGTTGTGAGAGGGTGAGGAATGTGCAAGTCTTGGCCAATGTGCCAATTTGAAATTCAAATTTGGATGAGAAGACATGAAAGGTGCATTAAATGCCAAGTTTGACTTGTGCAAATAGCATTTAATACCTTGTTGGAAGGGACAAGTCCTTTTTGGGGGGAAGATTCAAATTGGAAGAATATTCCATTTTGATGCCATGAATGTAATTAGAGGAATTATAAATCAAATAAATGATTTATTGGTGCAAGTGGGTGGGTTAGTTAAGAGTTTAGATTTGACTCTAGTTGAGTCAAAAGCTGGAGAATGATAATCATGATTAGAAGTTAATTAATTTAGATTAATTAACTTAGGGAGTTTTAGGGATTTGACATTTGATTAAATCAGTTTGATTTATTAAATCAAATGAGAAGAACATAAGGATTAAATAATTTTGATTTATTTAATGAACCTTAGGAAATTAATCAATAAATATTTTAATTGATTAATAGAAGAAATGAATGTTAATTTGTATGATGCATGATTGTTATTTTTGCATGTCTACATTTTGCCCCTCTTTGAAACAATGTACTCGTTGCATTGGTTCAAAGAATGATGTTGCCGGCATCGAAATTAAAAAATTCTTTGGTTTTTTCAGATGCCCCAGTGGAAAATAAGTACGTTAGTACATTGCCCTCTCGAGAGATCAAGCGAAAAGATACAATTTGAGGTGGATCTCACGACATAGAGGTTCAAAATGGATGTATGGATGATGAGACTATATGATAATGATGATGAAAATGAGATGTTTGGAAGATGCTTAGAATAACAAATCTATATTATCCTAAACAACTTATATGATTATGAAAATGAGATGACGTGATTATGCAGGATGCGGGATGGATGCAGGATGGATGCAAGATGGATGCAAGATGGATGCATTGTTAGCATGAAAGTGGATAGAAGAATGAGATAGGATAGAAGAATGAGAGGGATCGACCCTTGAATCCAAGAAGATGCAGAAGTTCAACAAGCCAACTTTATTAGAGATGATGATGAAAGATGATGATGTATTGCTTATCCAGGAATGGGAGATAAAGAGCGTAACTTTCTTTATGTTTGATAACACACATAGGGGCGATGCATCAAGGTATTAAGAACCAGGATGGCGTTGCGCCTAGTGTGATGGACTCTGACTCGACAATCAGATAGGAGTGCTCTTGTTCACACTTGACATACGGAAACCCTGCTAGGACGGACCCAACAAAGAAAGTATTCGCCAAGTTATTTTACAAGAACATCCAACAAGCACAGCAGATAAAAAGATAATGATCGTTGCCCCATTCCTTTCTCTCTAAACCTGTTTTGTTTAGGCATCATCGAGAGGTCCTTGGAATGAGCGCAAAATAAGATAAGTCAAAAAGACCAAGATAAAGTAAGTAAACAAGCTAATGTTCTTCGTATCGCTAGCCAGGCTAAACTAATGTGGGGTACCTGATGCTTATGTCCATCGTGGGAAAGCTTCATCCTAGGACATGTAGTGATCAGGGTTTTGGTAGGACTGATTGGGTGATAAGCTATTGATACTCCGAGTTGACCAACTTGTTGACTTACGGATCTAGACTTGAGACTCTGACGATTAGGTGTTCACTTTGGAACCTGCTAAACTTGCTTCTGATTGCTTCACCAAAGGATGAAGGTGACGATTGACTTTATTATGAGTGATGACAATCACGGGTGAAAGCGAGATGAAACGGATGCACCATTTTGGTTTTTTCAAATGTTTTGAGGCTGTTTTTGGAATTTTTTAGATGTTTTACAAATGTTTTTGGTATTTTCAAGATTTTATGAATGTTTTTGGTATTTTGTGTCAATTGACTTGACTGCGGATGAGATAGATGGGAAAATGGATGCCAATGCGATGGACGCATAAAGAATGACCTAAATGTAAAAAAGATAAGCAAATGAATGCCAATGCGACAGACGCCTAACTAGATGGGCAAACGGATGCCAATGCGACGAACGCATAAATGAATGGGCAAACGGATTGCCAATGCGACAGACGCATAAATGAATGGGCATAAATGAATGGGCAAACAAATTGCCAATGCGACGGACGCATAAATGAATGGGCAAATGGATTGTCAATGTGACAGACGCATAAAGGAATGGGCAAACCGTCTCAGGGGATGATCAAAGATCAACCTTGCCTACGTTCAAGCTCAGAGACGGCGTAGTTCGACAAGGTGAAAGACTGACAAGACTAAATGATGAATTTTGAAGATTTTCCAATATTTCGACAAGTTTTTGGATTTTTTGAATGATTTGGATGTTTTTGGATTTTTTGAAAGATTTGGATGTTTTTTGATTTTTTGACTGTTTTGAGTTTTTTGATGAATTTTTTGAATTTTTTTGAATTTTTGATGAGTTTTCTAAATGTTTTTTGGAATTTTCGCATGATTTTGACAATTTGGATATGGATATGTGATGATATTAGTGCTCTGTTTTGGGATTTTGTTGAAAATCAAGCTTAATTTTGATCAATCAGACTGATGGATTGATAGTTTGACTAAGTGTGTTAAGTCAAACGAAAGTGATAATGCACTTGTAAAATCTAGGAAGTTGTGTTATCCTAGAGTAAACTAGTACAAGAGGGGATGGTTTGACTAAGTGTGTTAAGTCAAACAAGGCGATTATGGATTTGCTAATTTGGCTAAGTGTGTTAAGCCAAACAAGATGATAATGGACTTGTAAATCCAAGGAAGTTGTGTTATCCTAGAGTAAACTCGTGCACAAGATGATAGTTTGACTAAGTGTGTTAAGTCAAACAAAGTGATGATTGATTGGATTCGATTGATCAAGATTGATGAAGCTTAATTTGGAACAAAATAGCTTTGATGATTTGATGTGACACAGATGTGCGCATTAGATGTGACTGATATGGATTGTTTGGATTGATATTCGATGAAAGATAAAGCATGATAAGGAATGTCTTCTTATCAAAATATGCCATGGGCTAGTGATTTGGATTTTGGTTCACAAATTCTTTGATCTATTTGATTTCATGTTTGCCAATGCTCGGATCACCACATAAGTTGGATGATATACATCAAGATTTATTCTCGAAGCAAGATGTAAATATCTGCCCCCAGTGTCTAGCAATGTTTGGAATACCATGGGTGAATTCTTGGGTACAAATGGATATGGATTATCTTGCGATAAGATAAGGGTGCTCAGAATAGAGGAACGCTCATTCGGATAATGCTTCAAGGCTCAGATAGCGTTGGATAGGATGGGATCAATGAAAATGACCCGTGTCAAGATGTTTACCATAAACAAGTGTACAACGTGCACCAAAATTTTCCAAGATCAAGATAACTTGGAGTATGGATGTAGATGGAAACTGGATTGGATAAATGGTTCATGGATGAACGGATGATATGGATGGAATGTTGGCTTCATTATGGATGTGATAAGATGCTTTCTTGTGAACTGGCGCACATAGATGCTTGATTCTACACATGACGCCTGTTTTCCAGGTTTTCATCATGGTACTTGTCCAAAGCGCCACCGAAGCGGTTTTCAGTGGAGGACGATTTTTTTCTTTACTGTTTTCAATCCTTTTTCTTATTTTTTTGGATTTTTGTATTTTTGTATTTTTTTGTTGTTGCCAAGATGCCTGTTTGCCAGGTTTTCATCAAGGTGACCATTTTTTTCAGGACATTTTCTTATTGTTTTTGTATTTTCTGAGAGATTTTAAGCTGATGCTGAACCACCTGGTAGTGTTGATGTTGATGCTTCTGTCATAACATGCCATTGGTATCCTGCTTGTAGAAGTTGTCTTGCCAAGATATGTGCACTTGAATGCAACTTTTGAGAAATTTGTTCTGCTTTGCTGATACCAGAGTTAACTCTGTCTTTGTGCGCACATCGCAATAGAGTGCCTTCTGAATCCTTATGATGAAGGGTCAATGCCAATATATGGTCAATGTGAGAATTGGCTATCATGCGTGGAAGCGTGGATGGACTGTGTTTAGGAGTAAAAGATGGATTGGTCGATGGTTTGGAACCTTTGACTCTCCAAACTTGGGAAGATGAGCAATAATGGGTGGATATGGAAGTGTGCATGGAATTTGGACCAACTGCTTGATACACTTTGTACGTTGCTTGAGAAGCCTGCTTTTTCCTTTGTGGAAATCTTTGATGGATACTTGCCTCATTTTTATTTTGCCCCATACTTTCTTTGACTAATGGAGTTTGATAGGGATAATATTTCTTTGTAATCTTTGGTATCCACTTGTATTTGATTTGTCCTTCATGCTTCGTCCTTTGATTCAAATCTTTCTTTTGACGTTGGTCCCAATTTGTGGATGGGGTGATAGGTGGATGAAGATTCATGACATGGAGGGTTGTAGTATTGGCATTGGTTTCATCATAAGGATTCTTTGTGCTCCCTATGTTGATGTTTGCTCGAGACAAAGTTGCCCCCAATTTGGTGATAGTATTACTGATATGTTGAGATCCCTTGATTGTCAAGTAACCAAGGCCTTGACGCTTAGGATTGCCAAAAATCTGCACTGGTTCTAGGATACCCTATTCCTGTAGGCCTAATCCTCTGCCTTGATAATTCATCTGCTGAAAAATTTTATTTGCCATAGGATATGATTTACTTTGGAAACAAGGTGTTTCTCCTTCTCTGCTTTGTGGTGGATCTTCAAATGTCATAGCTCTTTCATTGATAAGATGATTTTCCCTTACAAAGGTGAGTGATCCAAGTTTATAAGTGATAGGATCCTCCACATGTGGGATAAACTCCTGATTGATCTCTTCAACTTGATCTTGTGACATATTAGATTGTAGTGCTTCTTCAAGAAGTGTTGATGCTTCGCTGTCTACACAAAAGTCTTCTTCATGACTCACTTCATAGGATGTTTCTGATTCATGACTTATGTACAAGCCTTCTTCATGATCCATTTCTGATATGTGTTTGCATTTGTCTACATCTTGATCATGTGTACAAATTTTAAGAGTAGGAGACTCTTGTTTCCCAGTAATGATTTCCAGAGTATGAGACTCTTGTTTTGAATGAAGATCATCTGCGTGTCCATCCAAAGAAAGCATCTCATTGGTAGATGGAGGAGTATGTCCTATATGGATGTGATCATAATTTGCGACATCTTGTATAGATAGAAGAGTGCCCATTAGATCATTGTAGTATCTTGGAGATACGAATTCTTGATCTTGAGTGATTTCGGAATTGCTTTCGTCATGCTTTGGCTTGAGTTCTTGACATGGGTCAATTTCAAAGGATGGATTGTCTACAAGGTGTTCTTGGACATTGTTATTAGGAATGGGAAGTGGCTCCATATTCTCTTGAGCTTTGAGTGGATTTGGATCAAATGTTGAGCTAGGGATTCCTTCAATATCCATAACCATGAGGTCAAAGGATGTCAATATGTCGTGGGAAGGAACATTGCTAGACCTTGATAGAAGATTTTGATCATGCTTTGGAATACATTCTTGAGATATGTCCTCTAACTCGTAAGGTGATGTAGAGACATTTTCAATATTATCATTGGTCGATGGATCGTGGACTATGTCAATAGGATCAAATAACGTTAACACATCCTGGAATAGATCACTAAAAAGTGGCTCTTGATGAATGTTGGTTTGATCACTAGATTGGATAGAAGCATCTTTAAGATCTTGAACATTGTTTTCAATCCTAGGATCAAGTGATGTTGATATTTCTTGAATTTGATCATTATTGGGCATTGTTGGTGAATTTTGATCGTGATGGAAAAGTGACCCTTGGTGTGTGTTGACTTGATCATTGAATGAGATGGGAACGTCTTCAATGTGTTTGTTGATGGATTGATCTTGATCATTGTTTTCAACAATTGCGGAGGGAATCTGTTGCAAGCTTTGTTGAGCGGGTAAGGCTTGTGTTTTCTGTTGAGCCAACAACGCTTGTTGTTCGTCATGTTGTTTTTGTGCCAACAATGCTTTTTGTTGGGCTCTTTGTTGTGCTACTTCTTCTTGGATTGATTGCAATAGTGCGTAGAATTCTGCTTGCGCTTGTGCTTCTTGGGCTACTTGAGCCGCTTGTGCTTGCTGAGCAACTAGCTGTGTAGCTTGTTGGGCTTGGAGTGCCTTTTTGCGGGAAGCTTTTTGTGCAGCTTGCAACATGATGGAGAATGAATTGGTCGTGTTGTATTTTGGCGGTGGTGGCGGTGGTGGTGGAATGGTGTTGATTGTTGGGGTTGCTTGGATGGTTTCCATCTGTTTTTTCGATATCGATGGCAAAATGGGATGATTTGGTATGATGTTTTGATTTGGCATGATAGATTGAAATTGAACATTGTTGTGGTTGGGAATCATATTGCCTTGATTTAGGTAACTTTGATTTTGCATGGTGTTACCTTGACTTGAATCAACATATAGAGTTGCCAATATATTGCTAGGATTTTGAACAATATTAGGGGGATTTGAGAACATGTCGACCCCAAAGTTTACCAAGTGTGGATTTGAAATGGTCATGTTTGGTAAAGTTGCACTTGGTATGTGTGGATTTGGTGGGATGATGTTGTTTGGAAAACTCATGCATTGAGCGTTTGGTTGATAGATTTGCATATTTGGACTTGGATTTAAATCTATCATTGGGAAAGGTGTTCCAAACTTTGGATTGGGTATGCTCACATTTGTTGTACCATTGATGTTTGTATGAGATAATGCTCCCATGTATGCATTGTACAAGCTTTGAAAATCAAATGGTATTGCAAGGCTTGGATAATTTGGTTGACTTGAATTGCTCATGATGGATGGATCAAGTTTATATTCCATATTCCTCTTGTGTTGAGATCAAGTTTGGACCATAAAAATAGGGATTTGTTCGATCCTAATCCTTTAAGTCCAAAAAGAGAAGAACTAGGGTAGATAAAAGATCAAAGATGGTGATGATGATGATGGGTTAAAATGGATGAGATGAGTGAATGAAACCTTTGGAAAACTTTTTGAATGTATGTGCTAAACTTTGAAAGGGCTTTTGATTTGATTTGAATGTGATAATTTGACTAGATGCGTTAAGTCAAACAAGATTGGTTGTGAAGTTGTTTTCCCTAGGAAGTTGTGTTATCCTAAGGGAACTTGCACAAAAATGGATGAATTGACAAAGTGTGTTATGCCAATGTTTTGGAGAACTAATAGACTTTAAGAAGTTGTGTTATCTCAAAGAAAATTTGTTCAATGATTTGAGACTATGTTGGCTAAGTGTGTTAAGCCAAGATATGATGATGTTGATTTAGCCCTCTAAGTTTAGTGTGATGTTTGATTCTAGAGTTCTCAAAAAGGTTTGATGATGAAATGAGACTTTGATTTGATGGATGAATGAATGGGAATGACAACTTTGATCTTGAACCTTATCCTAGATGTGACTCTCTTTCTACAAAACCTCGGTGTTGAAGAACACGCTTGACTTCCTATGGGAGAAATGCAAATCTTTGAAACAATTCGGGATTTTGTTGACAATAAAATGCATATAATGCTGGATTGTTCCTTGAGGCTTTTCTGTAAAAGTTATAAACCAATCTTTCCCTGAATTCGAAAAGTCTCTCAAGACGCTCCTCACGAGCTTTTAGACTAAGCTTCTTGAACTTTGGTTTTGGGATTTTGATCTTGCGGGAAATCATGTTAGAAAACACATGTGTAATCCAATTTGTCTTTTTATCTTGGTTAAATGAGGTTCTTTTTATCCAAGACACTTGCTTGCTTAGGTTTTCAAACTATATGTCTAATGTCCCATTCTCTTTCTCATCCCACAATGTCCTTTGTGTGGAAATCGAGGAAAATAGGGCAAAAGTTCCTTATGTTTATCCTTATTGGAAACAAATGATGATAGAATTTGCACACTTAGAAACCTCTAGGAATGTGATTCCTAGGGAAAGCAAGAGTGGGCAAGTTCGTCAATAGGTATTTGTTCCCCACAAGGTGTTTGAAATTTCAAGGTTTTTGTGTATGTTTGTTTTCCAAATGTTTTCAAGATCAAGCAATGTGTTTTTTCCAAGCACTTTCACACTCCTAGGTTGATGAGACAATACCTTGTTGGGTTCCCACTTGGATAAATCCAGCTGCGCATATCTTGTGCGAATGGCTAAATGCTTGACCACACTGGCTCCCCTCCACGACACTCACTTATTCGGGTCAGCCAAGCATTAGTACCCATGAATCTCCCATGGCATACTTTCCATTTCCACAACAAGACCGCATGTTACGTGGGGCGGCTTCAAAGGACATAACCTTTTGCACCAACAAGATAGACAAGGTTTTGGCCAATTTCTAAACAAGGGGTTCTAATTCGGGCATTCCGTTCGTGGGGGATTATCCAACATCGGCGAGAGTCCATTGCTGTCCATCTCGTCGGAATAATCCTCGTGATTCTTGAACTTTCCTCAAGAATCCACACTTATATACCGGTTGGAAGTCGCTTGGCTTTAGCGTGTTCCCGGTTGGGTCGTTCCCTTGGGTGATTACTTTTTCCCACAAGGCAGGCCCTCTAAGATAAACAATAGCGAGCTAACATATCCCGTCGTTCACACAACCTTCGTTGAAAAACAAAGGGGAGAACCTCCGCAATATATCGTGCTCACACTCGCATGATTTGTTCAATTTTAGATCCCAAATTGAAGTGTGGAGGCAATCTTTTATGCAACTTAGGGTCATCAAAAAGACTTTTGATTCTCAAGATCGCCGTGAAGCGCGAGAGAAGCGCATACGCCCTTTTAAATGACACTACTTTGCAAAAAAGTTTACAAAACACAAAGTACACATGTTCAATTTTAAATTCCTCAAAGCAATGATGAGTTCATTTTAAATGCACCAATTGAAATGTGAAGGTTGCCTTGTTCAATTTTAATCCCAAATCGAAATCTAGTGAATGTCTAAGGTTCAATTTTAACCAACTTTGAAAAGATCAAGTCATTGATTGATTTTAAGCCCCAAATTGAAAGGTGAGTTAGCTAAAAACAGAAAAAAAGGGTAGTAAGTGGAAGCTCCAAGATTGTTAAATCAAGCATTAAAAAGTGCTTTTCAAGTTTTGTTTTCAAGAAAAACTCCCATTCCACTCTTTTCGCCTTCGTTTTTGTTTGATGTCCACCTTGTTCCTTTGTTGAATTCAAGTACTTGTCTTCAAATGTCCACCTTGATTTCAACCTATTAAAACGACACAAAGTTGAAAAAAATGAGATTTATTTCCAAAATTAATGGAATATACAACATTATATTTCATTAATGTGAATCACTTAGTTTCAATGCCTAAATCAAAATATCCATCAAGTGTTAGTAAAAACCTTTCATTAAAGTGTCAAGGATATAATCAATTCTCAAAATGATTATACGTATTTTAAAGATCCCTCCAAACACAATCATGAGAGTAGTAAAAAATGTTTTTGACCAATAGACATAGCTTTGCAAAGGGAAAACTTACTCTATAAAGACAAGTGAAAATATCTTTATACCAATCCTAAACACAAGTCCTTACTTACTTGACAATGGTTTACAAATTTAAATTCATCCTTTCATCTTGATTGGACAGTTACCAAAAGAAACACTATCTTGAGCACCATGTTCCATACTTCTAAGAAAGCATTTAAAAGTGTTTAAATTGGGCCAAGAGAA
This sequence comes from Sequoiadendron giganteum, assembly GCA_007115665.2. Taxonomy (NCBI): domain Eukaryota; kingdom Viridiplantae; phylum Streptophyta; class Pinopsida; order Cupressales; family Cupressaceae; genus Sequoiadendron; species Sequoiadendron giganteum. The sequence continues at coordinate 759,896,693 of CM021102.1, read as the reverse complement.
ATTTATTCAAGAATTTGCACGATGCACAAAGAATGAAAGACCTGCTGAAAGGACGTTAGAGATGCCTTTGAAAGTAAATGCAAATTGGGGGGGTGTAAAACTAGCATGGCAAGATTTTAGAGACTTTCAAGTCAATGTTACTAGCAGGTGTAAGGTCAAAAAGAAATAAATCTTTTTTTTTTTTTGTAACCTCGAGCCCCAAAGAGATTTCATGCAGGAAACAAATTGACTGCTGGACTTTGCTTTCTTTTTTTTTTGTGGAATGGTCAACAAAGGATGTTTGAAATCTTCAAGTTGAGTGAAGGGTGCGCCTTTATTACCTTCAACCTGCACACTGTCAAAGATTTGATGGTATATCATTCATTTATGATTTGGTTAGATACACAAGACTTCTCATTTAATGCCTAGATTTCAAATGTTATTTCTATTGGACTAAACCCGCGCCTTCAAATACTAAGTGCAACCTGCAACAAAGTGATTAGATACACTTGGAACTACTTCGGTGAAATGCAACAGCTAGATATCTATCATAACTTGTCACCTGACTAAATGCATGAATGTAGTCACCTGCCACAAGTTACTTCGATCAAATGCCAGCGACAAGATTATATAAGCACATTGTGCGGGAGATGGTAGATAGATATTGCCTGATAATGAAAGGTCTTACGTACATATTCAAATAGTGAGACAACTTAACTACGTTTCTTCCCTTATGTTGTAAGATCCCCATGCATCACATCCTTTAAGCGTGTGTACAACAAACTTTTTAATTGTCTGGTTACAGTCGATAATAAAAAACTACTGCAAACAAAATGGATGGCTGTGAGCAATGTGTAAGAATAATAAAATAATCGACGGATTCTCTGTTTGCAGCCAACGATCATGTCATATTAATATTGATTTTGAATTGTTTTAAATGAGCGCCATTACTATATCACTGCCGCATTGAACAACAGCCTATTCTACAGTACTTGCGCCATCTCCTTCCCCAAACAAACTCTCTGCCTAGTGCTAAATGCCAAGAAATCCCTTTGCTAAGCACATTTATCAGTGTATACTTCATTCCAGTCAAGACTGGATAAGGAGAATCAATTTTAGCCATGATGAGTGTGGTAATTCTGGATGGTTCGATGGTGAGGGATTTTGTCACAGACAAGGTAGTCTTCAAGAACAGCGTCGATGAAAATTTCAAAACAGCAGATTTGAATGATGATGGCGTTCTCTCCCATTCCAAGCTACGCAAGGCCTTCAAGAGCTTCCTCCTGTTCGAGCCACACCTTGGAGTCAAAGTCAAGAAGACCCTCGAACAACTCACCGCCCTTTACAATTCTGTCTTTGATCGCTTCGACCAAGACCATGACAACCATGTCGATCTATTTGAGTTCTGCTCTGAGACGAAGGAGATTATACCCGCCATTGTCGATGGCCTAGGCACCACTTCCATTCAGCTTGTTGTCAATGGCGACAACCTTCCCAAAGAAGCTGTTCAGTTTGAATCTTCCAAAACCCATTAATCTGTATTTCATATCTGTGTAATGAAACTTATTAATCAGGTTCCGTATGTGTAATAAAATTTGATGCTTTCTGTAATCTAAAGAAAATGCAATGATTAAGAGCAGTAAAATAATACTCTAAGTATCACTTGCTTTTATGATGTGTCGCACCCATGTGCCTACTGACAAGTGAATAAGGCCTGATGTTAATGCTAAAGGAAATCTTAGTGACAAGGAAACAGAGTGAATGATTTGAGCATGGGCCATTCATGGAGATTTTTTTTTTGTTTTTCCCAACTAAGGCTGGTGTCTCACAGGCGAAATGGGAATGTGGTATTATGGAAATGTGGTATTATGGACTGAAATTATTGCTGTATATGCTCAAAATCCACAGAAAATAGAGTAAACAAAGCATGAGCATGCATCGAGCAGTAATGGCTAAAGGATTTATGTCAGGTGCTGCAGATGTAGTAAGTGATCAAACAAAATATGTTACTGAGAAAGCTAGACTTCCAACATCATATAAATGTTAACCAAAAATTGTGTTATAACTACATGAAAGAAGATGTAAAGACTAGTCTGCTGTAAGTATATTTTTCTTTGCCAATAAAAAAAAAACAAAGAATGTAAACCGAGGAAACATCTTCAGCAAAGTAATCTAAAGAAAAACATCTTCAAACATGAGACCAAGACATATTGCCCTCCTTCTAGCGCCATTTTGTGGACACTAAAATCTGCAAAGTGGTGATTCATTGACATAGAATAACATTGTTAGCAAATTATAGTAATCCCTATGAGATAATGAATCATATCTAGCATGCTAAACAAAATTCTAAAAGACCAAATAAGAAAACTTGAAAGCATATTAAAATAGTATCCATATCTATCCCATAGCGGGAGTGGTGCCTTTTGAAATGTGGAAAGAAAAGCCCTTTCCCACCCCCTTGATAAGCAAAAAATTGCCAAATGATGGATGAAGAGCAAGATATCCTCTCAAATGAAGAGAGTAACCTTGCAATCAGAAAATAGTGCTAAGCAAATGGTGTGGTGATGAGCAAGATTGAGTCTCAAGTGAAGAGAATAACCTTGCAATGAAGATGAGTTGTGTGTTGTAGATGATTTGTGTTGAAATGCTTTGCATTTTATAGATTGAAAGATTGAAAGATTGAGAGATTTTGAGGAATGTGGGATTATTCACAAACCAATGACAAGGTGCCACTTGTCAAGTTGTGAGAGGGTGAGGAATGTGCAAGTCTTGGCCCATGTGCCAATTTGAAATTCAAATTTGGATGAGAAGACATGAAAGGTGCATTAAATGCCAAGTTTGACTTGTGCAAATAGCATTTAATACCTTGTTGGAAGGGACAAGTCCTTTTTGGGGGGAAGATTCAAATTGGAAGAATATTCCATTTTGATGCCATTTTGAATGTAATTAGAGGAATTATAAATCAAATAAATGATTTATTGGTGCAAGTGGGTGGGTTAGTTAAGAGTTTGGATTTGACTCTAGTTGAGTCAAAAGCTGGAGAATGATAATCATGATTAGAAGTTAATTAATTTAGATTAATTAACTTAGGGAGTTTTAGGGATTTGACATTTGATTAAATCAGTTTGATTTATTAAATCAAATGAGAAGAACATAAGGATTAAATAATTTTGATTTATTTAATGAACCTTAGGAAATTAATCAATAAATATTTTAATTGATTAATAGAAGAAATGAATGTTAATTTGTATGATGCATGATTGTTATTTTTGCATGTCTACAGTTCTATCACTTCATTAGTCATATCATCATGTGGATCAACTGTTGCTACACTTATTATTTTTTCTACACTTCCATCCCATGCTTTGTTCTCCACAAATTGTACATCTCTTTTGATTATAACTTTTCTTGTAATTGGATTAAACAACTTGCAAGCTTTTCTATCTTCTAAATATCCAATAAAAATACATTTCTCACCTTTGTTTTTCAATTTCCTTCTTAGCTCATCAAGCACATGAGCATATGCAACACAACCAAAGACTTTGAAGTGTGCAATATTATGCTTTCTATCACTCCAAGCCTCTTGAGGAATCACATTCCTTACACTTGCAGTTGGACATCTATTCAAAATATAAACAATAGTTTATATTGCTTCACCCCAATATTCATTTGGTAAATTCTTTGATTTCAACATACTTCTTGCCATATCCATAATAGTTCAATTTCTTCTTTCAGCCACACCATTTTGTTGAGGTGTGTAACGAGCTGTAATTTTTTTTTGAATACCATGTTGTTTGCAATAATTTAGAAAATCATTAGAACTATACTCACCGCCTCTATCAGTTCTTAATATCTTAATGTGGTAACCACTTTGCTTCTCTACAAGAGCCTTGAACTGCTGAAACACTCCAAATGTATCAGATTTATGCCTCAAAAAGTAGACCCATGTCTTCTTTGTATAATCATCAATAAAAATTAGAAAATATGTGCATCCTCCAATGGAAGAGTTTGCATCGGTCTACATATATTAGAGTGAATAATTTCAAGAGGCTTACATGCTCTTTCTGATTTTCCAAGAAGGAAGGTCTCTCTATGTTTTTTACCCAAGATGCATGCTTCACATACTTTTTTCGATTTTTGAATCAATGGCAACCCCTTAACCATATTATTTCTATGCAACAAATTCAAACCACCAAAATTTAAATGATTGAATCTCAAATGCCATAACCAAGATTCATTCTTTACCATTGGCTGAAAAGTTGTTTGAATAGTTACATTATCATTTTGTTCCTCTTTAGTTTTAGTTTCTGCCTTTCCGGAGGAACCTTGTTTTGTTCCAGAGCAACCTTGTTCTTTTCCGCAACAACTTTGCAACTTCGTTCTTTTTCGGAGCAAACTTGAGAGGCGTCTTGATAATTTTCATTCTTAAATGCTGCTCTAGCTTATGTATTTTCTGCCATATGATGAGCTTTAGCTGCATTACATTTGATGTCAGGTTTCAATCTCAATGGGAACATTCGAGTTTTTGTCATTTGTACCTCTTCTATCAGCTGAGTACTAGGATATTTATCAAGAATGACACATGCATTATTTTTCATATAAACTTTGTATCCTTTTTACACTAATCGACCAATACTCATCAAATTATGTTTAAGACTAGCAACATAAAAAACATCATGAATGACTTTTCGCTCCCCCTTTTTGGTTAGAATGTCAACAGTGCCTTTTCCCACAACATTCACTTGATTATTGTTCCCAAGAGTGAAATTTAAAGTGACTAATTTATCCAAACTAGAAAATAACTCTAGATTTCTCGACATGTCATTGCTACAACCATAATCTAAATACCAAATATCATTTGGATTCTCTTGAACCATATTGCATTCAACTGGTGATTTTATAGAAATTGCTTCAACAAATTTTGCACATGCAATAAACATATAATTTTTTGTAGAATTTTCTGGGGGATTTTGATTTTGTTTTCCTTGATCATTTTGTTTCTTCCTACACTCATAGGAGTAATGACTATAATTTTTGCAGTAATAACATTGAACATGTGATTTATCTTGCCTTTGACAATTTGAATAATTATGAGAGTGTTCATTTTTATTTCCTTTTCCACCTTGATTTGCAGGACTTCTGCTACGTCCTCTAAATGTGTTTCTTCCTCTACCTCTATGAGTGAATCTACCTTTACTTCTTCCATGACTTATTGAAGCCTGAGATGAGAAAGAATTCTCAATGGAAGTGTGTGATCTATTCAACCTATACTCATGGTTTATTAAAGATGCATGCAATTCATCCATTGTCAGCTGGGTTAAATCATTAGTTTCCTCTATGACAACAACCAAATGATCAAATTTAGTAGGCAAAACCCTTAGCATTTTCTCAACTATTCTTGTCTTTTCTAATTTTTCCCCATGAGATTTTATCTGATTTACTAGCCCAACAACATGAGTAAAAAATGGCTCCGCTGAATTTGAATCTTTCATACTTATATTTTCAAATTCTCTTCTAAGTAAGTGAAGTTTTGTAGCTTTAGGTTTGTCCTTACCTTGATAAGCTATTTACAGTTTATCCCATGCCTCCTTTGCTTGTGTTGCTGCTGCAATTATTGACAGTATACTTTCATGCATTGCTTGATGAATGTAGAAGAAGGATTTTCCATCCTTATTTGTCTGCTCTTTCAAGATATCTTTCTCTGCATGGGTGAGTGCATTGTAAGCTACTTGGTCTGCTGGTTTTGCATAACCATTCTCAACAATTTCTCAAACATCCTAAGACCTAAACAAGGCTTTCATGGTCAATGACCAATATTCATAATTTTTTCCTATAAAAAGAGGGGTTTGTAGGCTAGACAAGGAAGCACCAAATGTTGAGGCTATGGAAGCCATTGATGGCTATTAAACAAGAAATAAGTGTAGACCCAAAAAAGAGACTAGAAGTTTGAACCAATGGCTCTAATACTAGATGTGGGAATAGGGGAAGAGGATTTCAAATGAAAAAAAAGTAGCAAACAAGTAATTACAAACAACAGTAACAGAGACAAAAAGAACAAAAAATAAGTGTTGCACCAAACACATAGAAATAACACAACAACAAATAGATAAATTCAGATTTATATTCAAGTATTAAACTAGAACAATATTAACAGAGCTTCGATGCTCAAAGTTTCTTCTTCCTATCAATTGTAGAGTTGTGTTGCTCTCTTACTTCTACTTGCATAATACAAAATGACCACAAAAGTATTAATAAAACTAAAAACCTATGAAGGACAACTAAGAACTAATAAAATATTACTATCTTTTACTACCCACAAAGTGTGTGAGAGTAATTAGCCAGTTAATGTGAATCAATCCAAATCTTCTCCAAAAATTATTCTTAATAAATTGCCTTAAATGCTGGTAAATATGCTGAGCTGGAGAGGACAACACGAATAGCAAGGTGAGATTAGACATATTGCTAACATGGATCTGCTCACATTTCTCCAAGGCTAGCCATCAAAGAAATGAAAGGATCTATGGGGTGATATCTCGATTTCATCTCCCTCGATGGTGGCATGGCATGTGTGGAAAGAACGAAATTGAAGGATCTTCAACAACCAAGCATTGGAAGTAGATGAAGTAATCAAGAAGATAGAATATGGTATCTGTGAACTAGCCAATGCCAAATTCCATTTGAGCTCCAACACAAAATTTACAAACTGGACAGTGAGCTCCAGAAGGCTTGGAAAGTTTTAAAGCCGCCCAGGTTCAACCCAATCAAGAAGAACAAACGACGAGAGAAGTTATGTTGGATGTTTCCACAAACAAGATGACAAACATTAAACTTTAATGAGGCTTCCAAGGGCAACCTTAGGAAGGCCGGATTCAGATGCCTAATTAGAAATGATAAAGGAGAATGTGTTGGGGTGATTTTTGTCAAACTTGGAATCGCCACAAATAATGAGGCCAATTTTGAGGCTCTTAGTGTTGGTTTTGAGTTGTGTGGAACGATTGGGGTCAACTAAGTTGACATAGAAGGTGACTCCCTAATCTGTATTAACACAATCAACAAGAGAAGTGTGAACAATTGGAAACTCTATCGTTGGATACTAGTCATCATTGAACAACTAGACAAGCTAGAGTCATTCTCCTTATGCCATGTATATATGGAAGCCAACACGATGGCCAATGCGTTCGTGAATTGGGTGTCAGGTTGGACGTCAAGGAGAAATGATATTTGAACTGTGATCTACCTCCTGAGGTAAATGCTATTGTTCGCAGAGAATATCACCTTGCAGTTGAGGAAATCACACATTGAAACATGTGGAAAACTGCTTGAGTTCCTCCTATCCTGGTTCCCAAACTTTGAATTGTCCAGAATGGTATTGATAGGCTTGTAATCATAACAAAAGGGGTTGGATTCCTCTCTCACTAACTGCTTGGCCTTACTTGGCCGAACCCTTTTCATTTGTAAAAGAAATGTTTTTAATGTTGGGAGCTACCTCCTCTAGTAGCACTTCTATCAAAAAAAAATAAAAATTTAAATTTAAATTTTTTTAATTATATTTATATAAATAATATAATGTGTTTTAATATAATGTTTACATATGGCTATAGTAAATATTTTTTATAATTATTTCTTCTTAAAAAATATTATGTGTCTCATCATTATTATGTTAGGATTTTATTGTTTATATAAATTTAAAAATAAAAAAATGTACTATAATATAATGATCTTAGTTTTAGATCTAATGTATCAACATCAATATTTATATTTTTAAATATTTTTCTTTGAATTATTTATACTCAATTCTTATTGTTAAATTTATTTTATATTCTCGTGTATTAACTATTGAAATCTACTCAACTAAATCAAATTTAAAGAATATAGTGTACTTAACCACAATAATTATACTATAATCATATAGCTAAACGTGAGGCCCAACCTTTTCTTCTTGTTAGAAATTATGTCATTTTGATTCATTGACTAATAATTGATGATTCTATTCATCATTATGATGATTAGATGCTTGAGTTTATGTTTTTGATATGATTGATGATTATAATGCATTCATAGAATAGATTGATTGCATTTTTTTTACTTAATATCTTGATGGTGAATTAATAATCTAGCTACATTGATAGATCATGGAACTATGATGCTTGGATTGATTTAAATTTCAATAGAATTATGATATGAAAACCTAGGTTTTACCTTGTGAGAAATAGATGAATATTTTTATGCAAACTCAATGAATATGAACCTTAGAGATTATGTCAAATTAAAAATTGAGAATAGTTATATGATGTGAAATTCCTTGTTGAAAATGCTAATATGAATGTGTGTGCACATTTTAGTTCAGTTATTTCGACTATATGATTTTATTGGATGATTTAATGCGTAAATTGAGTTAATGCATAAATTGAGTTTGTAGGTATGGACCACTTTTTGAAAGAGGTTGAAAAGGTGAATATACTCCAAAATGGCTTCAATCGGGCCGACCTACCTAGCATTTGGAGTAAGGCTACAAAAGTCTTGATGAGGTATGTAACGATCGAAGGTCAATTCTGTTGCTTTCATGCTCATTTGTTTTCAATGCTTAACCATCTTTGTTATAATTTTAAGATGAAAATTTCCTTTTGGATTTTTTTCCTATCTCGAACAATCTATCAAAAATGTCTAGGGTAAAAGCAAGAATTTACCTATTTAACAGGGTCTTATATTCCATCTCTATTAGTACCAAGTTTCTTTGTTACCCTTTCGTTCAACTATTAAAAATAACACCTTAGTCATTTGTTACCCCACTAAACCCCTTGTGAATCCTAATCGCTCCATTACCCTAGATGAAACCCCTTCCCACTACTCTTCATATTACCTGTGCTCGTGGAAAAAACCTCAAGTGCTAATGAGGAAACCCCTCTCGACCCCATTAAATATGTTCCCTTTTCTGAGCCTACTCCTATTTCTATTTCTGGGTCTGGTGAGTCGGATAACTTAGATGACGAGTCATGGAATCCCACTCCTTCCAATTCCCCCATGCACTCCCCTATTCATGTGAAGGTTTTTGATGTCCCTAAAACCCCCTATGATTAACCATAGCCTTCAAAATTCCCCTAATTTCTACATCAATTTGGAGGGGACTCATGCTAAACCCAGGGTGTTTTTTAACATTCATGCCTCTAGAGACCCCCTGCATAATAAAATTAATAAATTTTTGGAGACGATTAATGTTTAAAATGAAATCCTTAAATGGATCTTTGGTCAAATGGTTATTTTCAAAGAGAGAATTCAAATTATAGAAAAAAGGTGTTGCAACAATAGGTCCCATGGTCAAGGGAGGTGGAGGACAGTTACCATTAGGATATGATAGCCTCCCTGGCTAAGTCATTTTAGCACTGGGCCAATTGGGATAAAGAGCTGGAAGAGATGAGATCTATCATTGGTATGGAGGAGGATACACATAATTTACAAATGGAGATTGATGCTATTCATAAGAACTAGGAAAAAAACACACAATTCCTCTAGGTTATTACTAATTACAGTAAGGCGACCATGAAGAACATTTTCCTCACCATTCAATTTTTTCAGCAAGAGATAAGGAAGATCCATGCCAAATGGGTGGCTAAGGAAGGACATGATGATAATTACGCACAAAAGAAAGTTAAGGTGGTGGACAATCCAGCTATGGACACCACGGTGGATACTCAGGCTATTTAGAAAGTCCCCCTATCTTTTGAGCAGAAGCTCCACTTCCTAGTTCAGAAGTGGAAGGCTATCAGTGGTCTCAAGTTGTTAGGAGACTTGCAGGTCTCTTTGGTCTCGTGCTAGTATTTTGTCTATGTGCTGCCTCTTTTTCTTTTTACTGGTCAAACTGTTTATGTTTAAGTATTTGCTTTATTTTTTTGGGTTTTTCATTTCTCGTGAGCCCCTCATTTGCCTTAATGGCTATTTTGTAATGGGTACCGACCCTTCCAATATTATTCTAATCAATACATACACATTTTATTTATTCTTCAATTTTTCTTGATGATATTGATTTGATCTACCTTCTAAGTTCTTAATTTTCTTCCACAAATTCCCTTTTACTTCTAATAATTATGGGATTCCAAGTATTTTATCTTCTATCAAGGGTGACAATTTTGTAATTTCTTGTGAAATAGTTTATTTATGTTCATATAGTAAATTGAGATCTTTTTGTATAACAATATTTTTACTTGGTTTGATTAGGTTATTTTAATGGACAATGTTTCAAATTTTTTCATCATCTTATGGTAAATGAAATGTTAGCATATGTATTTGGGTTTTGATGCAAGTAAGCCATGGTGAAGCACACTGATAATGTATTTGATGGGAATTTAAAAAAAAAGACACTCTCAAATCTTTATGATGATTTATTTACTAATCCAAATATCAAAGGATACTAAAATAATCATGCTATGACAAATAGACTTCACATCTTGTTTTCTTTATAATAGGTTTTAGGCGTTCTTGTAGATCTATACATATTTTAGATGTATGAATTCCAATGTTGTATGAATATGTATGTATGTATAGGTTTCATATATGTTACTTGTGTGTATGGTGGGTATATTATTATTTCTATTCATTCATATCCATGATGTTATTTTCCACTTTTCTCTAATGCTAGCAACTTAATCTCTAATAATGTATTAATTTTTCTACAAGTTTTTGACAATGGTGAATATGATTATCTGAGTCAACTATAAGAATGAATCCACATTTATTTGTATTGAAGCTAATGAATGAGCTCTATTATCAAAGTAATACTTATAGAATATTTTTCTTGAAAAGTAAAATGTGTAACTTTAAGAAATATATATATATATATTTTATATATTAATTAAGCGTAAAAGGGGCCTAACCCCCAATACATCATTTATCCAAACATTGTATAATAAAAAAAATTATAAAAAAATCCCATCACCACTTGTTGATCCCACTGGTCACCCCCATTTAGTCCTATTTCTCCATCACCACTTCACTCGCATATTCACTCATCTCCTTGTTCCTTCTTTGGCCATCACCAGTAGTCGATAAATCCGATACCACAAGCTCATCCACCAGGTTATAAGCTCCATTTATCTCCTTCAAGAGGGTAATGTTTCTTGCCACCTCTCCTATATGAGCTTCCATATTCTCCTTGATGCTTGAAATTAATAAGGGAATCCATGACCCATTGATTTTCTAAGTTATTGAGGCCACACACCACTAACTAGTTGCAACCCAGGTCCTCCCATGAATATGCTCGAGTATAACTCTATGGCTTTCATGCCATCATTCCTTAACTAACCACCTCATTAAGAAATGAATCATTATATTCTCCTCCTATGTGTGAAGGAGTCATGCCATGAACATAGAGGAGATGTTGGAGTTGACCCTAAATATATAGGCGGATGAAAGGAACTTGGCTCCTAGTATTTTTTTCACTACATTCAAAGTTTCCTCATAGGTGGCATTGAATATGTGTTTAAGCCTCACATATGAGATTGCACCACAAAAATCCATCTACCTCTCCTTGGATCCCAAAAAAATAGTCATATCCATGATCACCTCTTCTCTTCGCTTCTTCCATGGCTAGCTTTAAACACTATCCACCACCATCTTGGTCCTTCAGCATTTAAAACACCTGTCATGCCTTTCCTCGATCTAGGTCCTTCGTAAACCTCCAAGCTCATATGCATGTGTGAGAAAATCCAACATTAAACATTGGTATTTTTACAAGATCTCCAACATTAATGATCACATCTTTGGATAGTCTATCGGCTTCAATGTCCCCTTGTCTATAAATGTGCAAAATTTTAAAATCCTCAAAATCAGTTAAATCATCAATCATTCGTGAGAGCCATTTATCCAACTTAAAATTTGGAGTTTCTCTCCTTCACATTGCATTTATAACTATCATGGAATTACCTTCATGGTGAATTTTTGAGAAACCTAATCACTAAATATAGATTTATGCCCAACTAGGTAACTTGAAACTCTGTTTCATTATTTGTGACATCCACCAGTTTCCTTATCCACTTAGCCATCCAATACCTATTATGATCCCTTACAATACAACCCAATATTGAAGGCCTAGGATTGCCTTGAGATGCACCATCAAATTTCATCTTAACCCAACCTTCATCTGACATATACCATTTTACATCTGCTCTTAAATTTCTACTAAAATCATCATTACACATCCCATAAACAAGAGAAGAAATTCTTATTATTAATGTTATTAAACATGGGCTTATTATTTTCTATGGGATTGGAGTAAAAGTGTATTTATATGATATAAGTACATATAACCCATGTCTTGAGTGAGTGAAGTGTGCAAAATTAAGATGGTTTGATTCATCTTCAATGGATAAGATGCACAATAGACATAAGATTTGTTGAATCATGCAACCCAACACCTCCTCAACAACTCTATGCATTTTTTAATTCCTTTTTGTCTCAATTTTCTTGTGCATAACCTTTTGTATAATTTTCTGTACAAACATATTAATTATTAATGATTTATTTTAAAAAATTATTTATATCTCATCTAAGAAAATTTAATAACTAAATTTTAATATTTTTTCTTTTGTTACTATACTCCCATTTTGTGCAAAAATGAGATCTTTATAATAGGATATGCACATCCATTAAAGTATTCTATTCTAGAGAGTGGATTATTGTTTATTAATGTAGTTACAAAATGATAGAAACCTTCATAAAATCTAGAGTTTAATAATAAATAATTTTTCAGTTTTACCACCACATTTTTTCTGATTTTAGTTTATTTTATATGTGCTAGAGAGATGTTGCCCTATTTTTCTTATCAATTAGACACTAAAAATTATGGTAAATGATAATAAAGTGTTGTTAGTAAAAGATTCTTTGTGAAGAATGACTAATACTTGAACAAATATTTTGCAAATATTGTGATTATTTTCACTAGTTATGAAATACTTTTATTATGTTTTGGTTAAGATCTCCATTTAATTGGTCTTTATTTTGGAAACAATTTATCAAAAAACTTCAAGTTAGAAGATTCAATGAAAAGAAGAAATGGTGAGTGATTTCTTTCTGGGAACAAACCCAAAGTTTTTGGTTCTAAGTTAGTTTGAGAAGTTCTAATATATTTTTCCTAATGCAAGAGAATCCACACCAACACTTATTTATTTGGGTTGGATGTTTTGGGAAAAAAAAAGAAGCAAAGCCCAAAATGCATGTGGGTATTGACATTATCATCTACATAAATATAGAACATGATTGGACTTGCCATAATTAAATATCCACCCTACCCCACCCCAACATTTGACCCAAATATCTCTCAAACCTCTAAAAAAAATTAAGGTTGGGGTCTTCATGTAAGGGGCTTCATGATCTATTTTGAAGGAGTAGGGGTCCCATAAAGCAACAAAATAAAGCTACAAGATGAATTATAATCTTTCTTTTCACAATAGCAGTCCTTACTTTTTAGTTCGAAAATTTAAGTAGGTGTAGTTGAGATGAAGCAAGAAATTACTCCATTAACTTACACTTTTTTTTACCATTTGTCAATCATATGAAAATTTTAAATTCTGAGCAATTAATTATTTTTTGTTTTATATTTATTTAATTTATTAAATTGAATATACAAAATAATTAAATTCATGAGACCATCAACTTCTATTTTTTAAAAAAAAACCTCATTGAATCTATTTCTGCTTGTATTCGGCGTCTCTTTTCACCGGATACTCTTTACAAGAAATAAATATAAATTACGACAGGAACCCTAGATTTCTGTAATCCTGATTCCCCTTTTGTCCCGTCAGAGAGCTTATGTGTCTCCATAGTAAACTGCTTCTGCCAGTCTTTATCAACCATTTGTCAAGGGATGGCCCGATATGACCGAGGATTCAACTAATTGATTGTACGTCATTTTGAAGTAAATTAGGACATATTGGACTGACCCCTACGCTAAATAGTGTACATATGATACAACAACTAGTCTCACGTTTTTCTAATCTGTGTCAACGACGAGGACTCCTCCTCTAGATCATTTTTTTAGTACAAGCCCTGTCTGTAATCATTCTGTGCTTTCTAAAACAGAAGTCTGATATACCCCAAGCAAGCCCAAAGCAATCAAATTTCTGCTGTTCCTTTTCATATTTACAAATATGGAGCAACATATATTCTGTCTAAAAAAGACCAAAACAATGTAGATGACACCTTGTGAAGAAAGATAAACCCTAACCCTAATTCAAACTCCATCTATGTTCTCTACAATGGAGCCGGTGCTTCTAAGAATATGATTTGATCAAGCCAAATAATCCAAGGTTGTAAAGAAAGCGCTCAGACTGTGACTTGAAGAGATTGCCAAGGGAGAAGCGGGCAGGTGGAGGTAACGTTACAAGAGATTTCACACAAGTGGTGGAGATCTCTTTCACTTGCAACTTTGTGATTCCAATTTCACGGCGAACGGCTTCTACAGTCTTGGAATCCACTGGATTCCCTGCCGCGTCCGTAACGTAGAACACATCCACTGCCTTCCCTCCGCGCGTCGACACTTCTGCTCGTGTCACTGACATTCCATTCTCCCGGAATATGCGTGTCACGTCTGACAGAAGTCCAACTCGGTCGCCCGCGCAAAGCTCCAGCCTCAACCCCTGCGACATTCAGTTTTCATATCTTATTTCGATGCCCCGAATCGAACAATTATATAAATTTCTACCGAAAATCTTTCTTACCTCTGACACTCTTCTCTCTATGGCGGCCTCCAAGCATTGAATTACACGTTTCCTTTCCGCCTCTGAATTCACAGGGCACCCGTCTGTATGTCTGATGTAATATTCCTAAAAAAATCGCAAAACAAGAGAAAGTTAAGAACATATCAGCTCCTTCATTATCTAAACTACACAAGAAAGTATATATGAAGATTGAAAAGAAACCAACCTGATAGGTATGGGGACCCTCGGAATTTATTGTGGCATGGAACACCACATACTGCATATCTGTCAAGGTACAAACAATGTCAAACAGAAGCTTCGGCCTGTCTTTACACTGAACATTAACTACAGAATAACCCCTCTCAAACCAGTTGTCCACCGTTACAAAAGACTTGGGCTTGCTGTTATTGTGATGGAGGGCATCTTTCTCTGCCTTTACTCTTCTGTCAGAGCGCTCAAAGTCCCGGTCTGCAAACATCATTTGGTGAAGGCGTCTCTGGGTGTGAGTGAAGCCCATGGAAACTACCGTTGTAGGGCCTCTTATATCATTATCCCCTTTCAATACATTGCACAACAGCTCCTCAATTCTGCAAATCTTTTTAGGGTCTTTAATGGGAGCACCCGTCGCCACGTCTGTGATGTATATGAGGCAAGCAGCCCTCCTGTTATGAGTCCATAACTCGCCCTCTACCACGTTGCACTGTAGGTCAGACAAAACAGCAGATATTTCAGAGAGTAAGCCCGGACGGTCTGTGCCTGATAATTCAATAGCTGTGTGTTCAACTGCCGCTTCCATGCCGAAGGAAGGTACCATCAAAGAATTCCTTGCCAGCGTCTGCCACAAATACATAAATTTTCTTAGAAACCAATTTATGCCTTCAAAATCAATGCGCCCATCACCCAATAGGAGCCAGAGAGTACCTTTTCAATGTACCCAATCACTCCATCATCTGTAAGCTTGTTGCCATTGGCGTCTGTCACATGAAAAACTGCAGCAGAACAAAGCAAACAGAGTTGTCAAGACAAACATGCATGATAAATACCAGACGAAGACAAAACAGATCCTGTGTACAAAAGATAACATACCATCCATGAACCACCTGCCATCACAGGATACATATGCCTTGGTCACATTAATATTCAAGTCCGCCAATACCTGCACAGCCTCCAAAAGAATGCCGTATTTATTTGCACTGTCCACCTGCAAAGCAACAATCCACTAACCATATTAACTCTGGATCTTACAATTACCGAGTCCAATTTTCAATGAAAACTTCCCTAAAGATATTAGTAAACTCGCCCCACTGAGTCTACAAAACCCAACAATTCAGATCAGAGTTGTTTTCAGTTACCTTTACTATAGTTGCATGCTGGCAGACATCATTATCAAATACAACCCTGAAAGTAAAGAAACATTAAAAAAATAAAAATCTCTAAGAAACATGAAAACAGAACCAGGCATCAAAAGCGCACTACAAGGCTATGCTCTGCTGTTTCGGGGGAAGTAAATACGCCGAACATATTATTTGAAAACAATAAAGCTAACATACATACATGGGAGTATTCATGCGAATTACAAGCTTTTCATATTCGTCATACGAGTTCCAGTCCATTTTTAAATCTTGCAAAGATAGAAAACTAAAAACAAGAACAAGCACAAGCTCTAGGATTCATTTAATAAGATTATGATTAGTTTCAATGATTATGAAGCGTCTTGTTCTTAACCGCTTTCTTTTCATATTCATCTCTACTTCAAGGTTATGGAAGGGGGCAATTCATTGTAATTACCTCGAAGGCATCTACAGTTAAATAATGGGTTGAAGAATCTGTGTACATAAAACCCCTCTTCGAAACCCATGTAAACGATAACAATAACCAGCTAAGGTTGAAATAGATGTGCAAGTCGTGAGCAACAAACTGACGGTAGTGGGTGTAAGAAACTGACATCAACTATAACGCCAAATGATTCCATTTCTTTGCATGTGAACCGTTTCAAATGACCTTAGTGCCTGTATTTGACCTGGTGGTGCTCACAATTTCAGACAATTACATTGTCAGATGCATCTGGCACAAGCAGCCATGGATGTGTTGGGTGCAGCTGCATCTTCACGGAACGTCCTCAGCCTCAACATGATGCCACCTCTAAATCCAACATTGTAATATCACTGATCTCTACCAAAATCAATAGTATTGAATTACGTTGTACGATCTGCTAATGAATTCCATCAGTTTTCTCCTTGTAACCCCGATCTGAAATGTACCCTAATATCTACAATGTTGGCCCTCGAAAAATTGAATAGCCTGTTTTATTTGGGAGGCCGATCACCAGTTCGTCCTTAGCTCCTTTATACTTTGAAAATAATTAAATTTAATTGCAGAGCACTTGTATATTTATCCTCTATAGAATCTCGTACCTTTGATTGGAAAAATATTTTTAAGACTGCTAGCAGCAAACGAATTTCAGGTTGACACAACTTGTTTGACACCGCCTAATGGTAGTTTCCCTTTTCTGGTTAAACGGGGTGTGATTTTAAAACAAACTCTCCTGAAAGAAAAGGTTTTCAATAAAATAATTTTAGTATAAGCTCTAAAATATTAATTTTAAATTAGATAGTTGTATGGAAATAAAACAACTTACATTAAAAATGATTTTTTTTTTTATCGTCATAATATTGCTACATTCATTTTGAAATGTTTTTTTTTTCACATTCAAGGAAGCCCTACAAATGCATCAATGACCATTGTCATCTTCTACATATAATGTGCCTATTCTAGAAATGCTCCATGTGAAAAAATTGCAATAGACCATATTACCCACTTCTTTACAAAACATTTTCATTGCACTTCTTTTCAAAATATTTCTAATGTATACATCACTTTTCTTAAAAATTGTGTGTGTTTTTCTATATTATAAGCAAAATTTCTATACCTCCACATGATATGATATTTTTTAAGTAATTTTTTTATAAAAAGATAATAATTATTTATAAAGATAATGTATAAAAATAAAATCTTCAAAAAGATAAAGTATAAAAAATTATGTAAATTGTAGACATAAAAAAAGTTTTTAAAATTTAGAAAATCAATTATAAAACAATTATTCTAAATTTATCATTTTGATATAAGTAAATTTCTAAATTAATATACTTAAAATTTTAAAAAATCAAATATCATTTTTTATATAGATTGATTTAATTAATATTTTTCAATAAAAATGATAATTATTTATAAAGATAAGATATTAAAAAAAAATTGTCAATTAGTACACATAAAAAGAAGTTTATAAAATTTAGAAAATTAAGTATGAACAAACATTTCTTAGTTTACTATTGTATATAAGAGTAAGTTTCTATATTAATATACTTTTTTTGTGATAGGTAAGAGGTGAGTTTTATATTAATGCAAAAAAATTAACTTGGCTTGCACAAAAGAGAGATCTCATCCCTAAGGTTACAAGATTATATCTGCTTTCTATAGCCATGGTAATATTGATAACTTTTCTACCTACTAGTTAATGGCACCACAATTTGCAATCAACTAAGCCTAAGATGCAAAATTACAAATAACATATTGCAACTTCAACCTAATTACACATGTGCACTATTGAGAACTGCCATCGGTTTTGACTTGGGAACCCAATTTATTTTTGATCTCCATTATCTTAAGGATAGCTTTCTCCTTTTATTGAGCTCTGAGTCCATCAAGGTTCCATCCAGTCTTTTGTTCCTCGGGACTAGATTTGGTTTGAGACATAAGTTGTATACTGTTGCCTTCATCCTACTATTGATTGCTATTTCACTTTTTTTTCTTTAATGTTTTCCATTCATTTACCCCATCCTTGAAAGTAGAGTCCTCCATGGCTTGAGAACCCTCATCCCCATCAAGAGATTGTGTACATTCGATACGATCAACATTATTAGGGTGGCAAGAAGCATTCATAGGAGGCACTTTTTGATCTTGTTTTTCTTTTGGAGAAGGCTTGCAAAACTTCCCCAAGTTCTTGCTGTAGAAATCTTTCTAGAGAGTCGACACTCTTGGGTGAGTTTGAAACAAAATAGTGCATGGGGGAGGCATCTTCCACCATCAGACTTCCCATTTTTCTTGAGATTTCACAATTGTGCATGCTCCAACAATGTGTCTAATTTTGTTACATATTCAACATCTGAATAATAACCCTTCGTACTCCAGTGATTGTAGCTGGCTATTATTGTTCGCATTTAGGATGATTTCAGTCGAGAGGGCTTTGGAGGCATCCAACTCGACCAGAATTCTGGCAAAGGTTGTGTGAATGAAATCACTTGAGCTTGCATCTATGCATATGAAATTACCTAGAGAATTACCAATAATTGTGAAAAGTGATTCAAACCAATAGCGAAGGGGAGATTTGGAAGGCGAACCCAGATGAACATAACAAAAAATGATTATGTGGCCAAATCAAAGTTTGGATGCCATGATTTTAAAAGAAGCATACTATCTCCTTGCATCCATATGTGACGTAGGATGAAATTTTTGTCTTGCTTGCTATCAAAGACCACTATAAGAAACCCTTTTGCACTAGGATAAATTTATATATTTTTTTCATTAGAGGACGCCAATATTTTAAAATCCACTCATGTAGTGCAGGAAGGTTGGGCTAGTTTTGACTAAGCCTTCCAATTAACCCATTTTTAGAAAAAAATTCCTCATTCTCACACAATTCTTTCAACAAAATGGTATCAAATTTCAATTCCAATGGTTTACCTAGGTAATGAACCAACCTCTTGTTGATTATACCTAAATTCCTTGAATTTTTTGTGTTCCCATGCAATAGAAATCTAGATTTAAGGTTTCTCGAAAGGGCACCAGACTTGGAAGCACCCTCATTTCACTGAACATTACCCAAACCATACTTTGCCACATCTACAAAGGACATCTTTGTGGCAGAAATGTCACCAGGGGGTGAGGCCAAGCTATCTGTGCACACACCAAACCCACATACATCCCATGCACCAATTTTTTTCTTGATTTCCATGGGAGGAGTGGAAGCTTGCCAATCTACATCATTCACAAATGCGACCCCGGATCTACCATCAATCAATGAGTCTAAAACAAAGATTTTTCCATATCTTAGCAAGCCAACATTGAATCCTAAAGCCCTACCCTTGCCATCTACGAAAGCCCTCAAATTCGACAATGTTGAAGTTTTCAATAACGATGCCATAATTTTCATTTCTCTATTGATATACTTAAAATTTTAAAAATATATATATTTTTTTTTGAAAGAAAAATATTCTTTGATTCATTGAACAACATTTTTAATATTAGAATGGAAATAAAATTACAAAGGAATGAAATACAATCATTCCTTTTAAAATTCTAAATTAATATATTTATAATTAGAAAATTTGAAAATTAATTAAAAAATAAATATCCTAAATTTACTATTACACATAAAAATATGTTTCTAAATTAATATATTTAAAACATAAAAAATATTCAACATTTAAAAAAAATAAAAAATATTAAAAAAGAGAAAAAATCATTAATATTCTATTTTATTCAAGATTAATATATATGTAAGGAAATATTATAAATTTAAGGCTTTCCTAAAGATTTAAGTAATAAGTACACATTTAAAATTAAAAAATTAAATACAAAGAAAAAATAATAAATTTATTATTACAGATAATAATGTAATTAAGAATTATATTTACACTTAAATTTATTATATAATTTAAAGATAATTTAAATATAACGTTATTATTTATGTATCTTATTATTACTTAGAATTGGATTGTGATTATGATTAAAATTTAATTAAGGTTAGGGTTCAATTATAATTCTAAGATAATGCTAGGATTTAGGGTTATTGTGACTAGGTTAGATTAGGTTACAATTAGGGATAGGGTTAGGTTTAACAATCGATTAGGATTAGGTATATGGTTAAGGTTAGGGATTAGGATTTGGATTCAATTAGGGTTCAACTAGAGTTCAATTAGGATTGAGGTTAGATTAGGGTTAGGGTTCTTGATTAGGGTTTAATTAGGGTTAAGGTTAAGGTAGGGATAAAATTAGGGTAGGGTTAAGGTTAGGATTATAGGATAAAGCTTTGGGTAAAGGTTAGATTTAGGGTTCAAGAAAAAGACAAAGAGAACATAAAGTTCACATAGGGTTCACCAAAATGTAATGAAGATGAGTTGCTACTCTCAAGTCTCTAGGATAGGGAAGAGTCTACATGGAGTGAATAACTCTCTACTACCTAAAGGAAAAAATCTCAAGTGATGTGATGGTTATGTTAGAGTAATTGGTTATTTACTTGATTAATTAAACAATATTTGTTTAATTAATTAAAGTTTCCTTTTATCTCTTTTCGCTTAAGCTAACATTAGGTGCATAAGAATTGATTATTTTATTAATTATTAATGTGCAAGCCTAGGGTTTTCCTTTTTAGGGTTTTTTGACCTATATGTGGTTGAAATATTTTCTTTTGTATTATGCTTTTACACATTTTTGGATAATATAGAGCTCCACATCTTTGAGCACTTCTTTGTTGCTTCTCTTTGCTTCTCCCTGTAACAGGTATTATTCGCTTACAGAGGTCACTGGGCTCTTATGAAATTGTATTTTCTCAACTTCTACATAGTATCAGAGCATTAGATCTACAACTATCTGTTCTTGTTTTTAGAATTTTTGCATTGGAAGCAGATATGGGGTTTCATAAGTTTTTTGTTGTGGATCTGGGGGGGAGTTTATTTTTGGTGCACTTTGGGCAAAAAATGACATCACGGTTGAGTTTAGAGGCCCAAAAACCCCTATTTTCATATAAAGTTTGTCAGATTTGGCCACTGTCGACTGGGGAGGCAATTTTTTTTGTACCCAGGAGTCGTGTGACCCCAAGGCACATTTTCTGAGGTGAAAAAAAAAAAAAAAAATCAATTTTTTTTGGGTTTAAAACCCATGGCCAGTTATCAACCAGCCTGTCGCCGCTCAACTGCCTGGTGGCCACCACCGCTAGTGGCAATAGTCAGCTGCGACCGCGCGGCCACCACCACGTTGTTGACCTGCCACTCTGGCGGTGCACCACTTGGGTGCCCCCCCAGTGCCACCGCATCGCTCGTGCGCCGCCAGCCACTGGAGCACCACTAGGGAGCCACTAGGCCCCTCCAAAATATATTTTTTGAACCTTTCACTCAAACGGGCATATCTCAGGCATTTTAGCTCAGATTTTCAAATGAAAACAAGCGTTGGAAAGCTGATTTCGGGACCGATTTGATGATGTAGGATTTTTTTCAACATTTTAGCAGTCTGGTTATTATTTTTCCAGTCAAAGTGGGGTCTTTTTTCTGCACTTCCGGGGCCATAGAAGGTGCAAATGGACTCTGTTTTTCAAACATGAATGGGCGTTGGAAAGCTCTCAGCATGCTCTATTCAGATATGTGATATTTATTCTTAGAATTTTCATTAGGTACATGGGAATTTTTTTTGAAGTATTTTTTGCTTATGCATTGCTTCCTCTTTCTCAGTTTGTAATAGGGTTTGGGTTTATCTCTTGTGGGGTGTGTTTTTTTCTTGCTTTCTGTCATTTATATCAAAAAACCAGAACACCAAAACTCTAAAAAAAAAATCAAACCCTTCTACATCTTTTGTCTATTCTGGAAGATCACATAATAATAAAAACACAAGCGGGTATAGGTGCAGGGTTTCATGGCAGACTCCTTAGTTGAGTTACTCACATCACACAACTATCACACCTGGAAATCTCGCATGATGAGGATTCTCAGGTCACGAGGGTTGTGGTCTTGTTTAGATGAGGTTCAGCCTCAGTTGCAATGTCCTTTTGAGATTATGCAGCACAGGAACAAGATGGATGAAGCTATGAGTTTTCTATCCATGCACGTTTCAGACAGTCTTTTGTTTCACCTTGATGCTTTTCTCACTCCTCGAGCCATGTGGTTGAAGTTTGAGACACATTTTGGGACCATTAATGAGTTCCGAGCATTACAGATTGAGGCAGAGCCGACTTCACTGTTACCCGAATCATTTCCCACTATTGAGGATTTTTTGAACAAGTTCAAAACTATCTGCACTATTTTACAGGGTTGTGGCAAGAATAATTTAGACACAGAGTGCATTTACTTGATCCTTTCGAAGCTTCGTGGTCCATTTCAGATATTTGCTTCTTCCATCTATTCCACCATGGATGGCCTGGGTACTTGTTTTACCATGCCTACCTTTGATGTGTTTTGTGAGCATTTGTCTCATGAGAAATCACACCTTTCTCAGATGGATATGCTCTCAGGATCAAAGAACAAAGCATTGGTTTCTCAGTCATCTAAGGAGAAATAGAAGCAAAAATCGAAGCCCAAGAAATATTTTGCAGGCAGTGAGCATTCCTCCAAACCTCCTCCTAAGTTTGATTCCAAACCACCACTTAATCCAAAATAGGGGAAATCTTCAAAGTCTGGTGAGTCTTCCTCCAAGACTAAGTAGAAATCAGGAGACACCTTCAACTTCCGTGGCAAGGAAGGACATCCAGTTTCCAGGTGTTGAAAATGATTCAAGGCTTTAGAGGAAGCCATGCAGCAGCATCACATTTCCTCACCTCAGTCGCCTTGTCCTTCCACAGGGAAAGGCCATGCTCTCACTGCTCGAGCATCAACCTATGGGTCCACAAGGATTTTAGATTCTGGTGCTTCTCACCATATGAATCACACTCAACAGTTGGTCACTTCTCTTGCCTCTTGTGGTACTTCACAGATTGCAGTGGGTGACTCTACACAACTTTCAGTCTTGGGTTCAGGTTCTGTCTCTTTGGATGGGGGCACTCTACAGGATAATCTGGTTGTTCCTGACATCTCGATGAACCTCATGTCCATTTATTAGATTTGTCATACTAGCTCTGGTAAGATAGTTGAGTTCTCACCACATGATGTGGTTATTTGGGACCTCCATGACTTTGATCTGGTTGTGGCTACTGGGAGTGTTGATACTGCATCTCGTCTTTACAGATTTAATGGATTTGAGCTTTCTGAGGGTACAGGTTCATCTCTTATAACACATGCAGATTCAGTGAGTAATCTTTGGCATGAGCATTTGGGCCATGTCAATTACAGATATCTTCAGCAGATGAGTACACACGCACTTGTTCTTGGTCTTCCACAGATTTCCTGCACAGACGATTTTTGTCATGGTTGTGTGCTTGGCAAGCATCACATGGATCCCTTTCCGAAGGGAAGAGCCACTCGTGCTTTGGCACCCTTGGAGTTGATTCATAGTGACCTCGTGTCATTTCCCACTCCTTCTTTTTCTGGGGCCAAGTATGTACTCACATTCATTGATGACTTCTCGAGATGCACATGGGTGTACTTTCTTAAGTACAAGTCTGATGTATTTGATTCCTTTCGAATCTTCAAGACATTTGTAGAGAACCAATTTAGCCTTTCTATTCGGTGGATACGCATAGATAATAGGGGGGAGTATGTGAATCAGAATTTTAGAGATTTTTGCACTGAGCATGGTTTGCAGCATCAATTTACTGTTCTCTACACCCCTCAATAGAATGGTGTCGCTGAGAGAAAGAATAGGACTTTACAGGAGATGGCAAATTGTATGATTCAATCCAGGTCCATGGATTCATCTTTTTGGGCTGAGGCAGTTAATTGTGCCAACTATATTCAGAATCGAATGCCTCACAAGGCGATTCGATATATGACTCTTGAGGAGGCTTGGTCTCATGACAAGCCCGATGTTTCATCATTCTGAGTATTTGGTAGTGAGGCATGGGAATTTATTCTTGATGCTCAGAGGAGAGCCATGGAGCGAAAAAGTCGACCCCTCATTTTTGTCATCTACTATGAGGATAAAAGGCATATAGGTTATTTGATCTTGATTCCAAAGAGGTCTTGTTTCGATGAGATGTCTAGTTTGATGAGCGCCTCCCCATAGTGGATACCCTGTCTCCAATGTCTACTTCACTACCTATTCCTCCCAATGCATCTCTTCAGGATTATGTTGAGGATGATTCTGATGAGGATGTTGATGATCCCCCCTCTCCACCTCCCCTTGCTCCACCTTAGATGCCCAAATGGGCTCGCTTTACTATTGAGGCAACATGATCTATGGTAGGTGATCCTTCAGACACTCGTCGCACCCGTTCTCATATTGCGGGTTCTAGTCTTTTGAGTCATGCTCTTTCAGAGGATCCTCAGAAGTTTTCAGAGGCGATAGGTCACCCTGAGTGGGATAGTGCTATGGAGGAGGAGTATTCTTCTTTGATGAGGAAAAATACTTGGGATCTCTGTCCTCTTCCTAAGGGTAGAAAGATGGTTCGGTGCAGGTGGTTGTATCCCACCAAGTATGCTGCTGATGGTTCTATTGATAAGTACAAAGCACATCTTGTTGTGAAGGGTTTCTCCTAGGTTGAGGGTATTGATTACTCTGAGACTTTTTCCCCTGTCACCAAGATGAATTTTATTCACTTTGTACTATCACTTGCAACTTCTAGGGGATGGCCCATTTTTCAGATGGATGTGAAGAGTGCTTTTTTGCATGGTGACCTACAGGAGGAGATCTATATGGAGAAACCTCAAGGATTTTTGCAGGATGCTTCTTTGGTTTGCAGACTTTGGCGTTCATTATATGGTCTCAAATAGGCCCCTCAGGCTTGGTATGAGAAGATGGACTCTTTTTTGCTCTCCACTGGTTTCACACGCTGTCATTCTGATCCCACCGTCTATATTCATAATCTTGAGGGTCAGATCTTGATTCTTGTGCTATATGTTGATGATCTCCTCATCACAAGTAGCTCATCCTCTATGATTCAGCATGCTCATCAAGCTTTGATGGAGCAGTTTGAGATGACAGATCTCGGTCTTCTGCACTATTTTCTTGGTCTTCAGGTGGTTCAGTCTTTTGATGGGATCTCCATTTACTAGCAAAAGTATGCTCTTGATATGCTTTAGCACTTTGGCATGCTTGATTGCAAGCCTGCACCGACACCTTTTCAGTCAGGTTTTTTCTTTACTACTCCTTTCCCCACTCCTTCAGTAGATTCTACACTTTACAGGCAGTTGGTTGGCAGTTTGTTGTACCTGACTCACACTCATCCTAATCTTTCTTTTACGGTTGGCCTTGTCTCTCGATTCTCCCATGATCCTCATGAGAGTCATTGGCAAGCTGCCAAACGTATTTTGAGGTACATTCAGGGCACCATTTCTTATGGAATTCACTACACATCAGGGGATCCTCACATTGTTGGCTACACTAACTCAGATTGGGCTAGTGATGTCAATGATCAGAAGTCTACTTCTGGCTTTGTTTTTTGTCTTGTCTCTGGTCCTATCACATGGTCTTTTAAGAAGCAGACTACTCATGCATTATCATCTACAAAGGCTGAGTACTGAGCTGCTGTGCTCACTAGTTAGGAGATTTTATGGCTTCGATAGTTGATGATTGAGTTTGGTTTTCCTCCTGATAGTACCACTATTCTTTGGTGTGACAATCAAAGTGCTATACACATTTATTGCAACCCGGTGGAGCATCAGTGAACAAAGCACATTGAGCTTCATATGCATTTCATCAAACAGTTGATTCAGGATGGTTCTCCGATCTTGGAGTATATTCCCACTATTGAGTAGTATGCAGACATCTTCACGAAGCCTTTTTCATTGCTGCGCTATCTTCAGTTGCACTCTATGCTTGTGGTGAAGGAAGTTTTCCTTGGGGGGTCTTTATGAGGCCTTCCTTCCTTCATGTTTCTTTCAACATGTTCTTCTATCTCTTTTTGGAGAGGAGTTTTTTCCCACTGAGTTTTCTCCTTTTCTCTGTTTCATAGAGATTTCCTTGTACTTGGGTACCTGATCAGGCCTTGTTGCTGGGACCCATTGTTGTTTGCTTTTAGTAGCTTCTTCTAGGTTTCAGCTTCTCCCTAAGTCTAGCTTAAGGGGGGGTGTTAGAGTAATTGGTTATTTACTTGACTAATTAAACAATATTTGTTTAATTAATTAAAGTTCCCTTTTATCTCTTTTATGCTTAAGCTAACATTAGATGCATAATAATTAATTATTTTATTAATTATTGATGTGCAAGCCTAGGGTTTTCCTTTTTAGGGTTTTTTGACCTATATGTGGTTGAAATCTTTTCTTTTGTATTATGCTTTAACACATTTTTGGATAATACAAAGCTCCACATCTTTGAGCACTTCTTTGTTGCTTCTATTTGCTTCTCCCTATTACAGGTATTCTTCGCTTGCAGAGGTCACTAGGCTCCTATGAAGTTGTATTTTCTCAACTTCTACAGGTTAAAGGAGATTTTGAACTAATTTTTTAGGTTTTTGGATGCTTATGAAAAAAGAGACTTCAAAATCCAAGTGAATAGACCTTAGAGGTCTCATGAGAAAGACAAAAAAGCTCTTGGAAAGAGGATGAAAGCGTGAACCAAGGACTAAAACATGATGAGATGACATCTTTCTGGGACGGTGATATCTCGTATGGACCAAGGGAAAATTTTTCTACTAGAGACACTTAGGACTTATTAACGACCCAAATACTAAAGTCTGATAGGTAAATAATTGAATTGAATAGAATGCTAAAAATGTAGGAAAGTACAAAAAAAAGAATACTTAAACAAGTAAATAAACTATTAAGCAAAATGATGAGTAGTGGAAGAAAAGGGATTCACTTATAGTAGGTCTAGCCTCCCACAAGTTCCTCATGGATAGTCTGCAGACACATGAGCATGAAAAGTGTTGGGTCTAATTTTTTGGGCTTGTCTTGGTCAAACCATCACTTTATTAATTTCACCTCCATAATCAACTAGATAGATAATGATATAGAAAGATAGATAAAGAAGTGATAATACAAGACATAGAATATCAAAGAAAACAATATTCTAAATAGCAAGAATGATAGTTCTATGAAATTAAATGTTACCCTCCCTCCAACGAGCTTGGTGAAGCTAAGAGGAAGAGTATTTCATTTGAATATTGAGACACTCATGCAAGAATATGGTGTTAAGAGCTTGAAGCTTTAAGAGTGGAAGGTGTAGAGCTACAAGAAGAGAGATAGATTGAAGAGAATGTGAGAATGAAGTGCTAGAATTCCAAAGAGCATGAGGTCAAATTTTTAGAATGGATTAGAATAAGAGGGAGAGGGAATAATATGTATATGAACTATCATCACTCCCAAACATATCAAAATGAGAAGAAGAGCACATGAAGAAAAAGTAAAAATAAAAATTGATCAAAATGGAAGAGGCCAAAATGCCCCAATGCTGTGCATCGTACCCAACGTGAAGTCAAAATTTATAGCATATAGAAGAATGATGATACAAATAAAAGTGTATGAATTTTTTTCTCTCTTGTATCCAAGCACCTTAAAGGGTAGCAAGGGTCCTCTAGGAAAGAGCATAAAAATAAATAGAAAATCAAAGGGGACACAAAAAAAATGCAAACCTAATCTAAAAATGTAGAAGAAGGTATTGTTCTAATCTAAATCAATTGGTAGGTTGTCCTTCTCCCAATCTATATTATTACATGGGGAGGGAAGAATATCCTACAACTAAGGGATAACTAAAGTGGCACCAGCTGGCTCACCTACAACAAGTGCTAAGGAAGAAGGCCTGACGAGGTCTTTTTCATCAAGCTCTTGTGAGTCTAAAGTCATCAACATATAAAATATCGAATATATAGCTGGAATTTCCTCCAACAAATTGAACATGAAATTTTTAGGAGTAACATGTGGCAATTGAATGGGAGGAGGACAAGACATGCGAGAGTTAGTGTCATCCTCGAGAAGAGGGGTAGTGACAAAATTAAATGATGCGAGTGTTGCCTCCATCACAAGGATGACATAGGCCAAAGTAAAACAAGACCCAAGTGTTAGAGACAACTTTTTTTGACCATTTCTCAAATCAAGTTCACTCTGCAACTTGTGCTTCAACAAATGAGGTGAAATCCTTGCAACTGAAGTGGAAGCCAAAGAGGGAGATGAAGCCACAAAATATAGGTCACCTTTGTGAAAGGCATGTTTGTGAACTATGAAAAAGGAGGAATATTAGGAAGAAAGGTAAGAAGAGGAAGCTCTATAAAGGGAGCAATGAAAACTTGCACCCTTTTAAGGGGAGTTTCATCAAGGTCCATCGATGAAGTGAAAAGGACTAAGGTAGAACAAGAAGTAGAGATAGGAGCAACAAAAAAATGATCAAAAGAAGAGATAGAAGGCTCCCCTATGGTCATCTACAAGGGAGTGTGCTCCTTAGCCAGAGCCTTTCACTGGTGCTTACACTCATGCACAAGAAGGTTATGGTAGTTGTGGGCACTAGAAGACATAGTCTAAGAAGAGTTCGGGAGATCTTACTCTACTAGACCAGAAACCCCCATAATCATTATTGGTGGAAAGGTAGACTCCTAAGGAGGAGTAGGACAAGGAGGCACAAAAAAGAAAGAGATATAGGCCTCGTAATAGTGGGACCCTTTCCTTTTACCTCCTTAGAAGTAGGTGGAGAAATAGACAGAGGTTGCAAAGGCCAAGACACAAGAACAAGTCCATGATAACACTTACCCTTGCCATAAAGGTTCAGTTGGGGAATCATGGGTAGAACTAGAAGTTGAAAAACTTAAGGCTTCACCTTCCACAACATGGGTGCTTTTCCTTTTCCTATGCCAGACGCGTAGAAGGGATGAAAGATGCTACCAAAGGCTAGGAGGAAGCAGAAGGTGTAGAAGAAGAAGCAGCATAAGAAGAAGGGGAAGGCCTTAAGGCAAGATCAAGCTTTTCCTTCCCTTTGGATGGGCATAAGACAAAGTGTATTATTTTGTACACAAGGAGGCCTTTAGAGAAATATCCTAACTAGATAGAGGAAAACCACCTTCTTGCACTAAGCCCCTAGTCTTATACCTAAAATAAGATCTATACAAAAGATCCCCTCTAGGAGGTAGGGGTCCAATCAGGATAGGCCAAAAGTGGTCAAAGGAGAAGTCCCCACATAATACAAGTGGTTTATATCTAGTATCTTAGATAGTATGCACAGTACCATCATGGGGAAACTTCAAAAATTTATAGACTATTGAGGTAACTACATTTACGAAGGCCAACTATAGAAATCCTAGCCTCACTCTGAACAAGTCAGACTCACGATTCAAAATAAATAGGAGTTCGAAGACCTTAGGTCCTATTAGGAATGATAGAGAAAAAGAGCCAATAGGTGCAATAGGAAACCCATCATGCATGTGGATGGTGGCATGTGATTCATCATACTTCTCCTTATTTAATGTTTTTTTATAAAAGGGTCTCCTCTATAATAATATTCACACAACCCGAAGGATCAACCATGATGCCTATTATGACATTATCATTGATATGAGTAGGAATGTATAACAAAGAGAGATAATTTTTCAAAGGAAGATCATGTGAAGTGAATGTAATATCAAGAATATAATTCACATGATATAAAGGAGGAATACGAGTAAATGAGACTACACTCACATACTCAGATGTGGTGAAGTTAGAAGAAGGAGAAGACAAAGTGACCAGGTTAGCAGAATGAGACAAGAATGGATATGTGTAGATCTGCAGCTAGATATTGGAATTCACTATAGATTTGTTAGAGTTTTGTATCCTACCATCAAGTCATATTGACCTATTATTGATGTGGTCCTAAATCATGTGACACAGATGAACACATCTCTTGGTATAATGTCCCAAGAGTCGATGGTATTGGGAGAAATTTTGTCCATCGTACCATTGAGGATATGACTTAGGCAATGGTCTAATCTTTACAAATTTATTATTACATATTTTAATAGTTTTTGTAGTAAATTATTATAAGATTTTGATAATTTAGTTAATATTTTGTTTCTTCTTGTAGTGTAGTAAAATGCATACCCTTACATTTTCACACTTGTTTGGGCCCACCTTTCTTTATTTATCCTTCTTTATGGATTAATTGGTCCTATTTTGTGTCCACAAGCCCTATGAATGGCATATTTTTCTCATTAATCCTGACATTATTTAATGCATAAATTATTTTCCAATGATTTTGATTGGTGTGTCCCTGATTTTTGGCCGGGACTAAAACACCACTAAGGGAAAATTTGTCCCCTAGAGGTTTTAGGACCCTGACTTTGAGTTATCTTAATTAGGCCCCTTTTGGTGTCAGTGCCCCAAGTTTCATCGCATGGGACTAAGATGCCACCTAGGGAATCTTAGTCCTCATCGATTCATTTTTATAGGATTTAAATTCAAATTCTAGCGGGATTTAGCCTCCTTCATTTAATGAATTCATATGTCGGCTTGGTGTGATATAATTTTGGGATATTAAGCATAAATAAGTATAAATACAAGTTGTATTCATTCATTTCAATCTAAGTCTTTTGTGAGAGCATTCATAATATCAAAATTGAGTACACAAGAGCATTCAAGAGAAAATCATCAAGCATTTGGAGCCATCTTCAAGATTCAAGCATCATGTCAAAGGCTATTCTTGCATCATGTGTGTTGTTGTGCTAAAATTTGTGATGTAGGGTTTTGATTCAAGCAAGTAAATAATTCAAGATCTATCAAGCATTTCAATATCCATATCCATTGCAGGCCCACCCCCTATGCTAGGAGATAGTAAAAAGGCTTCCTAGGCAAAACCAACAACTCTAAACATAGACAAATCACAAAACTAAACCATACAAGTACCATAATTAACATAAAGGTTACATTGCTTCCAGAGTAAAATAATCATGTACATTCACTGAAATAAACAAACTGTTGTCATAGGAGGAGTTTCATCACAAAGTAGCATGGGGTATCCTTGTAGATCTTCCTAGGCTCTAACCCCCATCTTGGGTTATCTTGGTAGCCTCTCACAACCCTCGACCCCACATGCAAACTGACGTGGAGTCAATTATCTTTCAAAGGGATAAGATAATGATCTTTCCATTCTAGGCCTTCTCATCTCATCCCAAGTCTAAACAAGCCCTTGAGCCCATGAGAGAGGCATAATAATCTAGTGAAGTGTTTATAGCTACCCTTTCCCCTAATACATTTATTTAATTTCCACTGAGTTACTAACTCTCAACTGGGTTATCTTGGTACCACTTTCTACATCGGCCCCCATTGAGAGCCACTCCCTTACTGACAACAAAAGGATCTAATCCTTAAACCAAGGGTAAACACAATGCACAAAACTAGGTATTAAATCCCAATCATCAATATAAGAGGCAACACATCCCCATTTGTAGTAACCGGGTGTTCAAACTGAATAACAACCAAGTGCACCACCCAAGGGAAATCAAAGGCTGAACCACAAATCACAACAATCCCCTCATAAAATAACATCATCTGGAAGACTTACATACACCACTAACATATTTCCCCAACTTACATGAACATAAGAAATCATAATTTAAACAAGAAATTCAGGCAAGTAATAAAAAAACTACCATTATGATTTCCTATATTCAATTTGCATTACTAGAAAACAATAATACATTGCCCAAATAAACTAGCTTATTACAATTTCATTTCCAGGAAAAAATAGAAATTAAATCTAATCAATTTCTCTTTTCTAAATCATTTTATTTAAAATCGGTCCGAATATTTCCAAATGGCGAGTTTGTGCAGCGCGCGGGAGTGTGCCCGTGACCAGTAAGGCCGTGGTGCATGTCACAGTCTTCCTGTGCATTCGTTGGATCTGCTGTGGATCATTTTCTTCAGGCTTTTGTGTGTGGTGGGGTGGGTTCTTTGTTGCGTTCGGGGTGGGGAGTCGTTTGTTGACTGCAAATATTTTTCGGTGGTCTCTGTGGTAGCGTAGCTTCTTTGGCTTTGGTCTGTGCTCTAGCTGGTTGGGCTGCTTGCTTGTGGCTTTGTGTGCAGGGTTTTCTTTTGGCTCTTTGATCTGTATGAATGGTGGAGTGGGGTTTGTGGTGTTGAGGGTTTGGTAAGCAAAGGCGTGAGACAAGAGTAGTTGGGTGGGGATTTTATGGCTTCGGGTGAAGATCTAGATCTGACACCAGGGGACGATGCTATGGCGGAGGCTGGGGACGAAGTTCCCTCTTTGTCCTCTCCTGGTATTGGTTTGTCAAGGATTGGTGCATTTAAGCTGCAGAAGGTTAATGGCCACTTGGAAAGAGCCCATGTGCACCCAGTGGTGGTGATCCAAAAAGAAGCAGTTGGGGATGATTTAGAGTATTATAGCAAACATGTTTTAATTTGTAAATTTTTGGCAATGAGGGTTTCTTTACCCTTCCTTGAACCTTGGATTAAGAGGACTTGGAATCCAGAGGGGGATTTTGAGATCTTGCTAGCGGCGAACAATTTCTTCTTGGTTGATTTCTCATGCATCTCAGATAGGAATAAGGCATTTGAAGGTGGTCCATACTTTTATAATCAGGTTGGGTTGTTTATTAAACCATGGCATGCGGGTTTTAATTCAGCGGAGGAGTTGCCATCTAAGGTCCCAGTGTGGGTTCGCCTTCCTCGATTGCCGCTTGAATGTTTGAGGAGTGACATCTTACAGTCTATTGCCATGGTGCTAGGAAAACCGATTGGCCCCTCTCAACAGACTTTGGAGAAGAGGATCTTCTCCTATGCTCGTGTCTGTGTGGAAATTGACTTGAGCTAGCCCTTGCCTGACTCTATTGATCTGACAGTGGGATCTACTTTGTGGACACAACCCTTGGACTATGAATCCCTGCCATTTAGATGTCGTTTATGCCGAGAGTATGGTCATCTTCTTAAACGGTGTCCACGTGCTACTTGTGTGGGTAACTCGAGGAATGGGATGGTTGCATCAAACTTAGGTTCTGAGAAGGGAAAAGGAACCATGCATGATGCGACCCCAGATAAAGATGGGTTTATACCTGTTAGGACACGAAATAAAGGTTGAGGGATGAAGAGGACTTTTCAGGACCGCCAAGAGGAGGGGGTTTTCAACAAGTTTGATGCGCTGAATGATTTAATTCATGAGGAGGGGGTCTCTCCTGACATGCATGTGGAAGCTGCCCCAGTTACTTCTCATAGTCCTGAGTCTATGGCTATTCTGTCTTCGGCTTTTGATCCTACAATGGCTCTTGGGGAAGTAAAAGATTCTTCTGTTCCCTCCCTTGAGGATGGGCTTGGGAATCCATGTGTGGTGACCGGTGCCTCTTTGGTCTCTGTTGATGTAGGTGCAGGCTCAGCTAGAGGTTCGGGTTCTGGAGGCTATACAAAGAGTAAAGCTTCTGCGTCTTCTCATATATTGGGTGTGCATCAAAAATCCCTGAAAAAGAGTACTCGTGACAAGCCCCAAAAGGTGGGTAGGAAGAAGGATCAAGAAAAAGTTAAGTTGGTTGGGGAGACATTGGTTGAATCTGGGTCGGTGAAGACCTTGGATACTCTTTTCACCCAACCTTCATGATGATTGTGCTTTGATGGAATGTGAGCGGTATGAATAGCATCCCTAGACAAAAGGCTATTCGGGATTTGGTTTTTCTCCAAGAGACGAAGTTATCTGTTGATAGTATGCTGCAGAGTGCTTCTAAAATCTAGAATAGGTGTTTATGTCAGTGTGTGGGTGCAATGGGGAGCTCTGGAGGTCTTGCTTGCTTTTGGGATCCTCGGCGTATCTCTCCTCTTTGGTTATTTTCTAGTAGATTCTCCATCTCTCTTGTTGCGCAAAGTTTAGAGACTGGGGAAAAATTTTTTTTGTCCAATATTTATGCTCCTTTGGATGTCCCTGGTAAGATTCTTTTATGGTCTCATATAAACTTTTTGAGATCGTTGGATCCCTTTTTACCTTGGATCATGTCTGGTGACTTCAATGCAATTGTTTCTCTTGAGGAGAAAAGGGGGGGAGTACCTTGTTTGGACACCTCCTCGGATCTTCTGAGGGAGAATCTAGCCTGGCTTTAGCTTGTGGATATCAAACCTTTAAATGGCACATTTACTTGGAATAACAGGAGGCTTGGAGAAGAAGCTATTTCTGAAAGATTGGACAAGTTTCTGGTATCTAGTTTCTGGGTTAGTGATAAGTGGCTAACTTGCTCTGAAATCTTGGATTGGCGAGGATCAGATCACTGGCCAATCAAGTTCTCTGCTCGCCCCGCTGGTGGCTCTAAGAAAAAAACTTTTAAATTCCAAATTATGTGGCTTAGGGAGGAGGGTCTTTTTGACTTAGTGTCTAATTGGTGGTTTGAAGGTCGACCTGCTTTTGGGACTGCTATGTACACTTTTATGAAGAGGCTTCAATATGTGAAGTATAAACTAAAGCATTGGAATAAGTTTCGGTTTGGTAACGTGTTCCAACAGAGAAGGGTTGCCCAAGAGCATCTGGATTCTATTACTAGGCAGATCAGGGAGCATGGGTTGGATGCAGAT
Organism: Sequoiadendron giganteum; assembly: GCA_007115665.2. Taxonomy (NCBI): domain Eukaryota; kingdom Viridiplantae; phylum Streptophyta; class Pinopsida; order Cupressales; family Cupressaceae; genus Sequoiadendron; species Sequoiadendron giganteum. The sequence goes on along the minus strand of CM021102.1, from coordinate 759,861,706 downwards.
TTGCGCAGGTTAGAGGGTGATGCAGTCAAAGTTCTTGAGGAATGGGAGCTTCGTGAGGAAATTTTTTGGAAGCAGAAGGCCCGTATTGATTGGCTTCAGGAAGGGGATAAGAATACCTCTTTCTTCCATAACTCGGTAAAGGGTAGGAGACAGGGTAACTCTATCTCTTCTCTCTGCTCTTCTGAGGGATCTATTCTATCTTCCTCTTTGGAAATTTCTAATGAGGCAGTTCGTTTCTTCTCTAATCTCTTTTATGAAGATACCCTGCTGGTCATTGAGGAGGAAGACTCTATCCTGGCTTGTATCCCTCCCCTGGTCACTATGGATATGAACGCCTCTCTTCTTCGACCGATTTCTCTACAGGAGTTAGAGGATGTGGTGTTTCAGTTGAAAAAAGGAAAAGCTCCTGGTTCTGATGGGTTCCCAGTCGAGTTTTATCAAGAATTTTGGGAAGTGATCAAGCTTGACATGCTGGAGGTTGTGCAAGAATCTCTACGGAACAAGCAAATGTTGAGAGCTATGAATGCCACTTTTCTTGCCCTTATTCCAAAGCGTGAGGGTGCTGATTCTCTTGATCTCTTTTGAACAATTTCTTTGTGTAATGTGGTGTATAAAATCATTACAAAACTTATTGTTGAGCGCTTGAAGCCTTGGTTGGATAAGCTAATCTCAGAGGAACAAGGGGGCTTTGTAGCGGGTAGATAGATTATTGATGGAGTTGTGATTGCAGCAAAGACTATTCATTTTATGGCCTCTTCAAGGGATAAGGCTATGTTCATAAAATTGGACATGTCAAAGGCCTATGCCAGGGTCAAATAGGATTTTCTGATCAAAATTCTTGGAGCCTTTGGGTTCACCAATGAGTGGATCAATTGGGTCATGTGCTGTGTGAAGTCGCCTTCCTTTTCGGTTCTCATAAATGGGGAACCCTCTGAGCTATTTGGTGCCTCAAGAGGTCTTCAACAGGGAGATCCCTTATCCCCTTATCTATTCATTTTGATGGCGGAAGGGTTGGGGATGCTCTTTAAGTCCCAAGTTACGACTAGGCTTATACATGGATGGATCTGGAACAAATCCCTTTCTCCTCAAACCCATCTTCATTTTGTGGATGACTCGGCCTTGATGGGGGTTGCTAAGGTGGTGAAAGCGGTTGCTTTTCGTCAGACTTTGGATTGCTACTTGGCTGCCTCAGCACAACGCATTAATGAAAGTAAGTCTTGCATTTATTTCTTTAATACCCCCAGGCTTATTCAACAACATATTGCTAGGATATTAAGGTTTCAGGTGGGAAAACTTCCCTTTACCTATTTGGGTATCCCTCTGGATGTGTGCCCTCCTCCCTGGTATTTTTGGCAGGAGGTGATTGATAAATTTTGAGGACTGGTTTGTCATTGGACCTATAGATGGCTATCAACGGTAGGAAGAGTCACTCTTTTAAATTCCGTTGTGCAAGCTCTACCTATATATAGATGTTTTGTGATGACTGCCCCTTCAAGCTTCATTAAGGACTTTGAGAGGCTTTGTAGGAAGTTTCTGTGGTTGGGTAATCTTCTCTCGAGAAAGTGGAGCCTAATTAAGTGGGAAGTTGTTTGTCGGCCAAAACAAGAAGGTGGCTTAGGGTTACGTAGAGCTGATTGGAATGGTCAAGCGTTGGCAGCTAAGTTGTACTAAAGGTGGTGTTCTCATCAGCATCAAACCTGGGCTAAGATTCTTACCTTCAAGTATCTTGGGGAGGTGGATAGCACTGAGGTTCCTCGCTTTAGTCTTATGGGAAGAGGGTCTATGATCTGGGAAACTCTCAAGAGGGGAGCTCCGCTGGTTAAATAAAGCATGTTCTGGATTTGCAATAGAGGTTCTGATGCTCTCTTCTAGCTTGACTCTTGGATGGCTTCCTGCCTATCCTCTCCTCTCATCCTCATTTGGAGAATCTAAGCAAAATTTTTGTTCAAGCTGGCTGGAGCAGAGTGATGGATTTCAAAGCCTCTCAGGTCTTGGGCTAGACTGTCATTTATCAGTGGAAGGATATGCAGGAATAGCCTTTGGGTGGATCTTTAGAAGATAGATGGGAGTTTTCCTCCATTCTAGATGATAGAGTGTGTTGTTCGCTTCCAGAGAGGGATGTGTTGGCTTGGGGTTCAGATCCTAAAGGGAAGTACTCTGTTGCTTCTGGGTATTGTGCTTTGGACAGTTAGGCTTTAGGCAGGGTTGAGGTTCCTTGGTGGAAAAACATTTGGAATAAATTCTCCTAGCCAAAATGCAATTTTTTCTCTTGGCTAGTGGTGTATGGTAGTTGCTTGACTTGGGACAACCTCTGCAAGCGGGGTTTCCAAGGTCCGTCTATATGCTTTATGTGCCTCAAAGATGTTGAGACCGCCTCTCATCTTTTCTTTCAGTGCCCCTTTGCTAGGACTATTTGGCATTTCTGGTGGGGGGATTGGAATATGTCATGTCGGCATCCTTCATCTCTTGGTGAGTTCTGGCAAAATACTAGGCTTTCTATGACTAAGACTTCATTCTTGCACACTGCCTGGCCTATTGGTCCTAGTCTAATTATTTGGCAGATTTGGTTGGAGCGCAATCGAAGGATCTTTCTGGATAGGAAGTTACAGGTGGGCCAAGTTTGGGCTCGCATCCTCGGGGCTCTACAAGAGACGTTACAGGCTAAATGTGATTTGTCTGTTCCAGTTGATCCTGGGGATATTGGAGTTATTCAGAAGTTGGGGATTTCTATTGGTAGTACTAGAAGGCCCAAGGTCGGGCGGGGCAAGTGCTCTAGATGGAAGGTCTTCAGAGGAGGGTATTGGATGTTTCCTCCTTCTGGGGTCTTGAAAATCAACACTAATGGGTCTTCAAGAGGTAATCCTAGGCATGCTGGTATTGGTGGGGTGGGCAGAGATAGTTCTAGGGTGGTTGTGTTTTTTTTCTCAGAGTATATGGGGAAACATTCCAATAACCTCATGGAGGCATTGGCGATTCTTTCGATCTTGCAGAGGGCATGTGCTCTCAGCTAGAAAAAGATTTTATGTGAATCAGATTCTCAGGTGGTGGTGGACCTAATAAATAAAAGACATTTTGATACTATTAGTTGGCATTTGGCGGTGGTAGCAAAACAAGTTGCCAACCTTGGAGATTTATTGGATTATGTCACCTTTTCCCATATCCCTCCTGAATGGAAGAAGGTGGCTGATGGGCTGGCAAAATTGGTTTCTGAGAAGAATGGGACGTGGTTGGTTGATAATTGGGACAGTTTACCGAGGGACCTTGCCCAAGATTTGGAGGGTTGGGTTACTGAGGATGTGAAATGTTGTATTAATGATTCTTGATTTCCTGCTTGTTGTCTTGGTGCCCCTTTGGGGTTTTCATTTGCATTTTTCTTTGTACCTCTCTTGTTGATTAATAAAAGTTTTGACCCCTCTTTTTATTAAAATCATTAACTCGTGCAATTACATGCACCCATTATAATATTCATTTAAATATATATAATTATAATTATATATAATTATAATTATATAAATATAACATATTATTTAAATATCTAACATTATCTACAATTTTCAAAAAATCATATTCAATATATAATTAAATATATATATACACATATACATAAATATATATATACAAATATATATATATATATAAATATATATATATATATATATAATTATATAAATATGTTTATACATGTATATATATATACATAATATATATGATATATATATTTTTATTGCCAATAAAAAAAAAAAAAGTTTAAAAGGGCAGATGGTATTTACCATGGCCATCGGCTGTTACACATCTAACACCTATGTGGGGGATGCGACTGGGATGGTTGTGCTAACTCCCTCCACACCCACCTCCCTCATGGGGGCGGTGACTGTGGGGGCAGCCCATGTGCTTCCCCCATACATAGTTTAGAATTATATAAGTCTCAAAAACCTACGATATGCAATATTCGTCATACAAAAAGAATTTCAATTTTGGCAATTTCAATATAATTTTTTATACAAGAAAATTCATAAATAAATATATATGCATATATATTTATATATGTGTTTATATATATATAATATATATATATATATAGATATATATATGTATATATATATATATATATATATATATATATATATAGATATATATATGTATATATATATATATATATATATATAAAATATATGTATCACTATATCAAAATCAATTGTCACAGAAGGGAAAATTCTAAAAAAAATTCTACAGGAAAGGATTTACAAATTTTACAAAGGTTTTCAATTTCCAAGCCAAATAAAATTAATTGAGAAAACAAAAAAAAACAATAATCTTCTACAGGAAGATCTTTTCCAAATTCAAACAATATTTACCACAAAATGACAGGAAGATTTTAAATCCATTCCTACAAAGATTTTCTAAATCTTCTATTATTTTCCCTTTGGGATTTCTATTGTTTAAAAAGTAATTCCTACAAAGGATTAAAGCTTTCCCGACAATTTTCCAATTTCAAAACAAATAAAAACTTAAAACAATTTCTATAGAAGCTCTAAGCCTTCATGACAATTTTCCAAACACGACAATCTTTCAAATTTACAAAATATATAAAAGCTTCTAAACAAATAACATATTCTTCTTGTACAAGCAATCTATCCAATTTTCATATAAATAAAAGAAATTTAAAGAACCTATTTCCTGATGCTTGAGAAAATGATGTTTGAAGTAGAGTTCCACGTTCACATTCTAATTTACCAAAGCTTCTTCCAAATTATCCACTTTTCTAGAAAGATGAAAACAAAACCAGAGCCAAATTTTTTTCCTGATAATTTCTTCCCCAATTTTCAACTACTATTTTCAACAACCTCTCCCAATTTTCAACAACCTCCCAAAATATCTTTCTTCATTCCTTTGAAGTACCTTCTTTCCTCTTTCAGTTAATGCAATTATTCTCTCTTGGAATTAATTCCCAATAACAGTGTTTAGTTTTCCCAACACATGTCACAATCAAAATATTTTTTCAATCAATTCACATATATTTCCTTGAATTTTTACAAGATATTTATGCATTTAATAATTCATTTAATTCACATATTAATTTCTAATTAAATTTAATCTAATTAATTTAATCACTTTATAAAATAAATTTAATCTCAAAGATTAAATCACTTTACAAAATAAATTAAATTTAATTAATTAAATCAAATATAACGTTTCTAACCACATTAATCAAGATTAATTAAATAATCACTTTAAAAAAAATTAAGCATTAATTTCCCACATAACATACCTTGCAAAATAAATAAATGACAAGGAAAACATGGACAACATAACAACACAACATGACCAAAACAAAGACTGATGACACACTGTGACTAGGGTTGTGGTTTGACAAGGAATTCCAGTTACTATCTCCCAATCAACTATATTGTTGGGCAATGGACATGCTCAAACCTATGAATCTAGGTAGAGTCGATGTCCTGTACTTGCAATCCTGCAATAAAACATATGTTGCACATATATATAGATCATAATCAATCACACCGTGAAGAGAAAATCACGGAATCACAGGGTGCTCGCAAGTGAGTGATGCAATCCCGTTCCCTTCACTAGTACAATGGCACATCAAAACCAAAAATTTAAAATATCAAATATCTACAAATGAACATACCAATATCAACTCAAATAATCAACTATGCTAACTAGAAAGCATGTCATAATCAATAAACATCAAAATATAAAAACCATCATCACTCCAATGGTAGCGATCAAATAACAACAACATAGTATCATAGTTTATGAAAGTAAAAGTATTGTTTGAAAATATAAGAAAACTGTAGGGGTGCTACATCCTCCCCCCTATGATCAGGCTTACTACTAGAAGCTTGTAAACAAATAGGGATAGAGCTCCCTCATCCGAGTCGTAGCCTCCTAGGTAGCCGATGTATCATCCATAGGATCCCACTAGACCCTAACTTGCTTAATATCTTGACCCTTGAGGCCGAGTCTCCTGTTCTATGTGATGGCCATGGGCTCCAAAGCTAGTTGTCCATCATCTACCTGTAAGGCATTCCAATCAAGGATGTGAGATATATCAAGGCGGTAAGGCTTGAGTACTAAAGCATGGAATACATCGTGTATGTGTGAGAGACTAGGCATCAAAGCAAGATAGTAAGCTATTGGCCCAATCTTCTCAAGAATCTCGAATGACCCGAAAAAGTGAGGTGCAAGCTTAGAGCCCTTTCCATATCTAATTGGACTCTTGCGGATGCACTCACAAAAAGACTTGATCTCCTACTCTAAACTGATGGTCCACCTGATGATCATCTGCATACTTTTTCTACCTATCCTGTGAAGCAACCAAATATTCCTTGATCCAAATCACCTACTGCTCCATATCCTGAAGCACCTCAGGACCCAATAGAACTCCGTCCTCTAATCAATCCCAAATCAAAGGAGTTCGACACGGTCATCCATACAATGCATGGAAAGGAGGCATACCAATTGAACTCTCATAACTATTATTATAAGAAAACTCCACTAAATGGAGATAGTCCTCCCATCATATCTGCTGATCCATCACATACATGCGTAACATATTCTCAAGGATCTAGTTGACCCTCTCGGTCTATCCATCTGTCTTAGGATGATATGTTGAACTAAAGTTCAACTGTGTTCCCATAATATGTTGCAATGACGTCTAAAGAGCTAAGATAAACACAGGATCCCTGTCAGAAATGATCCAACGAGGAATACCATGCAACCTAACAATATCTCCCATGAACACTCTAGCAACAAAAGAAGCATTATAAGATGAATGAATGGGCGACAAGTATGCTACCTTCATCAACCTGTTCACTATCACCATAATGGCATCATGCCGTCACGAAGAATTGGGTAACCCAACAATGAAATCCAATGAGATTATATCTCATTTCCACTCTGGCACCAAATGTGGTTGTAGAAGTCCTACCGGATGTTGGTGTTCATCCTTCACTCGCTGACACTCCAAACACCTCGACACAAAGTCGATGATATCTCGCTTCATAACTGCCTAGAAGTATAACTGTCGCAGATTGACATGCATCTTGTTCACTCCAGGATGAGCTGAATAGGGTGCTTGATGTGCCTCTGTCATAACCAAAGTACGAAGATCTCTAGAAGATGGAACATAAATGTATCCCATGTGCCTCAATAAACCATCTGACTCTAGAGAATAACTTGAGAATCTTCCATCAAGAGTCCTACCTACCTCAATCACTGATCTCACCTCCTGATACCAGCTATCTGCAAGAAGTGCAAAAAGAATCTGACTCCTCAAATCCACACCAATACTCAACTCTGACAACTCGTGTCTCCATCTGCTGAGAGTGTCAGAAACTACATTCTCCTTCCCCTAGATGAAATTCACCTCGAAGTCATACTCACAAAGGAACTTCATCCATCGCCTCTGCCTGGCATTAAGTTTAGGCTATGTGAAGATGTACTATAGGCTCCGATGGTCACTATACAACTCAAATATTTTCCCCAAAAGGAAATGCCTCCATCTCATCAAAGCATGTACTACCACTACTAACTCATGATCCTTGAGTTTGTGAGATTCATACGCAATGACTTGACCATCCTGCATCAAGACTACTCCTAATCCCTCTAGAGATGTGTCTATGTAGACAAGAAAATCTCTAGTCTAGGATCAAGTATCACAAGAATTGGTGCACTGGTCAACCTCTCCTTCAGAGTCTGAAATGTTACCTCACACTGCTCTGACTAGATGAATCTCTTCCCTTTCCTCTAAAGATAAGTGATAGGATGACCTATCCTCCAGAAACCCTAAACAAAGCATTTGTAATAATCTGCTAATCCCATAAAACTATGTATCTTTGCCACATTAGTGGGCATAGGCCAATCAATGATGCTTGGATCTTCATAGGATCCACTACAATACCCTCTCCTGATATGACATGTCTAAGGTATTTAACCCGAGTCTTAAAGAACTCACATTTGGATAGGTTGGTGTACAACTGATTATCTCTCAAACACTACAAAACCCACCTCAAATGCTCGTCATGCTCCTCTATTATCCTGGAATAGATCAATATATAATCAAGCAATACTAATACAAATCTATCCAGATAGGTGCGGAAGACTCCATTCATCAAGCTCATAAACACATATGGCTCATTCATCAACCTCAATGGTACCACTGTAAACTTGTAGTGACCATAACATGTATGAAAAGACGTCTTATGAATATCAGAATCAAATACGCGTAGTTGACGGTACCCTAACTTAAGATCGATTTTTGAAAAGACTGTAGCACCCTTGATTTGATCAAACAAATCATCAATCCTAGGTAAGGGATATTGGTTCCTGATTGTCACTTTATTTAGCTAATGGTAGTCTATGCACGAACAGAGAGAACCATCCTTTTTCTTCAGAAAAATTACTGGTGCTCCCCAAGGTGAAACACTAGGGTGAATGAAACCCTAGTAGTTGCTAGTGAAGGGTTTCTATCAACCAAGTCTCGACCTCTAGTCTACAGCCATAACCATCGAACGTGGGTGGATGAGATCTAAGTAAGTCTCTCATGTGAGCGGCTATGATTTCCTCTGGCTATGCTAGAACCTATCTCTCACCAATATTTATCTGATCTCTATCCTTCCTCGGTCCAAGGCGAGCAAAAGTATCCTCTAACAATCGACACAACTAAGCACCCTCGATTCATGGTGGATCCTGATGCTGATCACCACCTCTCGGGGCATTCTAGGAAGCCAGATGTTCCTCACGATCAGAGTCATGGGGAACATGGGGAGGTGAATCTTGTTGACTACCTCCTCAACTGCCTCCTTGACCTCTACCGTGACCTCGCTTAGGTGGCATAATTCTACATAGACACACCAAGGTATAAGACAAGGTAACACAACTTAAATCCTATGCAACTAACAACTTAATGGGTTCAACATTATCCTAGAGCACCAAGTGTTTAAACTTAGGCCCTGATACCATGTGTAATGCTCCACCACGTAACCCTAGAGGACGACACAAACACAACTGAAGCATAACAATTTTTTTTAATAGAAGTGTAATTAATACAAGTAAAGTACACTACACTTAACGCATACATCCTCTAACATATGTGAAAATGCTTACATTCAAATCCCATAATATATAAAATAATACTCATGAAATAAAGAACATACATCCAATGACATTATTCTCATCTCACAAGATAATAAAGTACTTAAAAGAACCATTTGTAGATTACATTCATTCTAAATAATAGTTACAAGACTCATTTCCAAAATGAGGAAGATCATAAAATAATATTACAATACAATGATACGAGAATCCTCCTTGAATACAAATGAGGAGTAGTACATATAAATAAGAATCCAATTGATCCAAAAGAACATAACATATGGTACAAAGCAATTGGAACATGCGAGCTCTCCAATCTGGAGGATCCCACCATCACGAACATGAAGTGGAAACCCAACGGTGTAAGGTGCACATTTCACCCAACCAAGTGGTACCCGAAGGCCCATGCCCCTTACTAGGAGATAGAAAAAAGGTTTCATAGGCAAAACCAACAACTCTAGACATAGACAAATCTCAAAACTAAACCATACAAGTACCATACTTAACATAAAGGTTACATTTCTTCCAGAGTAAAATAATCATGTATATCCACTGAACCAAGAAAACAACTATCATAGGAGGAGTGTCATCACAAAGTAGCATAGGTTATCCTGGTAGATCTTCCTAGGCCCCGACCCCCATCTTGGGTTATTCTGGTAGCCTCTCACGACCCTTGGCCCCACATGCAAACCGATGTGGAATCAATTATCTTTCAAAGGGACAAGATAATGATCTTTCCATTCTAGGCCTTCTCATCTCATCCCAAGTCTAAACAAGCCCTTGATCCCATGAGCGAGGCACAATTATCTAGTTAAATGTTTATAGCTACCCTTTCCCCTAATACATTTATTTAATTTCCACTGAGTTACTAACTCTCACATGGGTTATCCTGGCACCACTTTGTGCATCGGACCCCATTGAGAGCCACTCCCCTACTGACAACACAAGGATCTAATCCTTAAACCAATGGTAAACACAAGGCACAAAACTAGATATTAAGTCCCAATCTATAATATAAGAGGCAACACATCCTCGTTCATAGTAATCGGGTGTTCAAACTGAATAACAACCAAGTGCACTACCCAAGGGAAATCAAAGGTTGAACCACAAATCACAAAAACCCCCTCATAAAATAACATCATCTAGAAGACTTACATACAGCACTAACATATTTCCCCAACTTACGTGAACAAAATAAATCATAATTTAAATAAGCAATTGAAACAAGTAATAAAAAAAACTATCATTACGATTTCCTATATCCAATTTCCATTACGAGAAAACAATAATTGCCCAAATAAACTAGCTTATTACAATTTCATTTACAAGCAAAAATAGAAATTAAATATAATCAATTTCTCTTTTCTAAATCATTTTATTTAAAATCATTAACTCGTGCAATTACATGCACCCATTATAATATTAATTTAAATATATATAATTATAATTATATAAATATAAACATATTATTTAAATTTTAAATATCTAACATTAACTACAATTAAACAATATTAAATATATAATTATATATATACACATCTACATAAATATATATATATACACACATATATAAAAATATATAAAAATATATAATTATATAAATATGTTTATGCATGTATATATATATACATAATATATATCATATATAATTTTTATTTCCAATAAATAAATAAAAATGAAGTTTTAAAATGACGGATGGTATTTATCATGGCCATCGGCTGTTACAAAACCGGCCCCTATATGGGGGTGCGGCTGGGAAGGCAGCGCTGGCTTCCTCCACACTAGCCTCCCTCATGGGGATGACGAATGTGGGGGCAACCCATGCGCTTCCCCCATACATAGTTTAGACTTATATAAGTTTCAAAAACATGCGATATGCAATATTTGTCGTACGAAAAGAATTTCAATTCTCGCAATTTCAATATAAATTTTTATACAAGAAACTTCATAAATAAATATATATTCATATATTCATTTATTTATATATATTAAATATATACATATCACTATATCAACATCAATTGTCCCAAAAGGGAAAATTTTACAAAATTTTCTACAGGAAAGGATTTACAAATTTTATAGAGGTTTTCAATTTCCCAGGCAAATAAAATTAATTGGGAAAACAAAACAAAACAATAATCTTCTATAAGAAGATCTTTTCCAAATCCAAACGAGATTTTCCACAAATTGATAGGAAGATTTTAAATCCATTCCTATAGAGATTTTCCAAATCTTCTATTGTTTTCCCTCTCGGATTTCTATTGTTTAAAAAATAATTCATACAGAGGATTAAAGCTTTCCCAACAATTTTCCAATTTCAAAACAAATAAAAACTTAAAAAAAAGTCTACAGAAGCTCTAAGCTTTCACGACAATTTTCCAAACATGACAATCTTTCAAATTTGTAAAATATATAAAAGCTTTTAAACATATAACACATTCTTCTTGTACAAGCAATCTTTCCAATTTGCATATAAATAAAAAATAATTTAAAGAACCTGTTTCCAGATGCTTGAGGAAATGATGTTTGAAGTAGAGCTTCACCTTCAGATTCCAATTTACCAAAGCTTCTTCCAAATTACTTACTTTTCCAGAAAGATGAAAACAAAACCAGAGCCAAATTTTTTTCCCAGGAACTTCTTCCCCAATTTTCAACCACTATTTTCAACAACCTCTCCCAATTTTAAACAACCTCCCAAATATTTCTTCATTCCTATGAAGTAACCTCTTTCCTCTTTTAGTTAATGCAAATATTCTCTCTGAGAATTAATTCCCAACAACAGTATTTAATTTTCCCAACACATGTCACAATTAAAATATCTTTTCAACCAATTCACATATATTTCCTCTAACATTTTTACAAGATATATTTATGCATTTAATAATTCATAATTCACATATTAATTTCTAATTAAATTTAATCTAATTAATTTAATCACTGTATTAAATAAATTTAATCTCAAAGATTAAATCACTTTACAAAATAGAATAAATTTAATTAATTAATTCAAATATAATTCTTCTAACAACATTAATCAAGATTAATTAAATAATCACTTTAACAAATTTTAAGCATTAATTTCCCATAGAACATACCTTGCAAAATAAATAAATGACAAAGAAAACAAGGAAAACATAACAACATAGCATGACCAAAACAAAGACTGACGACACATTGTGACTAGGGTTGTGGTTTGAAAAGGAATTTCAATTACTATCTCCCAATCAACTATACCGTTGGGCAATGGACACACTCAAACCTATGAATCCAAGTGGAGTCGATATCCTATACCTAAAATCCTCCAATCAAACATATGTTGCACATGTATATAGATCATAATCAATCACAGGGCATTCACAAGCGAGTGATGCAATCTCATTCCCTTCACCAATACAGTGTCACATCAAAACTAATGAATTTAAAACATCAAATATCTACAAATGAGTAGATACCAATATCAACTCAAATAATCAACTATGCTAACTAGAAAGCATCTCATAATCAATAAACATCTATATAGTGTACCATCACATGAAAATATAAAAACCATCATTGCTCCAATGTCAGCAACCAAATAACAACATAGTATCATAGTCTATCAAAGTAAAAGTACTATCTGTAAATATAAACAAATCGGAGGGGTGCTACATTGAAGATCTGGGTGAAGAAAATCTTGATGAAATAGAAGTTGTAGCACCCCTCCGATTTTCTCATGTTTTTGAGATAGTTCATTTATTTTGATAGACTATGATACTATGATGTTATTTGATCGCCGACATTATAGCGATGATGGTTTTTATATTGAGATGTGATGGTACACTAGATTGATGATTATTGATTATGCTATCTGGTTAGCATAGTTGATTATGTGAGTTTATATTGACATATGTTCATTTGTAGTTATTTGATGTTTTAGTTTCATCAGTTTTGATGTGACATTGTATTGGTGAAGGGAACGGGATTGAATCACTCGCTTGCGAGCACCCTATGATTCCACAATTTTCCATTCATGCTATGCTTGTTCATAATCTATATACATGTACAACACATGTTTTGATTAAAGGATCTTGTAGGTACAGGACATCGACTCCACCTAGATTCACAGGTTTGAGTGTGTCCATTGCCCAATGGAATAGCTGATTTGGAGGTAGTAATAGGATTTTCTTGACAAACCACAACCCTAGTCATAGTGTGTCGTCAATCCTTGTTTTGGTCATGCTTTGTTGTCATGTTGTCCCTGTTTTCCTTGTCATTTAATTATTTTGTAAGGTATGGTCTGTGGGAAATTAATGTTAATTAATGTTTATAATGTTTTAATTTATTATTTATTTAATCGCGATTAATGTTGTTAGAAGCTTTAAATTTGATTTAATTAATTAGATTTAATTTATTTTGTAAAGTAATTTAAGCATTTAGATTAAATTTATTTTATAAAGTGATTAAAATTAATTAGATTAAATTTGATATTTAAATTGTTAGATTATAAAAGTTTTATTTAATTAATTATTTAAATTAATTAAATAAAGTTGTGAATTTAAATGAATGGATAATTAAAATTAATATTTGATTTTAAATTATTAAATAAACAAATATCTAAGAGGAAATATCTCGGGATTTGATTTGGAAAGATATTTTGGGATTGTGACACGAGTTAGAAAATTGAAAATTGGTATTGGGAAATAATTCATGCAGAGAATCATTGCGTTAACTGAAAGAGGGGAAAAAGACTATTTCACGAGAATGAAAATGGTATTTTGGTGGTTGTTGAAAACTGGAAGAAGTTCTCAGGATAGTGGCTCTGGTTTTATTTTTAGAGAAAAAAGGATTATTTTGGAAGAGGCTTTGATAATTTTGGAATTTGAAGGTGAGGCTCTACTTCAAACTTCAATTCTTCAAGCATTTGAAACAAGTTCTTTATTGTTTTTATTTAAACTCAAATTGGAAAAGATTTCCTCAACAATGAAGAAAATTTTATTTGTTTTAAATCTTTAATATGTTTTGAAATTTGGAAAGATTGTCATGAAAACATTTGAACCTCAGATTAAATTCTTATATTCTTTTGAAAAGATGAATTATTTTAACACAATAGAATTTATAGAATGATTATATAGAAATTTTGGAAGCCTCTGTAGGAATTGATTCCAATCTTCCTATTAAAATTTGTGGAAAACCTCTAATTGTATTGGAAAAGATCTTCCTTTAGAAGATTTTTTTTCTTTTTCCAATTAGATTTATTTGGCTTGGGAAATTAAAAACCTCTGGTAAATTTGTAAATATTTTCCTGTAGAAAAGTTTTGTAAAAATTGCTCATCTGGAGCAATCATTTTGATATATATATATATAAATATATGATTATTTTTATTTTATGAAAGTTCCTGTAAAAAAATATTTTGAATAAAACCTGATTGAAATTCGTATGGCGATTTCTGAAATCACAGGTTTATATTCCTAAAAAAATTTATAGTTTTAAATTTGAATGGGGATTGGGGCTACCCTCATAGCCACCCCCAAAGGGGAGGCGACACTGTGGAGGCAATGCCCAACTTTGCCTTCATAGGCCGTGCCCCCTTAGGGAGTCGACTGTGAGTACAGAAACTGGGATGAATGTGGCTTCCAGATATTTCGTCTACCCTTTTTAATTCAAATTTATAGTTTGGTTTTTAATATATATCATATAATATATATAGTTATATATATGTATGTATATGTATATGTATATATATATAATATTTGTCTTGGAAATTTGTAATTTAATTTTTTAAATATTTAAATAATATATATATATAATTATATATAAATACATATATAATTATATATAAATACATATATAATTATATATATATATATATATTCAAATATATATATTTAAATGAATTTTATATAGGTGCATGTAAATGCACGGATTAGATTTTTTTTAAATGAAATGATTTAAAAAAAAAAGAAATTGATTTTTATATAGATGTAAATTGGGAAATTGAATTAAATAATTAAATTTAATTTCTTTATTGACTATAAATGAAATTGTATTAAGCTATATTATTTGAGCAATGCATTATTATTTTTCTTGAAATGGAAATTAGATTAAGGATAGCTTTATTACCTGCCTGAATTGCTTATTTAATTATGACGTCTTTTGTCCATGTAAGTTGGGAAATCTGTTAGTTGTGAATGTATAAGCCTTCCAGATGTTGTAATATTATGTGGGGGTTGTTGTGATATTTTGTTCACCCCTTTGTTTTCCTTGTGTAGTGCACTTGGTTGTGATTTAGTTTAAACACCCGGTTACTACGAATGGGGTGTGTTGCCTCTTGCATTATGGTTGGGTTTTAATATCTAGTTTTTTGTGCACTTTGTCTACCGTTGGTTTGTGGATTTGATCCTTGTGTTGATAGTAGGGAGTGGCTCTCAATGGGGGTCAGTGCACAAAGTGGTGCCAGAATAACTCATGTGAGAGTTAGATATTTCAATGGAAATTAAATAAAAGTATTAGGGGAAAGGGTAGCTTTAAAACACTTAACTTGTTAATTGTGCCTCACTCATTGGCTCAAGGGCTCATTTAGATTTGAGATGAGACAAGAAGGCCTCGAATGCCAAGGTCATTATATTGTCCCTTTGAAAGATATTTAATTCTGCATCGGTTTGCATGTGGGGCTAGGGATCGTGAGAGGCTACCAGGATAACCCAAGATGGGGGTTGGGTCCTAGGAAGATCTTCCAAGATAGCCCATGCAATTTTGTGATGAAACTCCTCCTATAACAATAGTTTATATTGCTCAATTGATGTACTTGATTCTTTTACTCTAGAAGCAATGCAACCTTCAATTGATGTAATTGATGTATTTATATGCTATAGATTAGTTTACTTTTGTTGTTATGGGTTTCAAATGTAAGCGTTGTCATGTAACTTAGAGGATGTATGCATTAATAGTAATTCACTTTACTAATTGTTAATTGCACTTTCAAAAAAAATTTGTTATGCTCTTGTTGTAATTGCATCGTCCTCTAGGGTTACGTGGCAGGGTGTTACAAAAGCTATTGTTGTAAGTAGGATGAGGAAAGTCTTCAACAAGTATGAAGGTAAGTTAACTTTTAAATGCTTTAGTTGTGGAGAAATAGGTCATTATGCTGGAAAGTGTCTGAAAATAGTTAAGAGGAATAAACAAAGATATGAGAAAGAAAAGAAAGGAAAGGAAATTAATAGAGATTATTATGTGAATGAGAATGCTAGTATATCTGATGAGGATTCTGAGTATGGGGACCCTAATGATAATAAATGCTTATTCTTGAAAATAAAGGATGAACCTACTTTTGCTAATTCTAAAAAATAGGTAAAGGAAAGCCCTCTAGAGAAGGAGAAAAATGAAGGCATATTATCTCTACCCTACATGCTAAACAAGAAAAGAAATATTGGTTTGTTGAAAATGGTTCACATAACATGATTGGTGATAAAAGTAAGTTTGTATAAACTTGAAAAATATGATGGAGACTTGGTTATGTTCGGAGATGATACTAGTGCTAAAATTTATGAGATATGTTCAGTAAGTTTTGATTGCAAGCATAATACTAATGATGTCTACTATGTTAAGGGATTAAGGAAAAATATTTTGAGTGTTGGTTAGATGTGCAGTAAGGGATATGATCTTGTGTTCAAGGATGAGGGGTGTGATATCCGAAAAGGATCCTGTAAATTGATTACTGTTGGAAAGAAATCTAAAGGAAATATCCACCAACTTAAGGGTGCTGATGGATGATGCTTTATGACTTATTAATGGTGGTTGGTTATGGAATCATAGAATGTTTCATGTATGAATTTTGATAACTTGGCATTGATTAGTGTTGTTTAGGTCATGATAGATTTACCAAGGATTACAAACCCTGTTAATACTATCTACAGAAATTGTCAATTAGGAAAGCAAGCAAGAAGTCATTACAAATCAAAGGAACAATCTACTACTGGACTATTGGATTTAATTTATATAGATCTTTGTGGTCCCACAAGAGTGAGAAGTCTACAAAGTGAAAGGTACTTTATTCTTTTGATTAATGATTATTCTAGATATATATGGGTTACATTTCTTAGAGATAAATCATATGCATTAGATAGATTCAAGGCATTCAAAGCTATGGTTGAAAATGAAGTAAATTTGAGGATAAAATGCTTAAGGTCTGAAAGAGGTGGAGAATTCACCTCCCATGAGTTTAATAATTTTTGTGAAGTGTATGGAATAAAGAGACAATTATCTACTCTGAGAACTCCTCAGCACAATGGAGTTGTTGAAAGAAAAAACATAACAGTTCAAGAGGAATCTAGATCAATGATTATTGAGGCTAGTTTACTAAAATTTTACTAGAAAGAAGTTATTCATATGGTTGTTTATGTATTGAATCAATTTCAAGAAAGACAAAATAGTACAAAGACTCCCTATGAGCTATGGCATGGAATAATTCCTACCATTAAGTATTTCAAGGCATTTGGAAGAAAATGTTATATCATAAGAGATGAAGAAATTTTGGGAAATTTTGATGCAAGAAGTGATGAAGGAATTTTTCTTGGATATTCTACTAAAGTAAAAGCATACATATGTTTCAATAAAAGAATGATAAATATTGTAGATATTACTAATGTCAAGGTTGATGAAACAATGAATAATTCTATTGACTTTGATGGATATCTATATGATGAACCTAATTATGCAAGAATAGAAGAGATTGTGGAAGAACATGAAAAAGATGAGCAAGAAAAGTAGGATGAAGAGAATGAAAGATAAGAAGAAGCTCTGATGGTGTCACCTAAGACACCTACGTATGTACAAAGAATCATTCAGAAAGACAAATTATTGGAGATAAGACGAAAGGAGTATTGACAAGAATCGATGCTATTTTTGCTGTTGAAGTAAACCTATGTTTACTTTCTAAGATTGAACAAAACATTGTAAGTGAAGCATGTAAAGATGATCACTAGATGGAAGCCATGAAAGAACTTATGCAGATTGAGAAGAATCAAACTTAGGAATTGGTCCCAAGACCGATAGATGAAAACATTAGTGGATCAAAGTGGGTATTCAAAAATAAGTTGAATGGGTATGGAGAAGTGGTTAGAAACAAAGCGAGGCTTCTGTGTAAAGGTTACTCACAAGTATAATGACAAAAAGCCCTACATTTATGACACCCTAGAGAATTAATGACAAAAATCCCATAGGTCAAAGTTTCATGATTCTGACCCCATGTGAATTTTTTTTGGAGCAACAAAAGCCTAATAAAACATTTCCAAAAAAATGATCTCTTGGATGCCCACACGACACACATACATCTATACAGCGTGCTTGTGTCCTGTCAGTTTTTTGAGTATGAAACAAGGAATCTCGAATCTTGACTCTTGAAATGTGTATTGGTAGTTAGTATTTTGGGTGTAATGGCTCTTTGCCACCCTTTGATGCTACAAAACCCCTTATTAGCTCTCATTTTGGGGTTTCAAGTCATTTAATCAAGCTCTATCTTTAGTTTTCACTCTTGAGTCCTTCATTCTTGACAAGAAACACTTCTACAAGTGAAGCCATGCTAGACTGAGGTCTCTCTAATAGCTATAGCTCTTAAGAAAACATTAAACAGTGTATCTATGTGATCCAAAGAGGGCTTAGGCCCTTGGATAATGCTCTCTCTCTCTCTCTCTCTCTCTCTCTCTCTCTTTCTCCTTTTTTTCTACTTGTTCCTTTACTACTTTTTGGTGTGGGTTCTACTCCTGAAGCAGGTTTTCCTTTCACCACATGCTTTGTCCATTTTGATTACACTCCTTTCCTATCTAGCTATCTGTGGAGGTGGGAACACCAATACAAGGTTATGACTGAGGCAAACCCCTATACAGCCCCAACCTTTTCCCCTCATTATTTTTTGTGTAGGTTGCAAACTAGAGCTTGAATTGAAGACTTGAATGTTTAGCTATGGGTAAGTTTTCTCCAAGTTCTCCAAGTTCTCCTTGTTCTTTTCTTGCAGTTTCTATTGTCTACCTGATTATTCTATTTAGTAGACCTTAAATTTGTGCAAATAAGTGAGACTCCATCCGGACCGACTCAAGTCTTGAGCTTTATGTTGCTTAGGATGTCAATGCGCTAGTTGGATGAGAGTGTGCAATATTGGCATCTTGAATCCGCGCTGTCATCCTTTGGCCTAGAGCTCCTCTATCTGAGGTAAAATTCTAGGAGTTCCACTCTCAGGATATGAAGTAGTTTTCCTTAAAATTTAACACATGTTCATTTTATTTACAATTACTTCATTCTACATATGTTGAGGTCGATAAGGGAAGTTCGTTCCTTGGTGATCTCTTGAGAACGAAGAGACCCATGTGCGACAAATCCCTCTTATCTCACATTTTGGTGAATCTAATGTGAACCATGTAGAATATACTTTTTACAATTCTTCCATGTCTATGATAACTCTTTCTCTAAGGAAGATTTTGATATTTTGGATGATGCTTTAAATGATTTCTTAGTATCACCTTCCTCTATCTCCAAATCTTATGAGAAAACTTCCTCTCTACAAGTTGAGTTAGTTAATGTAGTGGTGGTCTTTATGGCTCCTCGAAGCCCTAAGAAACCCATCATTTATGTGACCCCAACTATCCCTTTTCCAAGGGAGGATCATCTATCTATGGGATCTCATATTGAGATGATTCATCAGACTTGTACTCAGGGTTTGTAAAAGCTATGGACTCTACTTCTTATAATGTTGTTGGGTACACATACAACACAAGAAGAAACAAACAAAACTTGGATCAACAACCTTTTGTTCCTGCATCTCAAACTACTCAAGTTCCTACTTCTTTACCACCTTATCAACCAAGTCTTCCTTCAACACCTAAACTTGCAATTAAAGCACTAGGTGATTATGATCCTGATGAGAAACTTTGTGTTACTCCAGCTAAGATCTCACTTTGGGATTTGCTTCACACCACTCCAATTTATCAAGAGAATTTTTAGGAAGCCTTGCATAAAATCCTCTTACTTGCCTCTACTAGGCCTACATATGTTAATGCACTATTGGCTCATATTCACGTAGATTCACCGAATATTATGTTCCATCGTAAAAAATCCTGCCCCTAGATGTGTAGAAACAAGAAGATCCTTTCATGATTATAATTAATGTTAATAATATTAGTATTAGGAATACCCTTGGTGTCACTGGTTCATGCCTCAGTATTTGTGGTATTGACCTACTACCTACAATTAAATTTGATTCATCTTCTCTAGTTGTTTCTTCCTTGTACATTCGTGGGTTCGATAATGTTGGCCGCCAAGCTCTAGGCATGATAATACTACCTTTGTAGCTAGGCCCCACTACCTTACCTACTTTGGTTTATGTGATGCTTGGTCCTTTACCTTAAAATAATTTTTTTGGGATACCCTAGATTCACACTATGGGTGTCGTAACTTGTACATTGCATTGTTCTCTAAAGTTTGTCCCTTGAACAATTGGGCGGTCACAACAAAAGCTGATCTAGAAGTTTTTCACCTGTTTGAGTTAGTAGCTCTCGGTCGAGCTTTGGTTGTTTCAAGTCTCAAGAATTGTATTTCATCTTTAACCACTGATGCTATGACATGTTCTTGGGAAATACCCTTCGTGGAGGTTGTCCTCAAAGTTAATGTGGTTAAAGATGAACCACCTAAAGTAGAAAGTCCTAAGTCTTCACCATCCCCTTCTTCTTTTGAATCAAATTTTTTCCTTGGTGATGACTGGGAATTCCCTAAATTATTCATTGAAAAATACAAAGAGAGTCCCAGTCTTCTAGATTTTTTGAATGCCTCTAACGTAAAAGTAGATGATGCTCTTGTTGAGGAAGAGAAATGTGGTCCTATCTAGGAGGCCGGTCCTTCCCCTGCTAAGGAGAGTAGTACTAATTTTGTAAAAGAGGTCAATGTTTCTAAACCGAATAAAGGGGACAATTGTTCTCTTGTGGATGTGTTTGATGTTCATTGGCGGAATGAATCCCTCTATGTAGAGCCATCACCTCTTGAGGTTTTGCAAACTCACTATGGTTTTGGATATCAAATCGCTTCTTGATATGGCTATGGGAAGAAAGGTCAAGGGTTTATTGAACAAGGAATCCAAGTCACTATCCAGTTTAAGCCACAAAAGCACAATCTGGGTTTGGGGTGCTCTATTGAGTAGTTGAAGCAAAAACCTTGGTGGAGTGTCAATATGATTTTGGTTGAACCACTAATTTTGGTCCATCCCTAATTGATAGAGGATAGGGGGTAGGCCAAGAAAGTCCCTTTAGATGTCTTCTCTTCAGATGAAGCACTTGATAAATTCCTAGGTTCCTACTCCCCTTTTCCTCCTTTTCATCACAAAAGGTGATTCTCGTATTGCTTGCATAAACAAGCATACTTTGGAGAATCTATCTTGAGTATTGATGAGGAGGACCCTCTATCAAATATCAGTGATGACATTCCAATATCACATCTTGGAGATCGTAGTTCTCTCCTTAAGGGAGAAACTATTAAAATCTCTATGGATCCCAAGTTTTTTGAAAAAATGATCAAGATTGGAAAGTGCCTTTCTTCCAAAGAGACTGAAGAAAATTCCAATCTCGTACATTCTCATCTAGGAATATTTTCTTGGATGTATGAAGACATGACTGATATCGATGAGTCTATAGTTGTTCATAATATCATCCAATGTCCCAACGCCAAGCCAGTTAAATAGAAAATTCAAAAGATCAATCCCAGGGTGGCATTAATGGTTAAGACTAAGATAGAGAAGCTATTGAAAGCAAGCTTTGTTTGTCCAATTGACTACTCTCCTTAGATTTTTAATATTATCACTGTTAGTAAACTTGATGGCCATATTCACATATACATTGACTTTCATGATCTTAGTAAGGCTTCTCTTAAGGATTTATTTTTGTTGTCTAATGTAGATATGATTGTCGACTCGACCGAAAGACATGCATTGCTATATTTTATGGATCGCTTCTTGGGTTACAATTAGACTCATATTAATCTAGAAGATTAGTACAAGAAAACCTTCACTACCCCTTGTGGTACTTTCTGTTATGTGGTTATGCCTTTTGGGTGAAATAATGTAGGAGAAACTTACCAACAGGTGATGACCCTAATATTCCATGATTTCCTCCATAAGATTTCAGAAGACTATGTTGATGACATCGTGGTGAAATCTATAACCCGTCAAGATCATGTAAAGGACCTTCATCTTATCTTTAAGAGGCTTCGACTCTATAAGATAAGACTTAACCCTCTTAAGTGTGTCTTCAACGTAGATGCAAGAAAAATTCTAGGATTCATAGTCTCTCACTATGGAATCAAGGTCGACATAAATAAGATTGATGCTATTGTTAACATGCCTCCACCCAGGAACATTACTAAGTTGCAAAGTTTAAAAGGGAAGATTCAGGCAATTCAAATATTCATATCTCAGTTGGATGATCATACCATTTCATTCACTTGCCTACTAAAGAAAGTTGTTCATTTCATATGGGATGAAGAGTGTCAGAAAGATTTTGATTCAATCAAAGCCTATTTGGCCAATCCTCCTGTATTGATGTCAGTTATGCAGGATAGACCCTTTTTGCTTTACCTTGTGGCATCACAATATGCTTTGGTTGCTTTTCTAGCTCAGTATGATGATGCTAGGAAAGAGAGAGATGTCTACTACATTAGTCATGTTTTGGTCAATTATGAAATTATTTTATCCTCCATGGAGAAGAAATTCCTTTCTCTTGTCTTTCATCATAGAAGTTAAGACACTATCTTCTCCATGTTGAAACGCATGTCATTTAAAAAAGTGATATGCTAAAGCACTTGTTTTTTAGTACCGACCTTGCTGGGAGGTTAGCGAAATGGGTAATGTTGCTTTATAAGTTTGACATATTTCATTACTCAAAATTCAATAAAGGGCCAAACAATTCTTGATCTATTGGAAGATTCTCTCTCATCTCACTCCTCGATTTTGGATTTGTTTCCCGATGAAAACATTTGTGCAATCAATTATGATCTTGAATGGAAATTGTACTTTCATGGATCCAAATATCAGACTGGGTCCAGAGTAGGTGTGGTTCTAATATCACACAAAGGTAAACAAGTCTCTCTCTCCATTAATTAGACTTTCCTTGCACTAATAATATCATTGAGTACAAAGCCCTCATTGTTGGCTTGTGTGTTGTGATTGCGTTAAAAATAAGACATCTTCATATACTAGGTGATTATGAGCTCATTATGAATCAGATTACGGGAACTACCAGGCTAAGCAAAGTAAGCTCTCTCAATATCGAGACCTCACTCTATCTTTACTAAGACAATTCTCCTCTTTCATGATAGACAGTGTCCCTAGGAGGGAGAATAGACATGTGGATGCCATGGAGAGCATTGCTTCCATAGTACCTTTAGATGAGGATAAAAATAATAACAGTTTGTGGTTCAGGTCCTTCGATCTCCTATTGTTCTTGATCAACCTAAATTCGATGCCTTTATGTGTTCTCATGTAGACTTAGAATAATGGTTCTCTAATATTTACAACTATTTAAATACTGAAGATTTCCCAATGATGTGACAAAAAATGATCGCACTTGTATATGAAAGCTTTCAGCCCATTATGTTGTTTTGTCTAATGTTATTTATCAAAACTCTTATAACGGCTCACTTCTTTGATGTATCACCAAAGTGAGAATACCTCTTTCCCTTAAGGAATCCCATTCAAGCTCTTGGGTGGACACTTTGGTGGTAAATACCTAGTGAGGAAATTGATACACATGGGGTAGTTTTAAAAATGGATGGAACAAGACTTTCAATTTTGTTTAAAAGTTCCCACAATGTCAACAACATGGTTGTATCATTCACACACCCACACAAGAGTTACAAAACCAGATCTATCCTTGGCCCTTTACAGAATGGGGGTTGGATATGATTGGAAAAATATCACCTCCTTCTTCTAAGGGACATACCTTCATCATCACTACTACAAATTACTTCATGAATTGGGTTGAGTCTATCTCGTTTCATTCCATGAATGCTGAAGCTATTTGTAGTTTTCTTCTAAATAACATTATTTCTCATTTTGGATTGCCTGCTACACTTGTTTTTGACAATAGTACGCCATTTAAGAACAAGGAAGTAAAAAAATTATTGGAGAAGTTTCACATTCAACATAGATTCTCTACATCTTACTATCCTCAATCTAATGGTCAGGTAGAGGCATCAAACTAATCTATCTAATTCTTAGAGAAGTTCATTACTCGGAAGCCAATTAAGGGCCAAGTGGTTGCCAATCAATTGGTAGATGCTCCCTCATCTTGCTCCTTCCCGGGTTTGGATTTGTTTCCTGATGAGAACATTTTTGCAATCAATTATGATCTTGAATGGAAAATATACTTCGATGGATCGAGATGCCAGACTGGTTCCGGAGTAGGTGTGGTTATAATATCACTTGAAGGTAAACCTGTCCCTCTCTCCTTTATATTATACTTTCCTTGCATTAATAATATCACTGAGTATGAAGCCCTCATTATTGGCTTGTGTGTCATGATTGTGTTAAAAATAAGACAACTCCATATACTGGGTGATTCTGAGCTTATTGTGAATCAGATTATGAGAACCTACTAGGCTAAGAAAAGTAAGCTCTCTCAATATAGAGACCTCGCTCTATCTTTATTGAACTGATTCTCCTCCTTCATGATAGATAGTGTCCCTAGGAGGGAGAATAGACATGTGGATTCCATGGCGAGTGTTGCTTCCCTAGTAACTTCAAATGAGGATATGAAATAATACCACTTCATGGTTTAGGTCCTTTGATCCCCTGATGTTCTTGATCAACCTGAATTTGATGCCTTTGTGTGTTCTCATCTAGATTTGAAAGAATGGTTCTCTAATATTTACAATTATTTAAGGATTGGAAGCTTTCATGATGATGAGATGAAAAATTATCACACTTGTATATGAAAGCTTTCAACCCGTTATGTTTTTTTGTCTGATGTTCTTTATTAGAAGTCTAATAATGTATTGCTTCTTCAATGTATCACCAAAGCAGAAATACCTCTTTCCCTTAAGCAAGCCCATTCAAGCTCTGGGGGTGGACACTTTGGTGGTAAATCCCTAGTGGGGAAATTGATACACATGGGATACTTTTAGCAAACAATGGAACAAGACTCTTTTGATTTTGTTAAAAAGTGCCAAAAAAATCAACAACATAGTCATCTCATTCATCCACCACACAAGGGTTATAAAACTAGACCTCTCCTTAGCCCTTTACAAAATGGGAGTTTGATATTATTGGAAAAATATCACCTCCTTCTTCTAAGGTACATAACTTCATCATCACTGCTATAGATTACTTCATGAAGTGGGTCAAAGAGATTGTGCTTCATTCCACAAATGCTGAAGCTATTTGTAGTTTTATTTTGAATAAAATTATTTCTCATTTTCGATTGCTTGCTACACCTATTTCTAAAAATGGTATGCCATATAAGAACAAGCAAGTAAATCCATTCTTAGATAAGTTTCACATTCAACATAGATTCTCTACATCTTACTATCCTTAATCTAATGGCTAATCAGGAGCATCAAACTGCTCTGTCTAATTCTTAGAGAAGTTCATTACTGAGAAGTCAAGAAAGGGCCAAGCGGTTGTCGATCAGTTGGCAGATACTCCCTCATCTAGCTCCTTCCTGGGTTTGGATTTGTTTCTTGATGAGAATTTTTTTGAAATCAATTATGATCTTGAATGAAAAATTTACTTTGATGGATCGAGATTTCAAACTGGTTCTGAAGTAGGTGTGGTTCTAATATCAACCGAAGGTAAGCTAATCCCTCTCTCCTTTCTCTTATATTTTCCTTGTACTAATAATATCACCAAGTATTAATCCTTCATTGCTAGCTTGTGTGCCACGATTGCGTTTACAAAAATACATCTCCGTATACTCAGTGATTCTAAGCTCATTGTGAATCAAATTATGAGAACCTACTAGGCTAAGCAAAGTAATCTCTCTCGATATTGATACCTCACTATTTCATTACTAAACTATTTCACCTCCTTCACGATAGAAAATGTCCCTAGGAGGGAGAATAGACATGTGGATGCCATGGAAAGTGTTGCCTCCCTAGTACCTTCAGATGAGGATACAAATGAATACCACTTTATGGTTTAGTTCCTTCGATCTCCTGTTGTTCTTGATCAACCTGAATCTGATGCCTTTGTGTGTTCTCATGTAGACTCAAGAGAATGGTTCTCTAATATTTATAATTATTTTAAGATTGGATTCTTTCTCGGTGATGTGACGAAAAATGATCGCACTCATATATGAAAGGTTTCATCTCATCATGTTGTTTTGTCCGATGTTCTTTATCAAAAGTCTTATAACAACTTGCTTCTTTGATGTCTCACCAAAGTAAAAATAACTCTTTCCCTTAAGGAAGCCCATTTAGGCTTTGGGGGTGGACACTTCGATGGTAAATCCCTAGTGAGTAAATTGATACACATGGGGTAATTTTGGTAAACGATGGAACAAGACTCTTTTGATTTTGTTAAAAAGTGTTTAGAATGTCAACAACGTAGTTGTCTCATTCATGCACCCTCACAAGAGTTACAAAACCAGGCATCTCCTTGGCCCTTTACAAAATAGGGGTTGGATATTATTGGAAAAATGTCACCTCCTTCTTCTAAGGGAAATACATTCATCATCACTACTATAGATTAATTTACGAAGTGGGTTGAAGCTATCTCGCTTCATTCCATGAATGTTGAATCTATTTGTAGTTTTCTTCTAAATAACATTATTTTTCATATTGGATTGTCTACTACACTTTTTTTTGACAATTTTATGCCATTTAAGAACAAGGAAGAAAAGCAATTCTTAGAGAAGTTTCACATTCAACATAGATTCTATACATCTTACTATCCTCAATCTAATGGTCAAACATAAGCATCTAACAAGACTCTTGAGCTCATTCTTTGTAAAAAAGTTAATAATCACGGTAAGGATTGGCACATTCAATTAACATACACTTTATGGGCCTATTCCACGAGTGTTCGTATGACAAGGGGAACAAAACCTTACAACCTCATGTATGGTGTTGAAGCTATTTTCCCTTAAGGGGTTAATGGATGATGAAACTTAGCAAGTTAATCATTTTCATCATCTAGAGATGCTCGATGAGCGCTGATTACAAGCCCCCAACCATCTTAAAGCTTATCAATGATCATTATCAAGATAGTATAACCAAAGTGTGCTTCCTAGAACCTTTAAGTTGAGTGACTTAGTTCTCTTTGAGATTAAGAGAAATATAAATGCACTGCCTGATCAAAGAGGAAAATTTAGTCCTAACTGGTTAGGCCCTTACATTTTTGTTTCCATATATGGTTCGAGTGCCTATGGATTATCATCTATGGATGGAACGCCTCTAAAAGAGCATATTAATGTGATGTATCTCCGTCGATACTATGCGAAGTGTCCAATGTGTCATGTGTGTGGTGTTAATTCTTTAAAAGTAGTAGCACTGCATATGTTGACATTGTTCATTAACACATTATGAAAAAATTCTTGTGTTATGATATGACCATGTTTGTGTATGTACAATATGCATACACATGTCTTACTATGTTGTGTATCCATGCATTCCATTACATCTTTTAAGCTAGTTAGATCATCATTATATTTAATTAACATACATCCATGTGTTTTCATTAAATTATGATAGCATCTAATGTAAACATACATCAACTCACATATGACATCCATAGCAACAACATACATGAAATTAAAGAAGCATACACATCAAAGTACACAATTCCATGATGTCAGAACCAATATCTCATATAGATATATATCAAATATCATATACATGTATCGGGCCACTACTATAAAAAATGAGTGGCTACTAAATATGTGTCAATGTCTATATAAAATATCTATAAAAAAGTATTATATATCTTGCTATAAAACTAATGTACAAAATGGGAGGTCCCTATAATGTGGTGCATGTCTCCCAGAGCCCTCCGAATCTATCTACTATTGTTGTGGGCTAGGGAGGGGCTACATGATGGTCGTTGTTTTAGATCAGTGAGTGCATGACATAGACAAGGATACACACATCCCTCTAATCTCCCCCTCTAGGGAGAATATGTGATGCAAGACAGAGTGGTATTAGACTCCAAGTAACAATTTCAAACTGGTTAGGAATGTACCAAACAACTCCTAAGGTGACTACCTTAGTTAGGCCAACTTTTTCCTTATAGCCTTAGAGACACACTTATTCAACTATATCTCCATCTACCGATCATTTCTCCACTTAGTGAAAAAGATTTTAAGGACCCTTTAAACTATTGTTTGACATATCAAAATCACAGATAAGGTTGTTTGGGCTGACACAACACAAATTTCCCTTCTTCACTTTATAATGGCCTAATTAGGCCTCTTCTACAAAGGAGGCCCACCAAAATTGACTCCCCTGATCTCAAGACCTTCATGCATATTGAGGACTAGTCACCAAACCAACATTTCTTATGTTTTTTTCTCTCAATCAGTCCATAAAATTATTATGCTATCCAAAAAACAATTATTTCACCCTTGGCAAGACACCTTGCCATCCTTCAAACATGAGCTAGCACTTTGTTCTCCATACCACCCTATCTAGCCAACAAAGAAAATAAAAACCTACATCCTAACAAGCCCATTCTACAAACTACTACACTATACTATAGTGTAATGGACTCTAAAACTCCATTTGATTCACAAACCCTAAGAAACCCTACCACCAAAGTAGTTTTTAGAAAAAAAAAATGACCTATTCTTCCTTCTTACGAAATGAAAACTCTTCTATTAGGATTCAAAAGAAAGCTAACATGATTTCCTACTCAGTTATGTAAGCCTTGCATTGAATGGTGGTTGTACGGGTTCGTACAAAATAAAAAAAAAACATAGAGATTACAAGGAAAGAACAAAAATCAATGTATTTATTATTTTATTCTTCTCAATCTTCATCTGCCAACCTTGCACGAATATTTTTTCCACTTTTTAAATGATTTTTCAATCTTTTCAACTTCCACAAAAATAATTTCAAAAGATCTGACTATTGAACTTCCAACTACTCCTTACTTAGACACAAAATACACTAATTAACTTTGAAATACCAATGTAATTATTAAGACCACCCCTAACTCTAACTAATAATATTCTTTACATCACAAATTTGGTCATCTTGACCTTATTACAAGCATAAAATGTCATACTCCAAAACTAGATCCCATTTACAAGGTAAAACAGGCCAAAATTGTGAAGGTGTTGTGAAGGTGCTCTTAACCAATATGGTCATCCATGCCTACATCAACTCATGTTGCAACTACTGAGCATTTGTTGGGATCACAACTGCTAGTTTCCTATCGAGGTCATCGAGGCAGCTTTGTAGGGCATCACGTGCTTGCTCGGTGACATCAATCCTCATCATGGACACATCTTGCTCATCAAATGTTGGCCACAACTCCCTTGATAGCTAGTTACGCCGTCCCTAGAGATTGGTCACCTCTATAGTTAGCTACACTATCTCCACTCCTCACTCCTCATAAGCAGTCCTCAGATGCACTACCATCTCGAACAGATGGGCATGTCACCCAGTAGAAACTAGATGATATGCCTCAAGGACCATCGCATGGATGGGAACATCAAGGGCCACCTCAGATATGTATTGGGACGTCAACCTAGTCCATCCCTGAGCATCTTGTAAAACCATAGAAAGAAAGAATAGAATTAGTATCACATGGAATGTCTGTGTAATTATAAATGAGGAAAATTGAAAGTACTGAAATATAAATAGCATACTCAATATACCTAGGTCCCTTGGCTACCAAGTGGGTTCAAGGTGAGGAGCAATGCTGGGACCTATGTCACCAATATCCATTGTCACTCCTGGTATCGCTAAGGATGTTGCTGCTATGAAAATGGGTGCTGGTGGCATCGACGAGACAAGGATAGTTAGTGGAGGTTCTGACCTCCTCTGTTGTTGTCTTGGCCTTTACGACACTGCCTCCTCCTCCTATGACTTCTCCTCCTCCCTGCCTTTCTATCGCCCTCTCTACCTATCCTATGGTGCCCATGGTGGCACAACCCCCTCTAGGCCAAGATCTCCTTTGGGGGCATCCTCACCGAACACTCGATGAGGATGGTTTGTCACCCATCATGCCCTGAAGTTTGCAATAATGATGATGTTATTTGTCGGTGCTATCAGTGGTAGATCCCAATTGAGAACATCATCATCAGAAGGAATAAAATCTATGATGGAAGGGAAGGGAATGTCCTCGGGTCTCACTGCACTCTTGAAGGCTCATGTTTACGTGGGCACATTAGGAGGGATATTTTGTACATGGCCATGTTATCGCATGACCCAACTCCAATAATATGGCATGATGATGTGATCATGGCGACCAAGGATAAAATGGTCCCATTGTAGGTTCCTAAGATACCTCCCATCATCTACCCAATTGAAATAGATATGGGATCTCCACCTCACCCAATTAGTGTAAGAGTATCAAACTATAACCTACAAAACTATAGATCTCCATGTCTCCACTACCCTATAACATCATACTAGTGGGCCATGGGGACAATGTACAGTCGTATCCATGGGAACCTAATCGGCCTAGTGAATATAATATGGGAAAATTCTCACACCCAGGTAGTAGTGTGCATGTTGTGAGGCTATGGTACTCATAGTGTACATACCGCCCCAACTCCTAGTATAGGATGTGCTAGCATGTTGCACTCCAAGGAAAAAAATATCTAATGCTCGACCATCTCTCGCATAGTATGGACAAGTCCCTCATGTAGGTGAGAGCCTCACAAATCTATTGTGATCCAGAAGGCCACGGTCATGACCATAACTTAGTGCAATAGGGGTGTATTGGTCCTCGCTTGGTCATACCAGTGCATGTAGATGTGCCTCATGTTGTCACTACTATTGGTTCGCCTTGAGTAATAGAGTACACCCTTTGACCTCTCCCACGCTGATTGGGTGTTGTCGATGGCCACCCACTGTCCGTGGATGGGTAGTTCAAGAATCTGATAAAAATCCTCTAATGTAATCATCATCTCCCTAGTAGGAAACTAGAAAGATGATGTGGTGGCATCCCACTGCTCCATCAAGGCCATAAGCATATGCTAATGATAGTGCATCTCTAGCATAGTGAACATTTTCTAGAGACCAACCTATTGTTGATGTGTGACCTCATCGTCACTAAGGCGGTCCCTCTGCTCATGAACTAAGCGGTATGCTCCCCCAGTGGGATGCTCCTAGATCTTGGGATAGTCCTACAAAAAGTGAAAAAAAAAGAAGTAAAAACTCAATATTTACAAAATCTAAAAGCAAAATTTTATTAAGGACTTTTGTGCACCATGCAAATGTCTACGTGCAATGCATATGTCCACGTCCACCATTGATGCCTCGAAAACACCAGCGCATCCTTAGGATGAAAGAAAAGAGATGAGACCCCAACAAAAAGGCTAGATGATAGCACGCATTTTAGATTGTAGCATTGGAAAAAGACACCTATGTAGCTAGACATGGAAAAAATCACCTAAAAACTTGCTAAAAATCACGAAAAATGAGGATTTGAGACCTACCTGGTCCACCTCGTACCCCTAGGTGATGTCATCCCTGAATTGCTCTAGCCTCAACACCTCGTACTCTCTCTTACTCGACATTTTGTTGAATTTTCTCTCACAAAAGTCAACAATTTCCTCATAGTGAATAGTAAAAATGACCCTTCTAGGGGCCCACTTGGGTATATATAGGCCCCCTAGGGCCCATTTTTCCTAGAGTTTGTGGCTCCCCAGTTTCTCTTGAATTTACCGCACCTAGCTAGGGAAAAATTAGGAGGGGGCATATAGTCACCTCTATACCATATTTTTCCTCTGAATCATCAAATTTTTTCTTGATCATTCTTCTCATCGTGGTAGCTTCTTCCAATTTTTTAAACTGACTTAAATTTAAGTTTTGCAGATTAAAGTTTCATGAAATTCTTCACAACCACCTTGTCACTATTTATTGAGCTTAGTTGTTGGGGGCACTTTCAGTGCTGACTGGCTTGACCTTAGTGACCTTTGAGACATTTTTCTTGGCATGCAAGTCTATAAAAATTCAAATTTGGGGTAAAATTTTTCTTCTAGATACTTTAGTGTGGCTATTTTTTTCCAAAATCAAGCCAACTAAAGTGGGGGAAAATGTAATCTCATAGAGATGCACCTAGGGGAAATTCCACATTTTAGCGCTTTGCCTTGCATTTATGACACACTAGAGCATTAATGACAAAAATCTCATAGGTTGTAATTTCACAATTCTGACCCCATGTGAACAAATGTTGGAGCAACAAAATCCTAATGACACGTTTCCTAAAAATTGATGTGTTGGACACCCGCACGATACATGGATGTCTGCACGATGTGCTTGCATCTTGTCAGTTTTCTAAGTCTAAAACAAGGAATCTCAAATCTTGACATGTGTCTTGGGAGTCAGGATTTTGGGTGTAACAACTATTTTTTTCCCTTTCATGTAACAAAACCCCACATTAGCTGTCATTTTTTGGGTTCAATTCATTCAATAAAGCTCTCTCCTTAGTTTTCACTCTTGAGTCCTTCATTCTTGACAAACAACACTTCTACAAGTGAAGCCATGTCAAATTGAGGTCTCTCTAACAACTACATCTCTCAAGAAATCATTCAACGGTGTGGCTGTGTGCTCTAGAGAGAGCCTAGGCCCATGGGTAACACTCTCTCTCTCTCTTTCTCCTTTCTGTTTACTTGTTCCTTTACTACTTTGTGGTGAAGGTTCTTCTCCTGAAGTGGGTTTTTCTTTCAGCACATGCTTTGTCCATTTTGATTACACTCTTTTCCTATCTGGCTATTCATGGAGGTGGGAACACTAAAATGGGGGTCTAACTGAGGTAGACCCCTATAAAGCCTTGAAATTTTCCCCTCATTCTTCTATGTGTAGGTTGCAAAGTGGAGCTTGGAGTGAAAACTCGAACGTTTGGTTGTGGGTAAGTTTTCTCCAAGTTCTCCTTGTGTTTTTACTGTGGGTTCTATTGTTTGTCTGATTATTCTATTTAGTAGACCTTATATTTTTGTAGAGAAGTGAGACTCCATCCTGCTCGACTAAGCTCCCAAGATTTCAATTTATTAGCACACCAGCATGATAGTTGGACGATAGCGTGTCATGCTGGTGTCTTGAATTTGTGTTGTCATCCTTTGGTCGAGAGATCCTCTATCTTAGATAAAAATTTAGGAGTTCTGATCTCTTGGGATCTAAAGTAGTTTTCCTTAAAATTTAACACATGTTCATTTTCTTTGCAATTTCTTCATTGTATATATGTTGAGGTGGATAAGGGTTCATTTATTAGTGATCTCGATGTGTAACGAAACCCTCTTATCTCACAAGATGATGATTCACCTAAGGCTGATCAAAGAAAATATAGATCTGTGATTGGTGGACTACTGTATTTGACTGTTCCTAGACCATATATTATGCATGTTGTCTATCTTGTGGCTAGATTTCAAGAAGATCCTAAGGGAACACATGTTATTATTGTTATTTTTTTTTTTAGATATTTGAATGACACTTTGAATTATTGGTTATGCTATCCTAGAGATACTGATTTTACACTAAGTTCTTATACCAATGCAGATTGGGCTGGATGTGTAGATGACAAAAATAGACAAGTGGTGGTACATTCTTTCTTGGTTGCAGACTAGTGGCATGGTTGAGTAAAAAGAAAGATTCAATTTCCCTATCTACTATTGAAGCTGAGTATATTGTCGTTGCATCTTGTTGTATTGAAAGAGACATTGAAAGATATCACAGTGGTGTATGATGATCCTATTTCTATATTCTATGATAATACAAGTGCAATTAAAATTTCAAAGAATCCTATGATGCACTCAAGGAAAAAGAATATATCTATCAATTATCATTTCTTGAGAGAGAAGGTTGTAGAGAATGAAGTAAATCTTGAGTATGTTTTGACAAAGGATCCAATTGTTGATATATTTAAGAAGGCCCTCTTCCTAAAGATACTTTTGAGTATCTTTGGGAGAAGTTAGGGGTTATTTCCCCTCCTTTTTTGAACTATATGCATATGGAGATGCATTAGTCTAGTGGATCTGTAGATCTATCTTTCTTCTAAACTAATGTCTGGTGGCTACCTCTGAGGAGGAGAAAGTAGTGCCATGTGTTGTCATTATCAGTATTTTTTTGTCAAAGGGGAAATCAATGTAAATATTTTTTTCCTTTTTCATTGATTTCAAAGGGGGAAATGAAAGGAAGAATTTGAAAAAGAGGAAAGGAAGAATGCAAAAAGATATTAGCTACTAAGGGGGAGAAGTAGAAAGAAAAACCTTGAGAAGTGTATTCAAAGCTAGTATGTTGTCTTTGATGGTTTTTCACATCATGTGTTGCATCAATGACAAAGGGGGAAATTGTTGGAAGAATGGAAGGAATGATGGAAGGATTGAAGGTGTTTTCATTCATTTCAACTATTCAATTGGTTATCAACTGGTTGTTGTTGATTGTATATGTCGAGGATATTGAGAAAAAAATATTGAAGGAAGTTTGTAAGTGTTTAGTGGTCACTCTAAATTTTACTCTAGGTTTTGCTGCTATGTTTGTGTGGTTTAGATATGTTTATCATGGTTGTTGGAAGTTGTTATATCCAGGTTTTTGGCTATTGATTCATTATTTAGTGCAAGTTGTGTTCACCACTTGTGAACTGTGGTTTTCTATGTTTCTGGTCTAGGTCCGAGAGAAATGTTGTTGGTCCAGATTTCTCTTTGATGAAGTCTTATGACTTGTGGTTCTATATTTGAGTTGTTTTGATTGTATTGAAGATAATTTTGGTATCTAGAAATTTTGTGCTTAATTGTTCTATGTGTTTTACACTAGTTTGGCCGACCTTGTGTGGAATACTACTTTCAAAGTTAGTGAAGTGTGTTAGATCTATTTAGGTCCTTATGAAGCATATTTTTTGGTTGCCCTCATTCTAATTCCACCCTAGGATGTTTTGGCATTGACCTAATTTGAATTTAATGTTGGATTGACAACTTTGGATATGTTTCAAATTTGAAGATGGTATATATACATTATGAGTTAGTGGTGAAGGGAGACACACAAGAGTGAAGAAGAGAGACAAGCGAAAAGAAAAAGAGTAGATAGATGTGTGATTGATGCTATTGAGTGAGTGTGTGTGATGCGAGTGTCAAAAATATGTGTTAAGCCTAAATGCTGAGTTTTTGGATGCAGTGAGAAAAAGGTGTACTCTATCATTCAAGCATGTCTGAGAGTTATTGTGGTGGAATTATCTATTGCATTGAGATTATCATCTCTCTGTAACATGTCTCTTTCATGTTCTTTGTATCTTTGTGGCAATGAGCCCTCTGGGTTGTTAGCCTTGCTGGACAGTGATTCATGTTCCAGATAGTGAGTCCTTATTTTGGCAGTGCACCTTATTTGTTAGGCAGTGAGCCTCTTGTAATCAGTTTTGATATTCTTTATAGTGTGAGTTAATCCTCACCATGTTTTTTACCTCATTGGGTTTTCCACATAAATCCGATGTTGTTGTGTTTGTGAGATGGTTTTTAGTTTATGCACTTGCACTTAATGTTTAATCATTTAAGCAGTGTTAAGGATTAGTTCTGGTAATTGGATTAAAGATTTAATTCTATGAAAATTGATTCACCACCCACCCCCTCTCATTTGTCCTACTCAACGCGATATATTGTGGATGTTATTAAGGTGATAAAAGAGGTGGAGTGGGTCTAGGTGAGGAGTGTACCACCACATCAACATAGTTTATAATTAAGTGCTGAGGAAAGAGGTTGGTAAAAAAATTGAAGTTATAAATAAGGGTTGACAATAACTATTATTTATTAAATGAGGAAATTAAAGTCCCTTATACATATATTATATTATTATAGATAATATCATAGATTAAGTGCCATAGGAATATAAACCTAGATTTTCCTGTCAATTTTGTTGACATGGAGTTATAAGTAACATTATTTGGGATGATAGAACTATGTTAAGTAGAGTTTAAGTTTTGAAGGTGTAATGATGAAAATTGTACGCCCTTGGAAATGGTACAATTTCTCTTAATTTGAGAGTAATTAATGATAAAGTGGACTTAATATTGCCTTGATCTAATGTTGTAATGTGTTTTTCACATTCATATTAGATCTTGGGCCCTTTTTAAGCTAAATAAGCCTAACTTTTCCTTGATTTAACATTTTCAGGTGTATTTAATTACACCTTCACATTAAATTTAGGAAGCTTGTAAACTAAATGGACCTAATATAGTGTTGTAATGTGTTGTACACCTTCACAATGGATTTAGGGCCCTTTTAAGATAAATAGACCTAGTTTTTCCTTAATTCAATGTTGTAAAGTGTATTTATTTACACTTTCACATTGGACTATGGGCCCTCTTGAATTTATGAAATTAATATAATCATTATAGGCCCCTAAGACCCTATATTGTGCATCCCAAGGAATATTTCAATCAAAATGTTGACAAGATAAACATATAAACTTAATTTCTTCACTCCCTAATATTCTCTCTTCAAATAGGCCCTATGGGACCCATACACCGCCTTGGGAATATGGGTACCATCTAGATGGGGCCCATATGCCACAGGTGGCATATGAGTCCCATTTGGCCTATTTTTAAGGATTTGAGTGGGAAAAACTAGGTTCTAAGTTCAAATTTCATGAAAGTCAGCCTATGGGGTCTAATTAACAAGATATTAGATGGATTTCCTATTTAAACAAGGTCTCAAATAATTATTTCACACTTCATAGTTAAGCATTCCAAGACTTTACAAGATCATCAAGAGAGAATTCAAGATCATTTATAAGGAATTCAAGGTAGATTCTTCATCAATTGTTCCATAAATTCAAGATCCATCATCATTTCAAGATTATAAAGCATCAATCATGTTATTGATCTAGTGTTGTGGTGTTGCATTGAAGATCCAAGGTCAAGAATTGATATACACTTATCTCAAGATCTATATCTACATCCTTCATGGCCATTTCATGTTATATTGTTGATTTACAAGATATCATTCAGGGTATCATTATTCACATTTCATGTTCCATGCTTCGTGTTTCATGTATTTATTTCATTATCTCATCATTTGGTTTAATTACCTACAAGGGGTTTGACCAAGGCAAACCACCATTTACTAACAAATCAATAAGTTTTTATCTATCTACATGTGTGATTGTATCTATCCACATCTTGGAGCTTGAAGTTCCCTTGGAGATTAGGTTACAAGCTTAGAGAAATTTGTTGGAATTGTCCCCTCACTTGCAAGGTTTCTATCTTCACAAAAAGGTCACCTATAGCCCTGAAATTTGGGTTTCAAATCCAGAAACAAAGAGCAACAAAAGGAGGATACATTTAAGAACATATTAAAAATTTGAAGTTCTAGAAAATCCTAATTGGATTGATACGTCAGTCCTGGCGTATGAGTCCTATTTTAGTTCATTTTTTATATTTTTTACAGTTTCATATACCCTTTTTCTAGAAGCTTGTTTAAGACCAAAAACCTAATTTGGGACTGATACACCTAGACTAGCATATGAGTCCCAATAGGCCTAAATTTTAAGTTATTCAACATTTTAAGTCTCCATTCAAGATCTCTCAGGTTTCCACATGCTCCTCTATAATTTTCCAATTTGTTGTTTTGATTTTTTTGCATATATTGTTCATTTAGTGAAGTTTCTTGTATCATTGACTTCAATCATTATATCTTGCATTTCATACATTTTTCCAAGCCCTAGCTTGGTGGTGAATCCCTCATTAATTCATAATCAGACACTAGGACACCCTATTGCAAGATCTCTTTCCCCTTTCATCATTGGATTGAGATCTATAAGGTGTGCTTGAATGTTGCAAGTGTGAAATAGGAACCCTATCCTTGTGTTCTATTCTTCAAAGGTGGGACGTAATATTTTTGTTGCCTCATTTTGATGAAACTGCATTTAGAATATTTCATTTTTTGATTTGGATTCCATTATCATCCTAGATCTAGCTTGCATTGACTTTGCATTAGGGTTTTTATTAGTTAATTGACATCTAGGGTTTCTAAATTTTGCATTAGTGAAAGTGCATATAAGTTGCATTTTTGCATCTCAAATCATTGAAAAGCATCTAAAAACTGCATTTGTATTTAGTCTACAAATCATACAAACTAAAAATCATAAAAAATACTTAAAACTCCTTGAAATTTTTAAGAAAAGAAACCCTCATTGGGACTCATACACCCCTCTTGGTGAATTATTCCTAGTGCACATATAAAACTACCTTTTACAACATTAAAAACCTTGTTTCTGCACTTTTGTTTGTTGCCATTGGTTATCTATTTCAGCTGGTTGAGTTTCTATTACATGCATTTCATTAGGTATAGCTTAATTAGGTTAATTTCATGCATTTCTCAATTCCAAATTTGCATTTACAAAATTCCATTTTTAAATTATGTAATAGTTGAAGAATTCATGAAGATATTAGAAGATGATTGGGGTACCTTGGATTTTAAACCAACATTCATGGGAGAATACATCTTAATCATAAAAAAATACTTTGAAAAGGGAAAAGAAAAAGAGGTAATTTTAATGCAAAATTTGGAAGACCCTTCGAAAGCATCCACCTCAACCACTTTAGAACGACAAACAACAAAGTACACAAAAAAAAATTGATGAACTTAATTAAGAGCAACCAGCAAATCCTAAAGAGATGAAAAATATTTATGGAAAAGGTTATGATCTTATGAAACAACTTGGATATAGTGGAAATGGATGTGGTGATAAAGAAAAAGGTATTTGTGTCCCTATAGAGCCTCACATGCAAGAAAAGAATAATGCTCTTGGTTATTGTCCCTCAAAAGAAATAAACAAACCTTCACTCAATATCAACACTACTACAAAAGATTCTTCTAAGCCAACTTTAATAGTAGTGTATCTTGAACATATAAACATTAATGCTCCTAATTGTCATCCTCTCAAAGAAATGAAAGAATCAAATAAATCCTCGCTTAACATTAATGTCATCATGCAAAACACTTATGATTCGAATTCAACAAATTTCACGTCTTCCTTTAAAGAAGAAAACAAAATCTCGCAATCTAAAGATTCTTGTGTAAGTATGACACCTTGTGTTAAGAAAGAGATATATTTGACACCTTGTGCTAAGCAAGAGATATCTTTGCCACAAAATAAAGGAACATCTATTATTGATCAAGAAAGTATCTTGTCCAGACTCCTGCAATATTGTTTGATTTCCCTTCCTCCAAGAACACAAAAGAAATTTTACTACAAGACTTCATTTTGTGCATATCATAGAATTCATGGTCATTCTACTAATGAATGTAAGGATTTGAGTAATCGAATCAAAAATCTCAAGGTGTGTGGTGCTCTTCTTTGTATTGAAGCACCTAATTCCTCTAACGGATACTTCCTTTCATCCTATTTAGCTCATCCTTGTCTTGCACTAAGTGGGGGCAATGGGTTAGGTATCCTTGTCCTCGTATGTCACTTGTCATTGTCTCTTTTGGCTAGTTTGCCACCTTTCATGTGTATATATAAGATCAAGCTTGGGATGTGGATGACATGCCTTAAGTTGGCTCGCATGTGACATACTTATCCATGACATCATTTCATTTGGGAAAATATGACTTGGCATAGGGCTTCCTGAATAGCCTCTCATGTCTTCTTCTACTTCAAATCAATTTCTCACAATAATGGTGTTAGCAATCTCTTTAATATGGGGGCATTCATCGACACTCATGTTTCACTGGATGATTTTATTTCTTCCTATGATACATCCTTTTCTTGGTGGTGTCATTGGGTTTTATTTCCTTTAAGACTATGATATTTCTTTGACTTGTCCTCTCTTGGAGACATTAGGCAAGATTTCCCCTAAGAAGAGACCTTACATGAAATACGCAAAATCCATTTGAATGTGCCTTACACTATTTCACATTTAAAACATCGATTATATGTCCACCTTGCATAACATAATTTGTTTGGCTCTGGTGCCATCTTGTTTGTTCACGAGTTCTAAGCATACCAAGTTTTTTTTGCCTCATGAAGCTCAAAGTTCATTATTTTTTCATGAGCTCCAAGCATAAAAAGTTTTTCTTGTCTCATGAAGCTCAAAGTTCATTATTGTGTGGTGCCTTATGAAAGTGATTAGGAGGTATAACTCTAGTATGGTTTGATGGTAAGATAAATTAAGGAATGAATTTCCCATAGCCACTCATGTGTGTGTGTGAGCACATATTAGTCGTGTGTGTATGTGTCTCACCCTCTTGGATTAATCACCTAATAGACAACTTGAAGTTTCATTTCCTTAGAGTGAGCATGCATTTTTTAGAAAAATAGCTTAGATTTGATCCACATCATGTTGGACAAACTATTGAGGCTTGATCTAGCTCTTTTTATTTTTTCTTGTTTTTCTTTCTTTTAGCTATTGAAATTGCATGTATGTGTATCTTGTTTTGTTGCAATTCATACAACTTGTGCGTGTCCTGTCGTGCTCATGTTGGTTTGACTTAGGATGTTGGATTCTAGGGGCTTGGTTGTCTCTTCGATCTTTGTAATCCTATACCATCTGCATTGGTACAATTGGACCCTCTTGAATATCTACTTTAGTGTGAGTTTGAGCAAGTTCATTTTCTCACTAAAGTGGGGGCTAAATGTAATGAAAAAAATTTTACACCCTTGGAAATGGTAGAATTTATATTAATTTGAGAATAATTAATGATAAATTGGACTTAATATCACCTTGATCTAATGTTGTAATGTGTATTACAAATTGATATTAGATCTTGGGCCCTTTTTAAGCCAAATAAGCTTAACTTTTCCTTGATTTAATGTTGTAAAGTGTATTTAATTACACCTTCACATTAAATTTAGGATGCTTGTAAACTAAATGGACCTAATCTAGTGTTGTAATGTGTTGTACACATTCACATTGGATTTAGGGCCATTTTAAGCTAAATAGACCTAATTTTTCCTTAATTTGACGTTGTAAAGTGTATTTATTTACACTTTCATATTAGATTTTAGGACCCCTTGCATTTATGACCTTAATATCATCATTAAGCCCCTAAGACCCTATATTGTGCATCCTAAGGCATATGTCAATCAAAATCCTGACAAGATCAACATATAAACTTAATTTATTTACTCTCTAACATTCTCTCTCTTTAAATAGGCCTTGTGGGACCCATACACCACCTTGGGCATATGAGTCCCATCCAGGTGTGACCCATATGCCACAGGTGGCCTATGAGTCCCATTTGACCCATTTTAAAGGTTTTAAGCAAGACAAACTGGGTTTTAAGTTCAAATTTCATGAATGTTGGCTTGTGGGATCTAATTAATGGGATATTAGATGGATTTCCTATATAAACAAGATCTCAAATCATTATTTCACCTAACCAATAATAATCCTTCATGATATCAAGTCAAGCACTTAAGAGTTAAGCATTCCAAGACTTTTCAAGATCATCAAGAGAACATTCAAGATCATTTCTAAGGCATTGAAGGGAAGATTCTTCATTAGTTGTTGTAGTAATTCAATATCCATCATCATTTCAATATTAACAAGAATCAAGAATTTTATTGAGCTAGTGATGTGATGTTGCATTCAAGATCCAAGGCCAAGCACTGTTCTACACTTATCTCAAGATCTAGATCTACATCCTTCATGACCATTTCATGTTAGATTGTTGATTTACAAGAAATCATTCAAGGTATTAGTATTCACATTTGATGTTCCATGCTTCATGTCATTATTTAATTATCTCATCATTTTAATTACTTGCAAGGGGTTTGACTAAGGCAAACCCCCATTTACTAACAAATCAAAATGTTTTTCTCTCTCTATATGTGTGATTGCAGATATAGGTGTCTTGGAGCTTGAAGATCCCTTTGGAGATTAGTGTGGACATCAATATCTGTAAATAGTTAGTAAAACTCTAACACACACACACACCTTGTTAGCATGATTAGCATAACCAAGCATAATTCCAATATCTTCATAAAATAATACCACATGCTTCAAAATACAAATAAATGACAAAACTAATCCAAGCATGTAAAGAAGACATGATGTATACCTATTATACGATGGATTGGTCCACCTTGAGTATGTGAAGGAGCCCTTTCCCAATCCTTGGTAAGCTAAATGATGAAAATATGATACTATGATGAAGAGCAAAATTAGTTCTCAAATGTAGAGAGTAACTTTGCATGAGATTGTGTTGTTGATTTGAAGGAGAGAAGCCTTGAATTTATAGGTGAGTTTGAAGAGATAAGAGGAAATGTTGAAGAATGTAGGATTAATCCCCAACAAATAAGAAAGAGCCACTTGTCACAATGTGATTGGTCCATGATTATGCAAGTTTTGGCCAATGTGCCCATTTGAAATTTGAAAATAACATTAAATGAATATGGTTGAGGGATTTGGAGGGAAATTTGTTTGGAAAAAAAAGTCAAACAAGGGGAGTTAATGAGGGCATATTCCTTGTGAGTAAAATAGGGCTTTTAATAAATCAAAATAAATGATTTATTGTGCAAGTGGGAAAAACTAGAGGATGGGACATGGGTTAGGCTTAGCATTAATCAGGGATTTGATAATTAATCTAGTGATTAGTTGGTGTGACATTTGATTTACGTTTTTGGATTTTTTTAAAATCAAATGAGAGGAAAATGAATATTAGCCATGTAATTAAATATATTTGATTTAACTAAATGAAGAGACTTTAGGAGATAAAAAGTGATTTATTTGATTAAAGAGATAACGTTAGTGAATTAATTAAACTGATTAATTTAATTAATAGATGAAATAATGTTGAATGAAGCATTATTAGATGCATGAGTAAATTTTGCATGTCTACATTTTTCCCCTCTTTGAAGAAATGTACTTGTTGTATTGATTCAAAGAATGATACCACCGACATTGAAATTAAAAAAAAAATGATTTTTTTTCAGATGCCCCAGTGGAAATAAGTACGTTAGTACATTGCCCCTTCAAGAGATTGAGCGAAAAGATTCGATTTGAGGTCGATCTCATGACAAAAAGGTTCAAAATGGATGTATGGAT
Source organism: Sequoiadendron giganteum (assembly GCA_007115665.2). Lineage (NCBI taxonomy): Eukaryota > Viridiplantae > Streptophyta > Pinopsida > Cupressales > Cupressaceae > Sequoiadendron > Sequoiadendron giganteum. Next base: position 759,818,438 of record CM021102.1, on the reverse strand, counting down.
GGCTATAACTAACTGATCTATATGATAATGATGATGTAAGTGAGATGTTTTTGGAAGATTCTTAGAATAACAAATCTATATTATTTTAAACATCTTAGACGATTATGCAATACATGTGAGATGGATGAGATGTATGATGTTAACCTATGATAATATGATGTGATTATGCAAGATGAGAGTGCAGATGCAAGATGGATGCATTGTTAGCATGAAAGAGGATAAAAGAATGAGATGGATCAACCCTTAAATCGAGGGAGATGTAGAAGTCCAACAAGTTCATTAGTCATCGAGACTTTATTGGATATGATGATGAATGATGATGATGTATCGCTTATCCAAGGATGGGAGAGATAACGAGCATACCCTTCTTTATGTTTGATAACACATATAGGTGTGATGCATCAAGGTATTAAGAACCAGGATGGCATTGCACCTAGTGTGGTGGACTTTGACTCATCAAATAGATAGGAGTGCTCTTTTTGACACTTGACAAACAAAACCTTATTTGGAATGCAGTTAAGATATTCTAAACATCTCAGGATAAAACATAAAAAGGAAAACCTTCTTATGTGGTCAACAAGACACCTAAAAAATACTTCCTACAAACAAAACAAAGCACGCATGACAAAGTTATTTTACAAGAACATCCAACAAGCACAACAGATAAAAAGATAATGATCGTTTCCCCATTCATTTCTCTCTAAATATTTTTGTTTAGACATCATCAAGAGGTCCTTGGAATGAGCATAAAATAAGATAAGTCCAAAAAGACCAAGATAAAGTAAACAAACAAGCTGATGTTCTTCGTACCGCTAGCCAAAGACTAAACTACGGTGATACCTGATGTTGATGTCCATCGCAGGAAGGTCACATTCCTAGGATATGTTGTGATCAGGGTTTTGATGAGATTGAATGGATGATTAGGTATTGATACTCTAAGTTGACCAACTTGCTGACTCATTGATCTAGACTTGAGACTTTGATGATTAGCCGTTCACTTTTGAACCTACTAGACTTGCTTTTGAATGACTTACCAAAGGATGAAAGCAACGATGCTTTATTAGGAATGATGATTAATATGGGTGAAACCGAGATGAGATAGATGCACCATTTTGGGTTTTTTCAAATGTTTTGAGGTTATTTTTGGAATTTTGTGATGCTTTACAAATGTTTTGGTATTTTTGAGATTTATGACGAAGAAATTGACTTAAAGACCTATCCTAGGGGTCTCAGGAGCTAATCCATAGATTAGCCTTGCCTACATTATACACGTAGAGACCACGTAGTTTGACTAACGACAAAATTGACTCAATGATAAGATGGGCAAACAGATTGCCATTTTATTGCGACGGACACCTAAAGGACTGACCTAAAATGTGAAATAGATGGCCAAATGGATTGCCAATGTGACGAATGCCTAAGGACTGACCTAAAATGTCTTGGGTGATGATCAAAGATCAACCTTGTCGACGTTCAAGCTCAGAGACAACGTAGTTCGGCCAATGAATCTTTTTTTATTTTTTGAGATTTTGACATGTTTTGGATTTTTGAATGATTTGGATGTTTTTGAATTTTTTGATGGATTTTTTAATGTTTTTGGATTTTTTTGATGGATTTTTGAATGTTTTTTTTATTTTGATGAATTTTTGAATGTTTTTTGATTTTTTGATGTTTAGGAAGATCACAAGAATATACATGAATCTGATCTCATGCAAGTACAGGAACATGTCCCCAATGTGGTGCGATAGACTACTTCGATGTAGGCAAGACAAACTAACCTTAGGAATATGCCAAGTTGTGCTATGGTGGAACATGATACGAGCACAAGATTAAGCTATGGTACATATGCGAATGGAGGGTGGAATGATAAATGGAATGAATGGATAAGTGAGTGCACGAAAAAGGCCATGAAAATCCTAGTGAATGGAGAGCGCTTTATTTACGCTTGGTGCCTATTTTCCAGGTTTTCACCAAGGTACTTGTCCAAAGCACCACCAAAGTGGTTTTCACTAGAGGACAATTTTTTTCTTTGCTTTTTTTAATCTTTTTTTCTGATTTTTTAGATTTTTGTGTTTTTTGATTTTTTTGTTGTCACCGAGACGCTTGTTTGCCAGGTTTTCATCAAGGTAACTATTTTTTCATGGAAATTTTTCTAATTTTTTTTGTATTTTTTTGGTTTTATACCTTGCAAGTTTTAGGCATAATTTTTTTTTGAGATGATAGTTGTTCACGGGCTCCTACAGAGGCCCGCCTTTTGGTGTTGACAGTTGATATGCCCCTGATTTATAGCTTGCAGTGATGATGAAGGTCCCAACCAGTTGGGCTCAAATTTTCCTTTGCTTTTTGGTATTGGCATGTTCTTTTGATTTTCTTTTAGCACAAGTTCGTTGACTTGGAAGGTGCGTCTCCTGATCTTCTTATTGTAGTTGCGCCTTAGGCGACTCTAATAGACTTGTAGATGGTTAAGGGAATCCATGCACTGTTCATCTAATAACTCTAGCTCATTTAACCTTGAAACCCAATATTCCTCATCTGTAATGAGGTTTTGCATTGATATTCTCAGTGATGGGAGCTCGATCTCGATTGGGAGGATGGATTTTGATCCGTAAACTAGGGAGAATGGGGTGGTGCCTGTTGGCGTGCAGATATTTGTGCAGTAGGCCCATAAGGTGGGATTTAGCTGTAGATTCCAGTCACAACCAAATTCATTGACTATTTTCTTAAGAGTTTTCAAGATGGTTTTATTAGTGGCTTCTTCTTGGCCATTGCCTTTGGGGTAGTATGGAGTAGAAAAGAGATGTTGGATATTCAATTTGTGGCAAAGGTCATGCACATCCTGATTCTTGAAAGGTGTCCCATTATTAGAGATAATGGATTGGGGACACCGTATCAAAAAATGAGATAGTTCAGGATGAGCTTGGATATCTACTTTTCGGTTATGTAGGTCATTGGAATTGCTTTGTCCCACTTTGTGAAGTACTTTGTGGCTTTGATGATGAATTTTTGGCCGTTGGATGAGGTGGGTGTGATTTTTCCGATGAGATCGAGCCCCCACTGTGAAAAGGGCCATGGTGTAACAATAGGATGAAGTTCCTAAGCTGGTGCATGGGTAAGGTCTCCATGCTGCTAGCACTATAGACACTTTTTGACAAATTCGTGTGCCTCTCTTTCCATTGTTGGCCACCAGTACCCAGTTCTTAGCAATTTCCTGGTCAAGGTCATACCGCTTGAGTGTGAACCACAAATGCCATTGTGTACCTTAGTTATGGCAGTTAGGGCTTCCTCAGGATTTAAGCAACACAATAAGGTTCCTTCAATGCTCCTACGGTAGAGGGTTTCTCCTAGGATGACAAAACGCGTGGAATTTTTGACAAAGGATCGTTTGAGGTTTGGAGTTATGTCAGCTGGGAGGACTCCTATTCTTAGGTAATTATAGATGTCGTGATACCAGGGATCACTGGGACCAACGAGTTTGCACACATATTCAAAATTTGGTACCTTGAAATTCAGTACGAGAAGCTACTCTACCAAGAATTTATGTTTTAGTACATTGAGAGGGATATCCAGTAAGGATCCAATTGTTGCCATGGCGTCAACTGCTCTGTTGTTAGCCCTCGGTATCTGCTCAAAGGTGATATCAATGAATGATTCTTTGAGACTCTCTACTAACTTCTTGTATGGTGCCAGCTTATCATCCTTAGTTTGGTACTCGTCATTGACTTGGTTGATAATAAGTTGTGAATCACCATAAACCTTTAGTGCTATGATTCGCCACTGTGCTGCAATCTTGAGACCTATGGTTAAAGCTTTGTATTCTGCAATGTTGTTATTATAGGTGAATGCCAATTTGTAGGATCTAGGAATACAATCCCCTTGTGGGGTGATGAAGAAAACACCGATTCCTAATCCATGTTGTGTGTGTGAGCCGTCCAAGTAGAGTTTTCATTGATTGACTATACAGAGAGAGTTTTCATTGATTGACTATACAAAGATTAAAGATGGATTCATCTAGAAATTCTGATATGAGTGGATTCTTTGAATAGATTGGAGCCTTTTCTAGTTGGTCTGCAATGACTTGTCCTTTGATTTCTTTTTGCTCCACATATTCAATGCCATGTTGTGATAGTATCATGACTCACTTAGACATTCTTCCTGTGAGCATTTCCTTTGACAGTAGATACTTTAGGGGATTGATCTGATAAGCCAACATGTAGTGTCTGAACTTTTGGGCTGCAAACACGACTGCTAAGCAAGATTTTTCTATTGGTGTGTAGTTGAGCTCACACCCTACCATTGTTTTGTTGATGTAATAGATGGACCTCTCTATCCCATTTTTATCGTGCTGAGCTAAAAGAACACCAAGGGATATTGTTGTTGCCGAGATGTATAAAATCAGTGGTTTTCTGGTGATGGGTGGCATTAATATTGGTGGTGTGAGTAGATATTCTTTGATTTTTCTAAATGCCTGATTGCACTTGTTGTCCCATTTATATTCTACTCCCTTGTGGAGTAGATGTGAATATGCAATTTTTTTATCCGCCAATTGCACTATAAACCTCCGAATTGATTGGAGTTTACCTTGCATGACTTTGAGTTGTTTCAATGTCCTTGGTGCCCCCATGTCGAGGATTGCTTTGACCTTGGCAGGATCCACCTCTATTCCTCACATCGATACTATGTATCCGAGAAGTTTCCCTGATTGCACCCCAAAGACACATTTCTTGGGGTTGAGCCTGACCTTTTACTTCTCCAGTTTGTCAAAAATTGCACTTAGAGCTACTATGTGATTTTGTATCTTCTTTGATTTAGTCAGTATATGATCCACATAATCTTCGACAGTTTTGTGTATCATGTCGTGGAACATAAGTGTCATGCCCCTTTGATATGTAGCCCCTACATTTTTTAGCCCAAATGGCATCATGTTCCAGTAGTAGGTGCCCCATGGACATGTAAATATCGTCTTATGCTAGTCCTCTTTTGTAATCATTATTTGGTTATACCCCGAGAAGTCATCCATCAGTGATAGCATCTCATGTCTGGTTGTCATGTCCACTATCATATCAATGTTAGGTAGTGGAAAATCATCCTTGGGACATGCTTTGTTGAGGTCTCCAAAGTCAATGCAGATATAGATGCCCCCATTTGGTTTTGAAACTGGCACCACATTGGATACCCATTCCAGATAATCAATTGGGCATATGAAGCCGATGTCCAGGATTTTTTGCAATTCCACCTTGACTAGCAAGGCTATTTGAGGATGCATTTTTCTTAATTTTTTTCTAACTGGCTTTGCTCCTAGGTAAACAACCAAGTGATGAACTACGACATTCGGATCAAGACCCGACATATCGGCATAGGTCCATGCAAATTTCACCTTTCTTTCCTTTAGAAATGCAACCAATAATTCTTGTTCTTCTATCAGAAGTGACTCAACATAGAAGGTGATCTCTGGTGTTGCCTCTATTCCCAAGTTGACAAGATTACACTGTTCCACCAAAACTGCCGATTTCTCCTGATGCAGTATAGTAGGGGGGATATTGAATCCTTCATCTTCCAGCGCCTCAGAGAGGTTTTCATCGTTAGATGCATCATTTATTTTTACTATTATTTGGTTAGAGAGTTCCACAGTGTGGTTTTCATTCAATAACTTTGAGCTTATTCTCGTTCTTTTTCTTTTGCGAATGAAGGACTCAATCATCTCCCCATAATATGCTTGAGTGTTCAATGTGATGTTGAAACCAGCCTTGTGATCTTTGCATGGAACCGTATCCCTTAGTCCCATGAACTCTGAGAGTGCCTCATCATTTTCGAATGATTCTAGAATCGGCGGTCCTCGTTGGTCATACTCGATGAGTTGAGGGTACACTAAGTTGATTTTGTGGGTTTGACTTAGCGGGCGAGGCACTAATCATTAGTAAGGAAGAGTTCTCAAAAACCCCGGGAAGGTCTATTATGGTATCCTCATCATCACTACTAGAGCAGACATCAGTTACATCAAAAGTGAAATTATCTAGGGGGAGGCCTGTGCATATAGGTAGTTGAAGGGTGGCTACTGATAATTGAGGAGGGGACTTGAATACTCTACTAGGATTACCTCTGCCACATATGGTTATACTCGAAGGGGAAAATTCGAGACCAAGGTTTCTCCTTCTTCTTTCTACAACAATGGGCTCCAATCGTCCATCGATGTTCCTTCCAAGGCTTTTGTTTCTGTTGTAGCCCATACCAAGCATCATTTGCAACCCTCTATTAGATTCATCCATGGGTAGGGTGGGTGTGGGCCTTTCATCTTGGTATAATGAGCTTTTAATGTCTCTTTCATCCACATTTTCTCGACTGAGATCCCCCCAATGGCGAAATCCAGAAGGGTCTGCCCTAAAAGTGTGGACAGGTGTTTCAGCTGGCTGAGGTTGCCCATGCAACGTAGGAGATTGTGGCAACTCTCCTACAACAAAAACATTCTTCTTCATTCTGTAGTCTCCGCGCCCATTGTCCTGGATCATGAGCTTGATGTCAGGTATGTTGGGTATGGAGGGTGTCTTTATCGCAGAAGTGGAGGCAAGGTTAGATGGGTCTATGTATGAAGTGGATGGACCTTCATCACTTTTTGGTACTTGGGGGATTTTATAAAACTTGGCTTCCAAGTTTTTGCAATAGGAAATGGTTTTGGATCACCATGTATAGGTACCTCCTCATTATGGTACAAGAATTTGACACATTCATGAAATGTCGAGGCAATTGCCTTCATTCCATGGATCCATGGGCATCCTAGGAGGATGTTGTATGGTAGGTCAAGATCAAGTACCTGACAAGTGGTTTCCATGGTTGCTGGTCCTACTTGGATTGGGATTTACATAGTGCCTTGAGACACTCTTTCTTGATCATCGTATGCTCTTATGGTGATGAATTTGTTCTTGTCAATGAAGTCCTCAGAGAATCCCAAGTTCTTTATGAGTTTGAGCGAACAAATGTTGAGGCCTGCGCCTCCATCCACCAGGACCCTTTTGACTTTCTTTTTGTGAACCAACACTTGAAGGTGCAACGCACGATTGTGAGATGGCTGGGTGGGGAAATCTTGATCAGAGAAGGTGAGGAGGTTTGGGGTAATGATGTTACCAACCATAGCTTGGAATTGGTCTATATCAAGGGTGGAAAAGACGATGCATGCAACTAATGTTTCGTCAAGGATTTTCCTATGGGCGGCAGAAATTTTCAGCAACTCCATGATGGAGATTTGGGCAGGGGTTCGGTTTAGCTGGTCGATGACACTATAATCGTAGGGAATGGATTTTGTATTTGAAATGGGGGTCTTAGATGGTTGTCATGCCCCTACAATAGTAACCTTTCCGCTATGTGTGGTGACTCCATAATCAACATTGGCTCCTCTGACGCTAATGATAGTGACCATCTCGTCTACACATGCAACAATCTCTTCATATACAAGGTTAGCACTGGCATACTTTTGCTTCCCTTTGTTTCTCCCTTGGTTATTTCCTTGACTATTTCCATGATTATGATTGGGCATCGAATTCGTGTATATCTTTAGATCTTGATTACCGGCCAGTTGCTCAACATTTATGATCTTGTGCTCAGTGAGGTCTTGGATGATGTTCTTCAACTTCATACAGTTGGCGGTCATGTGTCCCTTGAGTTTATGATAATCACAAAGGATATTTTCGTTGTAGCAAGGTGGCTTTACTTGGGTTTCGCTTTAATTATCATGGGTGTGGACCTTGATGATGTTCTCATTGACTAAATTTTTCATGATGGACTCAATTGACTCCCCAAGGGCTCTGAATTTATGTTTGGGGGGGAACTTGTTTCGCGGAGGTGGTCCTCCTTGATTATTGAGGTTATTGATCTATTTTTGGGGTGGTTGTTGGTTAACCACATTTATTTGTGTCTTATTTTGATTGTTGTTTTGTGGTTGGTGATGATGTGTTTGATTATTCTACTTGGGAGCGCTGATGACCACCTTGGCATCCACTATGCCATCGTTGGTGACATTTCGATTCTTCGCCCATGTGCGAGATTTTTCATTGAAACTGGTGGATGGATGACTGTCTTGATGTTTAGAATAAGTGGGCGTGCCCCCTTGTGTAACAAGAGCTCGTTCAATATTGAGCGCCTTGGGGATTAGTTGATCGTACGTAGTGATGCATTGCATCTTTAGATAGAATGCCGAGGTTTTGTCTGTATTGGAAATGATGCAACAAACTTGTTACTTTTTTGGCATTTCCCACTTACTTTGATTGTCTTTCTCTTGCCATCATTGGAGAAAGGTGGTGAATGATTCCCCCTTACTCTATTTGAGCACCGAGAGTTCTTCCAAACTAAAATCCACAAAAATGTTGAATGTGTAACTTTGGAGGAATGCGTCTTTGATTTCCTAAAATATTTTGATTCCCGCAGGCAGACGAGAAAACCATTCCATAGCATCACTAGCCAAGCTTTGAGGGAATAGCCGCATTAGATACATGTCATTGTAGGTGACTTCCATGCAATGTACCAAAAAAATTCCTTGATGTGATCTTTGAGGTTTCCCATCTTGTGATATTATCAAATTTGGGGATTTCGAATCCCTTTGGGAATGGTACCATTGCCAAGCTTCTATCAAATGGATAAGGGCACAAGTTGCTCGGTGTTCTGTCTGTCTTCCTAGATTGAAGATATAGCACTTGCTGTGAAAGTAGTTTGATTTGTATCGTCACATCACCTTGCGGATCAGGAGGTGGGGTGAATATGTTCTGGGATGTGGGATTGATGGGTGGGACATTGATGTGGTTTTGTTGCAAGCTTTGCTGAGCAAGTGATGCCTACGCTTGTTTTTGAGCCAACAACACCTATTGTTCTTCCTGCTCTTGCTACTGCACCAACAATGCTAGTTGTTGGTCATGTTGTTGTTGGTCGTGTTGTTGTTGTGCCAATAATGCTTGTTGTTGTTCTTATTGCTACTGTAATTAGTAGTCTTGCAAGGCTTGCTGATACACTTCTTGTTGGGCCTGCAATTGTGCTTGGTACTATGCTTCCAATTGTGCTTGTTGAGCTTGGAATTGGGCTCGTGCTTGAGCGTGTGCTTGTTAGATTTCCTATGCAATCTAAGCAGCACATGAAGCTTGTGCGGATTGAGTAGCTTGAGCTGCTTGCACAACTTGGGCAGCTTGTGTAGCTTGTTGTTGTTGTAAAAAGGCTTAAGCTTGTGCAGCCTAATGTGCCTATTGTGTTGCTAATTACGCTTGCGCTTACTGAGTGACTAGTTGTGCAGCTTGCTAATTTTGAAGTGATTTTTGTTGGGCAGCTTTCCAAGCAGCTTGCAATGTCATGGTGAATGAATTGGCTGCATTGTGCCTTGGTGGTAATGGTGGTGGGTTGAGAAGAACACCGACCATTGTGATGAGTGGAACAATCACATTAATGATCGGGGTTTGAGCTATGAATGGTGGGATTGAGGTGCTTGGTCCTTGCGAAACCATGCTTTGAGGAATGGTGGATGTGTTGATCATTGTGATCGCTTAGACGGTTGCCATCTGTTGTTGTGATGTAGATGACATAGTTGATGGATTTGATAAGGTGTTTTGATTTGAATGGTTGATGATGGGAAGAGGAGGAAGACCCAACCTGAGTGATGATGCAAATGTGAGTAGTAGGGGTGGAAGTGGTGGAAAGATGGGTGTTGTAATCCTTTAAAGTGATGATGATGGATCCAAGATTCCTCCTACTCCAAATAGGTCACCTTCTCCCTGTGAGATAGGGAGAGAGGTTTGCAGGTCAAGAGGATAATATGATGTTGCATGAAATGAAGATGAATTGGTATGATCATGAAATGTGAGCGGGACGTAAAGGTGCAATGGATTTACCAGGATGGATTGATCTGATGTAGTGTCTGCATTCAATCCTCGATTGTTCACAAGGCAATGTTTTTGAAGTTCGTAAAACATGGCACTTCCCTTGTTAACAATCGACGGTGTTCAAGCGATAGATGATATGATATGGAGGATGTCCTGAGTGACATTTTGAAGTGGAAGTGTGGATATGGGTGAAGGAATGATACTGAGAGACCTCTCCACAATAGTGCTTTCGTCAAAGTCAGAAGGGAGTTTAGCCCCTTCTTTTTCTAACTCTAACATATATTGGGATGGGTACAATCTCAACATGGTACTGACAATTCGGTGGCTCTTAGGGTTTTGCACCATTTCTAGAATTTTTTATTATGTCATCCCATTGTCAACGATGTCCTCAATATGACCTTCCTCTTGAGAAATCTAAGGCATTTGAGGAGGATTTATTGGGAGTTCAATTCTTATCATCGGATTGAACGGTGTTTCAGTTTGACTTAGATCACTTGAAATGGATGTTTCTTTGTTTTGCTCCATATTCTTCTTGTGTTGAGATCGAGTTTGAACCATAAAATAAAGATCAATTTCAAGAATGTAAGAGATGAACCTCTAATCCTTTGGATTGGTCTAAACCTTAGGTTTGAAGAAGTGAAGAACTAGGATAATTGAAGGATCAAAGAGATGATGGGGATGAGATAAACAAAAGATGGGTGATATAGATGAATGGAACTCTTAAAGAACCTTTGAAGGAAATGCTAAACTTTTAGGACTTTGATTGATCATGACGGATTGATAGTTTGACTAAGTGTGTTAAGTCAAACAAGAGTGATAATGTACTTGTAAACTTTAGGAAGTTGTGTTATCCTAGAGTAAACTTGTACATAAGAGGATGGTTTGACTAAGTGTGTCAAGTCAAACGAGGTGATTTGATTTTTCTTAGAATTTTAGCATAAAATATGTTTTACAAAGTTTCCAAGAGTTGTTCGTGAGGTGATTTTTGACTGATTTTGATGGTTGAGAGGTGGATGATAGTGATTTTTGAATTTGACCCTAGAGTTGACCTAGGTAACACTTCTTCTTACAAGACCTCATTTTTAAAGAACACACTTGACTTCCTATGTGAGGAAAGCAAACCTTTCAAAAAGCTCAAGATTTTGCTGATAATAGAATTCATACAAGTCAGGGTTGTTTCTTGAAGCTTTCTTGTAAAAGTTGTAAACCAATCTTTCTCTAAATTCGAGAATTCTTTCAAGACGTTCCTCATGAGCTTTTGGACTAAGAATTTTGAACTTAGGTTTTTGAATATTGATCTTGTGAGAAATCATTTCAGAGAACACATGTGTGGGGTCAATTGTCTTTATCTTTGCTTAATGAATTCTTTTTACCACAAACAATTCCTTGATTAAAGTTTCAAACTAAATGTCTTTGTCTCAATTCCTTTTCATTCCACAAGTTCCATTATGTGAGAATCAAGGTTTCAAGAGCACAGTTCCCTAAGTTGATTTTAGTGAAAACAAATGACGATTAAACCCAAGTACTTAGAAAAATCTAAGGATAGAATCCCTAGGGTAAGCAAGAGCACCTAGATTTGTCAAGGGTATTTGTTTACTCCAAAGGGTTTGAAATTTTGAAGTTCTCTGTTAATGTTTGTTTTTGAATGTTTTAGATCCAAGTAAAGTGTTTTGATTCCAATAACATGCACAAACCTAGGTTGAAAAGATAATATTTGTTGTGTTCCCACTTGGATAAATTCAGTTGCGCATATTCAGTGCGGATGATTAGATGCTTGACCACACAAGCTCCCCCTTAAAGTGTACTCACTTCTTGGGTCAACCAAGAATCAGTACCCATAAATCTCCCATGGCATACTTTTCCTCTCTACAATAGAATTACATGTATATGTGGGGCGGCTTCAAAAGGACATGACCTTTTGCACCAACAAATAGATAGGATTTTGGCTTTTGCTAAACAAGGAGTTTTAGTTCTGAGTTTCTATTCATGGAGATTGACCCATTTGGCGAGAGACCATTGTTGCCCTTCTTGTCGGAGCCAACCATGTGATACCAGCTTTTGTTCAAGTACCCACTTTTATATCCCGACTGGAAATACACTTGGCTTTAGTGTGTTACCGGTTGGGTCATTCCCTTGGGTGAGTAATTTTTTCCACAAGGCAGACACTCTAAGATAAACAAAAGCAAGCAAAAATATTTTTAGTTCGATCAACCTTCATTTAGAAACAAAGGGAGAACACATGCAATAAGGTTACTCACACTCGCAAGATGTTTTGTTCAATTTTAGATCCCAAATCAAAGTGTGAAGGCAATCTTTTAAACAATCTAATATCACCAAAATACTTTTGATTCTCAAGATCATCGTGAAGCGTGAGAGAAGTGCATACGCCTTTTAAATGATACTAAGGTAAAAAATATTGCAAAGCATGATAAACACTTGTTCATTTTAAACCATAAAAGCAATGATTTCGATTCTTTTTAAAGCACCAAAACGAGATGTGAAAGTTACCTAGTCCAATTGTTAAATCCAAACAAATCTCGTGAGTTTCTAAGTTCAATTTTAACCAAGTTGAAAAGATCAAGTCAAATGGTAAATTTTAAACCCAAAAAGAAAGGTGAGTTGGTTTAAAATAGAAAATTAAAGCATGAGTTGGAGGCTTAAGCATTTAAAAATGCTTTGTGAATCTCAAGTTTCAATGCTCGATTTCTCCATTTAACTCCAATCTTCTTCAAAAAAAATTCTAATGCTTCAATTTTGCAAGTCCTTTGCATGAATGAAATCCCTATATAACAAAAAAAAAGACAAATCATGTGAAGATTGAATCATTTAATCTAGATTGATATAAACAATAAAAAAAAATTACAATTACAATGACTCATGATTTTGAACTTAATGAATACAACATCACTAAGCATCTTTATTTATAAAGACTTTAAAGAATATCTTCTCCATAAATAAGAAGTTTTGAAAATAATGAGCAAAGCCTCTTTGCTAATGATTCAGTCTTACCCATCTAAGATTTCATATGAAAAATCATCCCTAAAGATATAAATGTGAGAATTATCTTACCATTCTATGTTGCATAAATTATTAAATATAGAGGAAAGCATGAACAATTATTTAGAAATGTAATCAATAAATACAACCAACTCACAAAACCATCAGCTTTCTTGATACTCCCTTCAAGCACAATCTCCAAAATACTGTCATTCTTACAAACTAGTAGCTAGATATAAATGCACTTTTTATTTGGTTCACAATAAAGCCATTTGCAGAGAAAAAAGAACAAATCACTCATAGTAGACTATAATTTCCACTTGATTCTATATAGATACAAGCAATAACGTGTGATTTATCTGCATGCTAGACTGTAATCAATGTGACTTTTCTTTAAATATAAAATCTATTGGAAGATCTTGAAGAAATGATATGGTGGCCTTCAGCGTTTAAGACAACAGATTTTGTTATTCACCCAAACTAAACAATCTTGGTAACATACCCAAAGTAGCATTCATGAAGCTAATCATGGCCATCGAAGTGTGATGTAGAAAATCAAGAATTTCACATTCCTGGACCCCAACCTAGAATTTTGTTAGAAACAAGAACACTGAGTGCACCACCAATGTTTGCCCCTAAAATTCTATGGGGGAGGCCACCACTTTCAGGGACCTTCCGGATTGCGCTCGCATTTCTCGCCAAGCTACATTAGTCAGAGGGTCGTTGAAAGAAAAACTACATTAGGGAAGGTTCTCTAGAAAATGGAGCTACCGGGTAGGCCAGAGAACAGACACGAGCAACAACTTATTTTTATTGAGACTCTGCCCAAGTTGTATTAACTCTAGCTTTCTATCTGCTATCTCTCCTCGCTGGTTAAGATATAAACCCCCAGGCAATAAACTCCTTCCCTTGTTATCTCCGAGATTGGCTCATCCTTCACCGGGCGGGGGTGCTGGTAGGCTTCTCTAACTAACCCAACACAGACCAACAGATGTATGCACACACACAAAAGAATATACAAGTCATATGGACTGTTTGACAGAATATCTTAGAGAAAATGTGATCTCAGGGAGTGTCAAGATCAATATCTAGTGTGTGTTGTTCAGTATTGATTATCTACCGTATGAGTTGAGAGATGTAAAGAAGAAGACTGAGAAAAATCCATATTCAAAGAAATGGGTGGAAGCACGTTCATTTCGATAGGTGAGAGTTGTTGAGTGCTTTGTAGGATACTAAATGCACCACAAATGAATATGCCCTCATTTCTAGCCGTGCTCAGTTGAGTGGAATCACGTTCATGGAGAAGCCCACCATATGTGGGTACAATCAGTTTCCACAGTTCGTTTAGCGGATTCCTCTCTCTCTCAAAACACTACTGACTATACCTTGAAAGCAATTGGAGGGAGCTCAAAAACTATTCCCGGTCTATCAGAAATGATAGATGATATAGTAAACTCGATTGTTTAAGATACTCTCCAGTGGCCTCACCGAGTCGTTGTTCCAATTGGAGGTGTACCTGTTGATACAAGCCCAAGGCCCTTTCTCTCTCAAAACACTACTGAACTTCTCTTAATTCTATGGATTTAGGAGAAGAAGATTACACCTATTTATTCGCAGATGCAGGTTGATATATATAAATTGATTTAGGAAGGGGAAAGCAAGTCCAATCAACCTCACGATGAGATAACATTGCACAGAATGTTTGCTAACAGTCACATAAATAGTCAAGGAAAAGTACACATACTCTATGGTGTTTTTGACAGTAAAGATTCAGAAGGCCGACATATAATTTCTGACAGTGAAATTTTATTTATTATATTGATTGCGCACAACAATAACATAGGTAAGTGACAGTAGATACAACTGCCATCAATTCACCTTTATTTATCTCACCTATTTTTTTTCTTTTGGATTTCCTTGCACAGGATAGAATATTCAGTGCATGATAGACTCTTTAGTTAATCTATCAGAAAGGGAATGATTAAAACCGTTGCAATTCAATACTTTATGGTGTTCTAAAATGCCAAGCAATGTAAATCAATGAAATCAATGACTGATTTATCAAAATCCATTCATCATATCAACAAAGACATTGAGAAGAACGATTTATTCTACTATCCTATTACAAGAAACCACGGATGTGTTTATTATAGCTAACTGTAATTTTAAAGAAAAAAAGACAGATATCGAAATGCGCAAACAATGAGAGTGAATGAAGAGAGATTTTATAGCAGCTCATTAAGACTATAAAAAAAGTGATTGATTGACATCTTGTAAGGGAAAATAGACTGAGAACAACATACCACGCGCCACACTTGTGAACTAGACTTCCCTGGATATGTCCAAGGAAACAAAGATCTTGCATAAACATAGATTTTATAACCCCATCTAGAGCACTAATCCATACTATTTCAAAAGAAACAAGATTTTGTATCAATTGAAATTATATTAGCAAACAAGATTTTTACAGTCCTACATAATACATGAAACAAGGGTTAACAAAAACAATGATTTAATATTTCAGTCCTCCTTCTAGCGTCATTTTTTGGACATCAAAATTTGTAAATGGTTAGTAAAACTCTAACACACACACCTTGTTAGCATGATTAGCATAACCAAGCATAATTCCAATATCCTCTTAAAATAATACCACATACTTCAAAATTAAAAAAAATGACAAAACTAATCCAATAATGTAAAGAAGACATGACGTATACATATTCTATGATAGATTGGTGCAGCTTGAGTATGTGAAGGAGCACTTTCTCAATCCTTGCTAAGCTAAATGATGAAAATATGATACTATGATGAAGAGAAAAATTAGTTCTCAAATGTAGAGAGTAACTTTGCATGAGATTGTGTTGTTGATTTGAAGGAGAGAAGCCTTGAATTTATAGGTGAGTTTGAAGAGATAATAGGCAATGTTGAAGAATGTGGGATTAATCCCCAACAAATAGGAAAAAGCCACTTGTCACAATGTGATTGGTCCATGATTGTGCAAGTTTTGGCCAATGTGCCCATTTGAAATTTGAAAATAGCATTAAATGAATATGGTTGAAGGATTTGGGGGGAAATTTGTTTGAACAAAAAAGTCAAACAAGAGGAGTTAATGAGGGAATATTCCTTGGGAATATGCCTTGTGAGGAAAATAGGGCTTTTAATAATTCAAAATAAATGATTTATTTTGCAAGTGGGAAAAGCTAGAGGATGAGACATAGGTTAGGCTTAGCATTAATCAAGGACTTGACTAATTAAGCTAGTGATTAGTTGGTGTGACATTTGATTTAAATTTTTTGATTTGTTTTAAATCAAATGAGAGGAAAATGAATATTAGCCATTTAATTAAATATATTTGATTTAACTAAATGAAGAGACTTTAGGAGATAAAAAGTGATTTATTTGATTAAAGAGATAACATTAGTGAATTAATTAAACTGATTTATTTAATTAATAGATGAAATAATGTTGAATGAAGCATGATTAGATGCATGAGTAAATTTTGCATGTCTACAATTAGGTTACGAGCTTAGAGAAATTTGTGGGAGTTGTCCCCTCACTTGCAAGGTTGCTATCTTTACAAAAAGGTCACCTACAAACCCAAAATCAAGGTTTCAGATCCAAAAGCAAAGAGGAATAGAAAGAGAAAACATTGAAGACCAAATTCAGACTTTGAAGTTCAAGAAAAACCTAACTAGACTCATACGAGCTAGTCATGGCTTATGATTTCTAGTTTAAATCATTTTTTTATATTTTTGTAGTTTCAGATACCCTTTTTTCCAGAAACCCATTTCAGAACAAAATGCCTGATCTAGGATTGATATGCCCAGACTAGCGTATGAGTCCCAATAGGCCTAGAATTCTCAAGTTATTTAGCATTTCAAGTCTCCATTCAAACTCTCTTAAGTTTCCAGATGCTCCTCTGTACTTTTCTAGTTTTTTGTTTTGATTTATTTGCATTTATAGTTCATTTAGTGAAGTTGCTTGCATCATCGAGTTGAATCATTATATCTTGCATTTCATACATTTTTCCAAGCCCTAGCTTGGTGATGAACCCCTCATTAATTCATTATTATAACCTCGGATTTCCTATTTCAAGATCTATTTCCCCTTTCATCATTGGATTGAGATCTCTAAGGTTTCGTTAAGTGTAGCAAGTGCGAAATAGGAACCATATCCTTGTGCTCTATTCCTCAACTGTGGAGAGTACTATTTTCATTGTTTCAGAAGGATAAATATACGGTATGTTGATAATTTTATGGGTGAGGAATCAATGAAGGATAAAAAAGGTTTATATATCAATTTTTACCCCATGAATGAAGGGATAAGGCCAGGTTAGATGAGGAAGATGAAGGTTTGGGTAAAATTATTTAATGTTTGGATTAAGGATGGGTTTAGGATAAAATAATGTATTGGTGTTCTTATTTGTACTTGATTATTGTTTTCTTGATAAAAATATGGAGTTGATGAAGAAGCGGGGGCATTATAGGTGGAGGAGATCGATTAAAAATAAAAGGTAACGTAGTATAGTGTGTAACAAAAGGATATTTATATAAGAGAATTTAATCACGAACCTTCATGAGAATATTCCAAATAAGTAAACTCTATGTATATTAGAGTTATAAATAATATAAGAGACTTCGAGAGAGGGAATCTATTATTAAGAAAGGTTAAATTTATCACCTTCTAATTTGGGGTTTATCTACAATATATAAGAATGAAAAACTAACCAAGTAGGCCTATGTTCAACTAAACTTGTATTCCATGAAAATATACACAATTTTATTATAGAGAAATGAATTTATAGTTCTAGACAAATAAAGAGTAGAACCATTGTAAATCTATTTTATTTAAGAGAATATGACTTTAAATAAGTAAAAATTTACCATCACTCTAATGATATTGATACATGTGGATCTATGAATTTACTATCCCATTATAAATTTCAAAGTTTGACATAACAAATTATGGTGGGATTGAGTGCATATGATGGGAAAATAAAGAGTGTGGAGGAGGTTTGGGGTGTTATCCTCTATAATAGAAAATAATAGGAGGGAGAGTGACTCATTTTGATTTTGTTGAACTCATGTCTTGAATTAGTTAGAATTTAGGACAAACTCAATAGTGGAGGTTAGCACATTAAGGGTAAGAGATGTTGACTTCATCAAAATAGGATGTGAGTGAGTAAATGGCTAGGAATGCTTGTAGTGGTAAGTGCAAAATAGGTGAGATTGTTGAGAAATTATGCCTCAACATTCTGGCTTGTTCCTATCGGACTTGGCATTTTTCTTCATGTTTTGATCCTTTACTACTTTACCACGGCTGTGCCTTCATCCCTTGGCAGTACCACAGTGACTGGCTTGGCGGTTACCACCTTATCACGGGTGGTGGGTCCACTCACCACAGTGGCCACAGTGATACCACCTATGGTTCATCTGGTGGTTATTGCCCTACTGCGGGGTGGCCTGGCGGCCCCCATGGTAGCATGGTATGACCACTAACAGTTAGCTCGAAGGTTATCGCCACACCATGGGTAAACTCGAACCGGGCAGTAGTAGCATGATGTAGACAAGGAGTGAGCTCGAATGGTCATACCACCACACTGCAGAAAGGTTCGTTGGACTCGGTGGTAGCGCGGGGTATCTTTGGCAGAGCTCAATGGAGTTGAAGTGTGAGCTCGGACGAGCTCACCACATTGCTGCGGGTCAGCTCAGATGACTTGGCAGTAGTGCGGGATGGTTGAGGGTGACCTCGGGTGAGTTCACCACCATACCGCGAGGTGACTTGGATAGGGGCATGATAGTGCAGTGGAGTCAGGGTGCAAGCCTGGATGGCTTATCGCCATATTGCAAGGCGAGTCCGACAGGGTAGTGGTAGCGAGGTATAATTCGAGCTCACCGCATTACTGCGACTGGGTCAAAGGAGCTTGATGGTTGCACGGTAAGAGCTCATGGAGAGCTCGAAGCTCGGTTGACTGAGCTTGACCAGGTTTGACCAGAGGTCAAAGCAGCGAACGAACATAAAAGTGACACATGGCTCAGCATCAAGATGTTGAATGGCTAGAAGCCAAAATAGTGTATGACAATTATTGTAGGCCGAGTTTTTAGCTGAATATAGGACCTGATTGTGGCAAGGAATTGAATGCCTGGGTGGCCCAATGCAAGAAGATCTATCAGTGAATATTCTGATGACAATTGATTGTTTGGACATGTAGAATAGGTTGGCACACGGAAAGAGATTAAGTAATCTCGTAAGCACGGTAAAGGAAAATGAGCGAAGAAAAAGAGGCTGAGAGTGTTCGAACGGTCCTGACTATGAACGCTTTGTCTCTCAATTCTACGAAGATGTGAACCTATGGAGGCCGTGTGGCCGGGCTGGCCATCAGGCTGGCTGTGACAGTCAATTGTGAGGAGCTGAAGGGAATCTACATGATATGTCATTGAGGACATTGTAATTATGTGAAGTTTTTGTTTTGTGCTGCTTGTATATTTCTCCAAATGAGCAAGATGTGACTCATGTATATGCTATGCGCCTGAGATTGTATTGTAACTATTTTCTATTACTGAATAATACAATGGTTCGATCTTTTGGAGTGTGGGGTTTTTACTTGAAAAGGTTTTCCCCATGTATATCTGTGTGTCTACATGTTTGTCTTTCATGTTGTTAGATTCTACTATCTTGAATCTGTTATAAGTTTTGCTTTTACTTCTCTCAGAGGATCAATGGGGGATCAACGGTGCCTTCTTCCGCTTTATGGCATAGTTGTTTGTATCTTTGGAGTGATAAAAATGAAAATCACTAAGGCACTATTGTCTTAGACGTTTTCTATGATGACAGACCGACTCCGTATCCCCAACAAGTGGTATCAGAGCTGGTTGAAGGAGGTCAAGGCTTGATGATACCAAAAAGTGGTGTCAAAGCCTTCTCTTGGTTACTAGAGTTTTGGGTATTTCTCCTGTGTTGATTTCTTAGCCTAGCAAGCTTGAGGAAATTTGGAGAAATCTATTGTTGTTTGATCCTTCGATGAGTGGAAGTTCTGTCTTCTTTGATTCAACACATAGTTTTGAAAGATGCTAGAGATGACTGGAGTTGATCGTATTATGGCAATATGGTCTGAGGCTCCTGGCTCACAACGAATTTTCCTGATGCAAAGGGCATGAGAGGTGCTGGTGGTTGTGTTGCAGTGAAGTGTGGTTTCATACTGGGTGTCTGTGTGAGAGGCTCCCTTGCGGTATGGAGTTTCTTGTGTTGTTGTTCAGCCATGAAGTTGTGTGCTTGTGCTGGGTGTTTTGACTTAGCACTGAAGGCAATTTCTCTACTGCTTTGATAGTATGGAGGCTATGAAGTTGATCTTGGTGGTTTGCAACTTCTAAATAGCCTGGCTCTTTCGTATCCTTGTGCATGAATGTAGTTTTTGGAACTGGTCTGAAATGGACCTGTTGTTCCGTTCTTACCCGTGTCTTGCACTCGCATGTTTTAGATTCATGCCTTTAACTCTGGAGGTTTTTTTGTAGATTTTCCTAAAAATTCTATGATGCATATTCATGTTTTCATTATTCTGGTTAACCGTGATGGTTGTGCGTAGACTCTTGAGTCATCCAAATGAGTAGTGAATATGGAGATGCATGGGTGTTTTATAAACACTGTGGTTTTGTAGGTTTTACACAGTCAAGAAAAACTTGTTTGTGTGGAGCTGTTGTTCAACTATTTTCTATACCCTGGCTTATGGGGTGTGACTAGATGAGATAGTTGCAGTTCGACATAGTTTGAGGAGGTGTGATGTCTTCTTTGCATGAGAGTGTTGGTATGTGTTTTTCATTCAACATTCTTGTGGTGTTGCCTACTAGTTTCCTAGACTATGGTGCTTGAGTTGTGGACGTGATTGGAAAATCGGATCTATTCCTAATCCAGTGTTTGAGTCAAGTTGTCTACCTGGGTTGTTCCTTTGTTTATCTCAATTTTATAGTTTCCAGTGTGATGATAGATTTAGAGGTTCATAGGTTGCATTCATGAGTTGTGCAATGTTGTGGGTTGTCCTTACCTACATGTTTTTTGTGAGAACTCAGGAGTGGACTGTCAATATCCACAAGGTTGTAACAGTGCGGTGCAGATCTGTTAGCTGGCCTTGTCTGTGGTCACTTGTGCATTGGCATGGTTGTTTTGAGATGAGAGGATGGACAACGTTGGAGTACTTGAATAGTCAGTGATGGGGACCTGAAGCATGTGAATCATGATGTCATGGAGAGCTTGATACACTGGCTAGTGTAAGCTTTTGATAGTGATGGTGTGGTCGGTCGAGCTTGGTGTCATAGTTCATTGGGAGCTTTAGCAGTGACTGTTGATTCATCACTTGGTGGTGAATGGTCTTCTTTGGTGTTGTAGATGCTTCTTGAGGAGTCTTAGATCCTGTTGCTGTAGAAGAGTTCTTTCGCATCTGCATGGTCACTATTTGAAGATGTGCAACATCTTGGAGCCATGAAGGACATTGGTAGTCTTTGGTTGAGATGTTGGTGGTGCTTGACAGGTGATGGTTTCAAGTTTGTTTGCTTTATGTCATGTATACTCTTTCTTGTGCATTAGAGTTTTGGCATGTTGCTTTGCTCTTGAGACCATGGCTTGTTCACTTGAAGCATGGTATCTGCTAAGGTGGATGTGTAGATCATGTTGTCATGATAAGTTCGTGTTCCTAGGTTTGGAGCTTTGATAGTGGTCTGGGGTTTCTTTATGTTTTGAGTACTTTGGCCATATGCTGGTCGACTTCATGATAAGTGCAACAATGCAGATTGGAGTTAGCATGAAATGATAGGTGCTGGTGCTCATGGATGCATGGAGAATAAGGTGAGGCTGGAATTCTTTTGAGAATGTTGTTGTTACAACTGAAAGTCCGAGTAGCCTGCACCTTGGTTGAATGTGAGTTCAACACGGACCATGAAGGAGAATGCTCTTGGGTAAGTTATGGTGGCTTGTATATCTTGGAGGAGCATCTTTTCTCCTCTTCTTGGTCTTTCAGCAGTGAAGTTTATTTGGAAGTTATTTTCCCATTATTGCTTTCAGTTATGTGTTATGCTTTATCTTTCATGGATATGAATCTTGAGTTGTTTTGAGATTCTAGAGGATTCATAATGAAAGGTGGACAACATTGTGTATCTCCTTGTTCTTTTGAGGACTGATAGGAGATGGTTATATGGGTGAGTCTGATATTCTTTGAGGTGCTTACATCCATGGATTTGTTGGGTGTTGTTATGGCTTTCCCCTTTGGGATGTGAAGAAGATCATTCTTGGCATAGCTGGCATTTAGAAATGTATGTAGGAGGATGCTACATGTTTTGATTTGCAGTTTCTCTCTAATTTTGTCTTTTCTTCCTATATGTTTGTTTTCATATGACTTTAGATGCGAGATGCTTATGTGGAGCTGAGGTGGTCAGAGTTTGTGGTCATGTGTTGTCACTTGGGTGATGACACAAAGGTTCCTGTGCTTCTTTCTTCAGTCAGATATGGAGGATTTTGGAAGAATTGTGGAAGGCAGTTGAGAGAAACGTTTCTTGCAGCAAGTGGTTGCAGGTGATGCAAATTAGTGTGGATGTTCCTTGGAACTACATGGTTACTCATTTCTATGTGTAGGGATTGGTGGACTAAGTATGTCTAGATCATGTGTGATGGTGCTTTGTTTTCACTCATCTGGACAATACCTTTGTAGTGGGAGTATCTGGATGTGTTGGGTCGTTTGGGTCATTTGACTGGTTGACACATGGTGCTTGTGCTTTGTTGTTGATGGGTTGGTTATGTGATGGCGTGATTTTACTGATGTTTCATACCGAGAGGTATGGGTGATTGGATGGAATAGCACAAGCTGTGGGTGTTGGTTTTTCAGTCATGTGGGTTGTTTGATTAGTTGGATGAGGGCAGTCAATTTTATGGTTGTTGTTCTAGATGGTTGGTTTATCTTGTTATGGAAAATGTTTCTTTTTTTTGGTGTTCACGTTGTGATTTGTTGCTGTTGTTTTGGTGCCTTTTTCACCTCAAGGATCAGATGCTTGCATTCCTGAGATTGGTGCTTTTTCGCCTTGGCGTGTTCCTCTGTTTGGAGCTATTGCTTGAGATGGTGGACATTTTTTATGTCATTGTAGGGGTCTTGGTTGGAGTGCGGAAGCATGGTTTTGGTCCATGTTTAGGTGTTTGGAGGAAGCCTAAAAGTCTTCAACAAGTGGGAGATTGTTGGGAAATTATGCCTCAATGTTCTAGCTTGTTCCTGTCGGACTTGGCAATTTTTCTTCATGTTTTGGCCCTTTATCACTTTACCGTGGCTATGCCTTCATCCCTTGGCAGTACCATGGTGACTGGCTTGGCGGTTACCGCCTTCCCATGGGTAGTGGGTCCACTCACCGTGGTGGTCGCGATGAGACCGCCTGTAGTCCATCTGGAAGTTACTGCCCTATCGTGGGGTGGCCTAGTGGCCCCCACGATAGCGCGGTATAACCACTAACAATTACCTCGGTGATTACCGCCACACTGTGGGTCAACTCCAATCGGCCAGTGGTAGCGCAGTGTGGACAAGGAGTGAGCTCGGATGGTCATACGGCCACACCACAGATGGGCCAGCTGGACTCGGTGGTAGCGTGGGGTATCTTTGGCAGAGCACGGTGGAGTCGAAGGGTGAGCTCAGACGAGCTCACTCCATTACCGTGGGTCATATCAAATAAATTGGCGGTAGCGCGGGATGGTTGAGGGTGAGCTCGAGTGAGTTCACCACCATACTGCGAGGTGACTCGGACAGGGGCACAGTAGTGCGATGGAGTCAGCATGTGAGCCCGGATGGCTTACCTCCATACCTCGAGGCGAGTCCGATAGGGCAGTGGTAGCGAGGTAGAAGGTTGGGTGAGGTTGGACGAGCTCACCGCATTACTGCGACTGGGTCAAAGGGGCTCGACGGTTGCATGGTAAGAGTTCGTGGAGAGCTTAGAGCTCGGTCGTTTGAACTTGACCGGGTTTGACCAGAGGTCAAAGCAGCGAACAAACAGAAAAGTGACATGTGGCTCAGCGTCAGGATGTTGATTGGCTAGAATCCAAAACAGTGTATGACAGTTATTCTAGGCCAAGTTTTTAGCTGAAGACAGGACCCGATTGTGGCAAGGAATTGAATGCCTAGGTGGCCCAATGCAAGAAGATCTATCAATGAATATCCTGATGATAGGTGATTTTCTGGATAGGCAGAATAGGTTGGTGCACAGAAAGAGATTAAGTAATCTCATGTGCACGATAAAGGAAAATGAGCGAAGAAAGAGAGGCTGAGAGTGTTTGAAAGGTCCTGACTGTGAACACTTTGTCTCTCAGTTCTGCGAAGATGTGAACCTGTGGAGGCCGTGTGGCTGGGCTAGCCATCAAGCTGGCTATGACAGTAATTTATAAGGAGTTGAAGGGAATCTACATGATATGTCATTGAGGACATTGTAATCATGTGAAGTTTTTGGTTTGTGTTGCCTGTATATTTCTCCAGATGAACAAGATGTGACTCCTGTATAGGCTATGAGCCTAAGATTATATTGTAACTATTTTTTTGTTGCTGAATAATACAATGGCTCAATCTTTTGAAGTGTGGGGTTTTTACCTGAAAAGGTTTTCCCCACGTATATCTATGTGTCTACATGTTTGTCTTTCATGTTTTTAGATTCTGCTATCTTGAATCTGTGCTTGTGTTGAATCTGTTATAAGTTGTTCTTTTACTTCTCTCAGAGGATCAATGGGCGATTAACTGTGCCTGCTTCCACTTTATGGCATAGTTGTTTGTCTTTGGAGTGATAAAAATTAAAATCACTAAGGCATTGTTGTCTTAGATGTGTTCTATGATGACAAACCGACTCCGTATCCCCAATAGAGATAAGTGAAGGAGAAGGGTTGAGAGGATAGATGGTACTTCTAACACAAAAATTACCTAATAATTTGGAGGTATGCATCTCCATTATAAGTAGAAGATGTTATTCATTTTGTATACATATTTTTCCTATTCTATAAAGTAAGATATCTTTTAGATACAATTCTTCACATTTTCATAACCACTTTTTCTTGAAGTTTTTTTTACTTCTCCCTAAAATTTGGTTCATCCTTGTATTGTTCTTGATGGGTTTTTCTAGTAAATGGATTCAATTATGTATTTTAACTAGAGCTAATGCGGTCTTTGATATGGGTGACCTAGATAACATGTCTACCATAAAATTTGTACTACCTATCTTATGCTTGATAATCATGTACGTAACCATTTGAAAAATTCTATACAATTATAATGTCATGATATTTATAATTTTACTTGATCTTACAAATATTGTAATGGATTATGATATGTGTGAATAATTATCTCCCTACCTAGTAGGTAGTTCTTCCATTTATTGATTGTATATAATATAATGCATAAAGTTTGCATCCATAGATTAGGGTTTATAAATTAGGTTTTAAATTAGGTTTACTTTAGGGTTTATAAATTAGGGATTCAATTAGGTTTACATTAGGGTTTATAAATTATGATTTCAATTCTAGGGTTTCAATTAGGTTTACAAATTAGGGTTTGTAAACTAGGGTTGGGATTTACAAATGAAGAATTCACAAAACAATTAAAATTAGGAAATAAAAATCATATCCGGTTTGAGTACCTATATGAGGAAATCATATGTACCTATTAAAAATGACACATGATTATAAGTTGCATGTGTTTCACTATCAATAATGGTGAGATTAATAGACCTTCATTTGAACCTAGACCTTTTCTTTAACCCTTATAATGCCCAATCTTGTTGTAAACTCGAATAGTAGTAGGTCCTTATGTGCTCAAATAAAATAGGTAGGTAGTTGCAGACTTGTGATTGGAGAAAATAAGTAATGCAAAATGAAAAAAAATGATTAGTTTTGGGTTCATATAACTTTAAAAAACCAATGAAATAATACCTTTGAGCAAAGTCAACTTCACTCAAAGGTATCATTTTATTGCTTTTTAATGATTTTACAAGGCCTTTGAATGAAGAGGATTTTTTCTTGAAGGCCAACATTCAATCAAAGGTCTATGCATTAGGATATTTCAATGAAGCTAGTTGAATGTCCCCCCCCTCTGCCCCCCTCTCCCCCTTTCTTTCAAAAATTTTATGTCCCATTTTTGGGGCCCATTATTGTGGGATGATCCCTTGTGAAGCACCACCTCAAAGCTCATATATATTATCTTCCCAATTTTTTTACAATGACTAGTTGTTTGTTACAAGTTTATAAATTTGAAACTAAATAATTATATATTACATTTTTAAATAAATTTAGATTTCACAAGATTTTTCGAGTATTAGATCTATTTTTCATATTTTTCTTGATAACCTTTTCTTTTTACATATTGTCTAAGTAATCAATGAAAAACTAAAAATATTTTCTAGAAAATAAAAAGTATTGAAATATTATTTTTGAGTTGGGTTAGTGCTTTATAAATGTAAGGAAACTTTGGTCAATATATTTTTATCATAAAATGTGAAGGACTTTGATATAAACCACATGGATTTGAGAGATTCAATGTAAACACCCTAGAAATTACTTTCCTAAGTTGTAGAAATAAAGATATTTGAATGAGGTAAGGCCACTTGAGAATGTTAATGAAGAATTTGCAAGTAATTAGAATAAACTATGAAGAGTAGTTATAGTGCATGGTAATGATAACCTTAAACAAAAATATAACTTATTTTCATTATACTCTAGCATTACTTTGATGTTTAATAGGCATCCTTATGTATATTTTATATATTCCAAAATTTGCAATTTATAGGGTGAAGCTTGGAACAAAATGCAATGCCCACTAATTTTTTTTGTATCTCTATTTGAAGCCAAAATTAAGGTAGCCTTCAATAGTGAGGTTTAAACCTCTATTTCTAACCCCAAGTTTTCCTCTAGTGAATTTTAGTTTTTTTTAAATATGCTTGACAATATGAATAAACATTTTTAGAGAAATGTGAAATTCATTCTCAAAATTTATGTTAAAGTCTGTGAAAAATAGTTATTTGGATGTCAATCTTGAGAATCATAAATTTATTGACTAAATTTTACAAGATTTAATGTAGAGCTATTAAAATGATCATCAAATACCCCATAACAAAAAACATAGAGGCAAACAAACACTTTTCCATAATTATTTTAAGATAGTATGAAGAACTATGATAGCTGATATTAATGGTGAGATAGTAGTAGTTTTAACTCATCCAAGAGTACTCAAAACAACTATAATGAATTGAAAAGGACTTAAGTATTTGGAATGATAAGTGTACATATTATTTATAGGAAATTTATTTTTTTTAAAATAATTATGAATTTATGAGAAGTGAATATTTCTCAATATTGTTAAATCCCCAACTTTGGCACATTTTTTTTGGCATTCAATAGCATCAACTACCAAGTTACTCTCATTTATGATTCATTTTCTAATATGAAAATTTATTCATTCATCATTCTAATAACAAATCAACTTCACAACTTATATGCTTACACTCATAAGTGCTAAGCTCATATTTCTAGTGCAATTCCTAGACCCAGACCTAAACCTTGAGGGTTCTTGATGACCCTATCTACATATACCCTTATGGGAATAAGAGGCTTTGTAGTTCACACCACAATTTCAGAGGGAGTTCATTCTCTCCTCTTGAATGATATCTATGATCTCTCTTTTAACCCATGACTATTAATTAAGTACATGTAACATATCAACTTAGCCAATTAAAATATAATTTTAGTAACTTTGATAATAACTTGCATTCAAGTGTTGGGTCCATACCAAAAATTACCAAACATTGTTGTACACACATTCATAATATTCACAAGGGGTTATTCATACCATAATCTCAAAGATCATACACAATGGTTGTCATGAGAATACATCCATATGCACAAGCTAACTAGCTCATACACATCACAAGTACAACAATGTTGAGATCATACACAGATCATAAGTACAATGGTGATTAGCTAATATGTGCAAAATGAGTACAATAGTGATTTTATTATAGGCATGTCATATTTACATTAGTGACTAACTCCAACATATATCACAAATATATAGTGACAAGCTCCAATATACATCACATATACACAATGACTAGCTCCACCATACATCACAAATACACAATAACGAGATCCAACATACATCACAAATAGATAGTGACGAGATCCAATATACATCACATACATAGTGGAAATCTCCAGCATACATCACATCCACAATGGCTGACTAACACATTTCCATAACACATCATAGATAGAAATGCATATTGATAAATTGTGCACTACATTGTGGGTCCCATCCTTTCTTCTAGTCTTCTACACCATTGGACAACCGGGAAGAGGATTCAGTGCATCTTATACTACACCATGGGTCTATCCTCAATGCAACAAGTCCAAGTATATAGTATGACAACTGGGAAGGGGATTCATAGCATCCCATACTACACCATGGGTTTTTCCACCATCCCAAGGCTTCCACAAGTAGTGAACCTACCATATAACTCAGTGGATTTTGACTTCAATCACCTATACACCACTGATGACTAGTTTTTCCACCTAGGAAGAAGTAGCTCTCAATATATACCATATTGTGACCTTAGTGGTATTTCCAGCTATCTTCTTCATAACCCTAAGTAACACTTGGCATCGATCACTTATGTGCTTATCACTAACAACTAGTGAACCCCCTTGATACAATGGTTATCCCCAATTTATCATTACCCACATGGATGGGTCCGTACTCATGCAACTACTATGGCTATATCATAACCAAGGTAGCCCATAACAACCTTAACCTCCATGAAATAGGTGAATAGCAAGTAGTCCTTAAAAGTAGCCTAGACATTGGCCATTGAAATAGTCCAATGATTGCTTGAAATTTCTCAAATATCTCAGAGGTTCACACTTGGAAAGGTAATATATAATATGACTCACAATCACAATCAATAGATACATGGGCGTATACATAGATACCTCTAGATATGGAGTTATTTTTTACAACACATACAAATTACATTGAATCAACATGAGATGGACTTTACGCAACATATACATATATTCAAATACCAATTATAAATTTGTTAAATCCTTTACATCATTAATTTATTATTCACAAGCACATTATGTATTAAATATAATTTATTATATTTTCTTAACTCATCTAACCCATTCAATACCCATTTTAGCCTCAAAATGAAGCTTATGGAGGGGGAAAGATAAAACCATATAAGAAAAACCCCAACCCTTGGAGTTATCCCCCTAGTTCCTCCCCCTATGGAATTGAGGTCACAAGGACATCCTTTTCCCAAGGAAAACCCACGTACCCACTTCCAAATAGATCAAAGGCACATGTAGTTCTCCTTGCACAAGGTCTCTAAAGGGACACATATGCAAAAGTTTCCCCATAATCAAGGTTTTGTTAATATTTTTATTTCATTATCAATGCTTAACAATAATTAGGAAAATATAAGTAAATATATAATTTAATGACCAATACTATAACACCTCCCTTTAAGGAGATCAAGGTCTTGAATTAAACTTGACCCATTATTATTCATAAACCAAATTGAATGTCCTTGGGTTTGTCTTATCAACATAGGGATTAGAATTCTCTTGTGCAGGAAGTCTCAAATTGCATTGATTTTTTCTCCAATATGGGCTTAATCTGTAGATTCTTCCATTTGTTGTCTTTGAGCTCTCAATTTGCACCTCTATATCTCAAAGCATTGGACACCTTTAGGGGAGGGTAAGATTGAGATTACCTCTTCTACTAGAGGATTTTTGTTGTTTGCTTTAAGTCATATAAGGATAGACAAGATATCTTAGATCATGGTTTGTGGGAATGGGATTCTCATCCCTTATCGATGAGGCCTTGGTGATGTAGGAGCATCTAGATCCATGTGCAATCAACATCACCAAAAATAATTTTGATTTTTTTCTTCTTGTTTTGGTGTGTTTTGGGTGTATCTTTAATCCTACCAATTTCCTTCAAAGTTTCATTTACTAAAAACTCAATTGGTGATTGTGGTAGTTGGACATCATTTTTGATATCTACATATTGTTCTATTTTGGACTTGACGATGAGAGTAACGATTAGCTTAAGACACGAATTTTGGTTTTATGATCAAGTCAAATTCAAGTGCATTGATCTTTTTGATTGAATATTTTCATAAGCGGAAAGGTTTTTAAGATCAAATCTTTTAATTTTCACAATTTAGAAAAAAATATTTGCAAAAAGAAAGGCTCGATGATGAAAAGTCATAAAATATAAAAAGAGAAAAGGTATATACAAAGACATGATTGGAAGAAGAAAAATAAAATAAAATTTAAAAGATATATGGTGGTGCAAAAATGAAACATAAAGAATAGGATTGAGTAATTTTAATATACTAGGAGCTTTCCCCATAAAGAAGTTCAACAAGTTGATTATGTAAGGAAGATGAAATGAAAAGAAGACAAAGTGAAACACAACTTGGAATGAAAATATATATGTTGGGAAACTTAAAAATCAAGAAAGGGAGACTTGAAGGCATAACCAAGGGTGACAGGGACGCCACAGAGGGAAGGTTAGCACACAGACTACCCCCTTCTACCCCCGCCATGAATGAATGTTAATGAAAACTAGACTAATTTCTAGAGACTGTATGAATATATAAGGCATTAATTTGAGAAAGCAGTGTGTAAGATTGTGAGTAGACATAAGGATACCCTCATGGATATGTGATGTGAATGGGTTGTATCAAATGGAAGGGGAATATTAAAGACATTAAATTCAAATAAATTAGATGTTGATTTTAGAGGGCTACTAAACTCCAATTTTTTTTTGGTTTAGCCCATATTTAGAGTGGACAGTTGTAGAGAGATAGTGGTAGACCATGAAGATGAATAATAATGTCTAAATTAACAAAATAAGGAGCTATGTTGGAAGGTTATGGATACCAAACAAATTAAAAGTGGAAGAAATGGAGGGCATGTAGAGAGATGGGTGGAAGCTTAGAAGAGAGGAAATTGGATGGAGAGTAGAGTGGTGCATGAATAGGAGAGTGTGGTGGCCAATGTATAATAAAAGAAAAAGGTTGTAATTTTAAAGAAAGCTTCAAGACTGGTGGTAGGTATCTAGTGGCCATAGTTAGATGCCAATTCCAATATGAAGGACGAATTGAGTCAAGCCATATGAGATGGCTTATCAATTTGAATGCACTGAAGGTTTCTCAAAGGATGAAGACCAATGATCGTGAGGTAAGTTGAAGAGTGTGAAGGAAATCGAGTTGCCTATCCTTTGTAATCTATTTCATGTAATCAATTTTAATATAGTTATTTGTTTGCTTGAAAATTGGAGTGTATACTTAAGTAATTGTAAATTGATTTTTAAATCGACACAAGTTATTGTCAATTTTGAATTAATCATCATGTAATTTTTTTATAATCTAGGTTTATGAAATTGAGGATGTTTTGTTCTTTCTTTCTCAAATGGCATCAGAGCCAAATGTTTTTAGTGTGTAAATAGACTGTCGACTATTAGGTAGCTTACACCAGGACCTATGGGTGGAGAGGGAAGTGAGAAGAGGTTTTGGGGGCATAAGAAGATCATAGAATGTGAGGTAGCTTGTGATGGAACCTATTGAGGAAGAACAAGTGAGAACCTCAAAAGTATCATTGCAAGTGTGTACATAGTCTTGAATGGTTGAGAGCAGGAAAGCACAGAGAAATGTTTTGTGGTAATGACATATTATAGTAGACAAAGTGGAATCTTCATGAGGATCGAGGTATAATTGTAGCATGGAGGTTATAGGGTTGAGTTTAGAGAAGACATGCCAGAGGAGAGCATGGTGAGAAGAGGAAGTGTTTGGAGGATGAGGTCAAGCTATTTGGTGGAGGAGGTTGGGCTATAAAAAATGGAGTTCACTAGAGATTATTCACATTCTTGAAGGTCGTTCTATCACCTAACTCCACCTTTGTGAGCCCATGATCACAAATCTCTTACCCAGTGTGTTTGATGCAGGAGCTCTAGGTCGACGTGTGATTGATGTTAACAAACTAATTTTTGGTTTACTTTCTTCCTATTTTGGTGTGTTTTGGGTGTATCTTTATTCCTACCAAGTTCCTTCAATGTTTCATTTACTAAAATATCAATTGGTGATTGTGGTAGTTGGGCATGATTTTTGATATCAACATATTGTTCTATTTTTGCACTGATGGTGAGAGTAAATTTTTTCTTAATGCATGACTTCTGGTCTTATGATCAAGTCAAATTCAAGTGCATTGATCTTTTTGATTGAATAGTGTCATAAGTGGAAAGATTTTTAAGATTGAACCTTTTAATTTTCACTTTAAAAAACATGATTTTTGAAAAGAAAGGTTGGATGATGAAAAATCATAAAATAGGAAAAGATCAAAGTTAAACATTTGTCAATGGATGGAAAAGGTATATGAGAAGATGTGATTGGAAGAAGAATTTAAATAAAATAAAATTTAAAAGGACTAAAGAATGAAAGATATATGGTTGCGCGTAGAGGAAACAAAAAGGATGGGACTGAGTAATTAATATACTAGGAAGTTGTCCCATGAAGAAGTTCAATAGGCCAATTAGGTAAGGAAGATAAAACAAAAAGAATAAAAATTGAAACGCAGCTTGGAATAAAAATATATATGTTGGGAAACCTAACAATCAAGAAAGATGGAGGAGGGCACAACCAAGGGTGACAGGGAGGCTACAAAGGGAAGGTAAGCATGCAGAATACCCCCTTCTACCTGCACCATGAGTGAATGTTAATGCAAATCAGACCACTTTATGGAGACTATATGATAATGCAAGGCATTAATCTGAGAAAGAAGTGTGTAAGATTGTGAACAGACAGAAGGAGACCCATATGGATATGGGATGTGAATAGGCTATATCAAATGGAAGGGGACTATTAAAGATAGTGAATTCAAAACAAATGGATGTTCATCTTAGAGGGCTACTAAACTCCTAAAAAAATGGTTGTGCATCCCATATTTAGAGTGGGTAGATGTAGAGAGGTCGTGATAGACCATGAAGATGAATAATAAAGTTTGAATTAACATAAGAAGGGGTTCTGCAGGAAGGTTGTGGATACCAAATATATTAAAAATGAAAGTAGTGGAGGGCATGTAGAGAGATGAGTAGAATCTTAGAAGAGAGAAAATTGGATGAAGAGTAGAGTTGTGCACAAATAGGAGAGTGTGGTGGCCAATGTATAGAAAAAAGAAAAAAATATTGTAAGTATGAAGAGGGCCGAAACTGGTGGTAGGTAGAGTGACCATAGTTAGATGCCAATCCTAGTATGAAGGTTAAATTAAGTCAAGCCATATGAGATTGTATATCAATTCGAACACATTGAAGTCTTATTGAAGGATAAAGAGTAGGGATCATGAGGGAAGTTCAAGAGTTGGAAGGCAATGGAGATGCTTTTCCTTTGTATTGTATTTCATGAAATTGGTTTTAATAAAGTTATTTGTTAACTTGCAAATTGGAGTGTATGCTTAAGAAATTGTAAATTGATTTTAAAATCAACACAAGTTATTGTCGATTTTGAATTAATCATCCTGGAGTATATTTTTGTAATCTAGGTTTATAAAATTGAGGATTTTTTTGTTCTTTCTTAATCACTTGGGTTCATTCCTTCAACCCCCTAGAGGAAACCATTGATGTTATGCTTATTTGGGTGATATTGTCTTATTTTCCCTTACAATTTTGGTGTCCCTTTACTTTTGAAGGCATTGGTAATGCTCTTGATAGGTTGTTGAAAGTGGACACTGCTTCCAAGAACATTTTGTTCACACCTCCTACACTCAGATTTTGGTAGAGGTTGATTTGACTCAATAATTTCCAATTGAGGTTGTGCTTCAAGTTAATGGCTAGTATTGGTCTCAACTTATGGATTATAAAGGAATCCTATTTCACTGCTGATGTTATTTTTCTGCTAGACACTTGGCTCATGAATGTCCTTGTTTCTCTCATCTTATGTCTTCCTCCACTTGGTGGAAGAATTCCCTCTTGGACCATCTAACAGTGTACCTGATGATGTTTCTTCTATTGAAAGTGAATATTTTGGGCCTCCTTCTCCTTCTACTCAGATGAATAATCCTACTGTTGAAGGTCTTGCCTCTTTTGTGCCTCTTGTTTCTCCAATTTTGGATAGGTTGTTTCTACTATGATTCTTGTTTCTCTGATCTTGGACATGGTTTTTTTACTTGAGGTTATTGTTACTCCATTCGTTATTCACTCTGAAGTGTCTTCTCCCCCTTCCTATCTAAATGATCCAAATCTAGATTTTTATTCTTCTTGGACATATGTGTAACATAGGAAGAAATGTATTCCTAAGGACTCCTTTTTTTCTTAACAAGTCCTTGTGGGTAAAGTTGTAGGGTTCAAGCTCTGGTGCTTCAGCTATCTCTCTCTTGTTTTCTATTTTTATGCTATTTTCTTTGTAATGGGATCAGGGCCCTCACAAATTTTAAATCAAAAACATACCTCGGTTAGGTTTATTACACAACACCAAACTACCTTGGTTCACACAAACCCATAGGAATTCACTTCCATTTGAAATTCATAAAATAGGTTTAATATTGAGTGTTTACTATTCAAGGAGGTCAATAAATAACTTGCAGTCATATAAAATCCCTTACTCTCAATACCCAAATACCATTCTTAGTCTTATTTACATACTTCATTTGGTAATTAACATTGCCACATTTCCCTTTTACTAGCAATAGACATGATATCAACATGCATTAGGTATAATATTTTGACTAGGAATAAGGTTTGTAACTTAAATATTTTAAGAAATCTTAATTCCACAAGAATAAACCATCAACAAGGTACTATTAAATCTTTGACCCACTTGCAACAATTATCATGGGAATGTTTCATAGATAAATACTAGTCATATAAATAGATTTAATGGTTCTAAGTATTCAAGTGACAATTAATAATAAAATACTACACATCCCATATATGGGAGTCACAATTGAAGAACTCAAATAATAATCCGCACTACCATTTGTAGGAGTATTTATAACTATTCCAACCATGTATCCCAATTTAATAAACCTATATCATGATACTTCCATCCAATTATGTCGATATTGAAGCTCACCACCAATATTATTCCTAATTCAACTAGAAAATCCCCAAGGTTTTATTTATACTAATTATATAAACACACATACTTCTATCCCACTCTCAAATATCTTGAAGACATTAAGTACTTGATAGTTGATAGTAACCATGATGATATAATTATACCACATAGCTCATCCTAACTTCTTAAATCTCCCTAGAAGAGAGTTACATGTAATCAAATGATATTAATCATTGTCAAGTATTTTCAGGTAATATGTTTTAGAGGAAATGAGATTAGATGGCTATATTTATTTAAGTGTCCCTTCACCTACTTCTATTATTAAGTAATAGTAGCAAGACCTAGTTTAATCATTACATATGTTTCAATATGAAGAACATTCAATTACATTATTTGATTTATTAATGCTAGATTCATATATACTAACATCATTCTTAAAGAGAAATGGCCTTTAAGTTTTTGTGGTTTAACACCATAGAGTTTCTTCTTGATTTACACATGCATTCATATATTAGCATTAAGAAAGATACGAATATTCCATAATTTATGTGAGTAAAGATATGAATTTCCTTAGTCATATATGCTATAATATATTTCTTGTCCCTTGTCTTAAGTATCAAAATATTGGACACATAAAAATGCTAGATGACATTCCTTATAGACTTGTTTAACCATTAAAGAAACTATTGTAATGAGACAAGAGAAAGGTCTATCATGATTGCTTCACCATAATTTAGTCTAAATACCATTGCAAGGTTTCTCTTGATTATTGTAAGTTATATTTGCAGCTATCTCAACTATAATGATGAAATTCTTGATTAGAGACCAATATGTATGAGCTGCATAGATACCCTTTTTAAACATTGTAGTCAAACTGTTCTACAGAAAAGTGAAATATTTGCAAAATAATTTATGCAATGAATCAAAAGGTGAATGAAGTGGTGGTGTATAAATAAAATAAACTACTTAGCTTGCTAAATATTTCTCTTGCATATGTCGCTCTAGTATCTTTAGAATTTGAACTCTCACATACATAGAGGATGCTATGGAGGATTATGGACTCACATACATAAAGGATGCTATGGAGGGTTATGGATTTTGGTTCTATACCAACCAATCACTAGTAATAAGGGCATGACATACTTGTAGGTCACCTCAATGCCATGCTCAATTTGCAAATTACCTTCCAGACTCATCATGTAGCTCCGCACACCTCTTCTTTCTACCCACATTCTCTAATTGTTATGGAGCAATGAGCCCTAGAGTATGGCATTCAGGGACTCCTAATTTGCATCAAATTATATCACCCTCAACACTTTTGACCCCTTCTCCTTCATTTTTCTTCCTTTCTCCTCTACATTTTCTCTCTTTGTTGCTTGATGCCTTCATTTTTCCTCCAAAATATCATACCACACTCCTAGTCACCTCTACTACTCATGTCTTGCCTCCTTCTCTTCCTACACAAATTTTTCCTTTTCCCCCCACATTCTCATTTTTTCGCAATATAAACCAAACTTGAATGAGAAATTAGAGAGGTCATGGGACTTTAAGCTTGCCCTGCAATTCTCGACATGAATGGTCACTTCCACACAAGAAATGGGTCACCATTCTCATTTAATGACACTCACTCACCCTTTCATTTCATTTGCATCATGCTTCTTAATAGCACACACACCTATCTTTTGACCTGGGACCGCTTCTTGCATGCTACATCATTTCTTCTTTAATTATGTCTGTCTCCTACATTTAGACTATTTTCATTCTCTCCTTTCTTCTCTAACAACTACGTTGACTCTCCCTCATGTTGCATTAAACTGAAATGTCTTCTCTATTTATTTACTTCTTTGACAACATGATGTCTGATGTTAGGGGTATTTTTTATGAGGATGTGACAAATATGAATAATATTTATAAATAAGTATAAAATGAAAAGGTTTTCTTATATGATAGATTAATTATGTTATACATTATACTTACAAAAATAAATTAATACATTATATATATATTCTAAATTTAATCTAATTTAATTAGTACATAAATATTCAATAAAGATCAATAACATTGAAGAGAAATTGATTTAAAAAACCATAAATATTATAATTTCTTATTAATTTATTAGAAAAATATATAAAAATATACATAAGAATCACAAAATCAAACATACATCCAAACATCATTACTAATCACAAAATTATCTTTTCATAAAATTTTCTTAATAATTATCTATTATGCCTCTTTATTTTCTTAATATTCTTTACCTTCCTTCTTTTCATAATGTCAAAAGAATCTTTTCTTTAATATTGTTTTTCTTTCTCTTATTTTTCTTCCCTTTTCTCCTCTCTAGGCTGCACATATAGCCATGCCAACATCACATTCATACAGGTAATAAAAACAAAGGGAAATTAATGTCGAACCATTTTGTATTTAAAAATAATCCTATTAAAAAAAAGATGGGTAAAGAGATTAAAGAGAAGTTAAGAGCTGCTTGTGAGATGGAGTTTTGTGACATAACCCTTCTGATGTGTTTTCCCTTCACTATCACTGGGGTGTTTGGGCTCCACCACAGATGGAGGTGAACATTGTCTTAGGGGGTTGCTGTTCATGTGTTTCCTCTTCATTGTTCTTCCCAGAGACTAGAGAGACCATGACCCTTCTGCTCTACTTCAGTTGTCTCCACTATTACTTCACGCAGAGGCAGATTTCACATAAAAACCCCTTGCTGTGTCTTTCCTTCAGTGTCACTTACGTGTTTGGGTTACTCCATAGGTCGAGGGTGAGCAGCATGATGATTCGCAGGAAATGGGTGCTGCTGCTTCTTGGTGAAAGCATATTTGAAGGCTTGCGCAGGCATTGAGGAGTTGAAGGCTTCAGCGGGAATGGAGAACGTACTTTCAGAGCTCTCAACACTGTCCATTGTTAAGGTGACAGGTTATTGACAAATCATGATTCATATTGTGGTTGTACAAATCTCCTCCGGCTATGTCAGGATATTAAGGACAATTCACACTATATTTGGCCATCGAAAAGAATTTTAGGTAGTATTTGCATGATAATGCGGCTTTTCAGGCCGACAGAAAATGTAAACGCTTGATTTTGACACGTCAGTGGTGTAACGCTCACAATTTCTAAAATTAGGACAAATCAGTGTACGGATACCACTCATAAAATCCGATGAACAGCCCTCCATAATAATTGAGTTCAAACGAATATGAAAAGAAAATGGTTAACAAGAAGAAGATTAATATTCATTGAATATCATCACAATATCATCACAATGTTATAAAATGAATTCTGAGAGCTTGTGCTTGCTTTTGTTCTTGGCTTTTCCTCTTTGTTAGATTTAGAAATGGACTAGAACTCGTATGACGAATGTGAGAAGCTTATAATTCGGATGAATACTCCCGTGTATGTTAGCTTTTTTCTTTTCAAGTAATATGTTCGGCGCATGCTTTTCCTCAACAACAGATCATAGCCTTGTTGTGTGCTTTTGTTGCCTGGTTCTCTTCTCATGTTCTTTACAGGGATCGACTTTTTAATTTATTTTGCTTGGGTTATAAGATTTCTTGGCTTTTACTCTTGTTTCTTTTTATTTCAGGTTCGTAATTGATAATGATGTCTGCCAGAATACAACTATGGTAAAGGTATTGAAAAACAACTCTGGATTTGAATTGTTCAATTTAGTAGACTCAAGGGGGCGAGTTCTGTAATATCTGTAGGGAAGTTTTCATTGAAAATTGGACTCGGTGTTTGTAAGATTCGGAGTTAATATTTGCAGCAGATTATTGCTTTGCAGGTGGACAGTGCAAATAAATACAGCATTCTTTTGGAGGCTGAGCAGGTATTGGCGGATTTGAACCTTAATGTGAGGAAGGCATATGTAACCTGTGATGGCAGGTGGTTCATGGACGGTAATTTTTTTTGGTTCACAAGATCTGTTTTATCTTCCTCTGTATTTATTATGTAAGCTTGTGCTGATTACTTGTTTCGCTCTGTTTTCCTGTAGTTTTTCATGTGACAGACGCAAATGGCAACAAGCTTACAGGTGATGGGGTACACTCTGGTTCCTATTGGGGGATGGCATTGATTTTGAAGGCATAAATTGGTTTCTAACTCTAACCAATTTATGTATTTGTAGCAGAGAGCTATTGAATTAACAGGCACAGACCGTCCGGGTTTACTCTGTGAAATATCTGCTGTTTTGGCTGACCTACATCGCAACGTGGTAGAGGCCGAACTATGGACTCATAACAGAAGGGTTGCTTGCCTTCTATATATCACAGACGAGGCGGGGTGCTCCCATTAAAGACCCTAGATATCAGAGGCCCTACAACGGTGGTTTCAATGGGCTTCACTCACACCCAGAGACGTCTTCACCGAATGATATTTGCCGACCGGGACTGTGAGCTCCCTGACAGAAGAATAAAGGCAGAGAGAGATGCCCTCCATCAAAATAACAGCAAGCCCAAGTCTTTTGTAACGGTGGACAATTGCTTCGAGAGGGTTATTCTGTAGTTTATGTTCAGTGTAGAGACAGGCCGAAGCTTCTGTTTGACATTGTCTGTAACTTGACAGAT
This sequence comes from Sequoiadendron giganteum, assembly GCA_007115665.2. Classification (NCBI taxonomy): domain Eukaryota; kingdom Viridiplantae; phylum Streptophyta; class Pinopsida; order Cupressales; family Cupressaceae; genus Sequoiadendron; species Sequoiadendron giganteum. The sequence goes on along the minus strand of CM021102.1, from coordinate 759,778,907 downwards.
ATGCAGTATGTGGTATTCCATGCCACAATAAATTCCGAGGGTCCCCATACCTATCAGGTTGATTTCTTTTCAATCTTCATATATACTGCCGCTAACTGGCATTTTTTTGTGTTGGTTTAGATTATGAAAGAGCTGATATGTTCTTATTTCTTAACTTTCTCTTGTTTCGCGATTCCTTAGGAATATTACATCAGACATACAGACGGGTGCCCCGTGAATTCAGAGGCGGAAAGGCAACGTGTAATTCAATGCTTGGAGGCCGCCGTGGAAAGAAGAGCCTTAAAGGTAAGAAAGATTTCCTATAGAAATTTATAAAAAAATTCGATTTGGGACAACAGGGCATCACAATAATATGTGAAAAATGCATGTGGCAGGGGTTGAGGCTGGAGCTTTGCGCGGGCGACCGAGTTGGGCTTCTGTCGGACGTGACACGCATATTCCGAGAGAATGGAATGTCAGTCAGACAAGCAGAAGTGTCAACGCGCCGAGGGATGGCAGTGGATGTGTTCTACGTGACGGACGGGGCAGGGAATCCAGTCGATTCCAAGACTGTAGAAGCCGTTCGCCGGGAACTTGGAATCACAAAGTCAAGTGAAGGAGATCTCCCCCACTTCTGTGAAATCTCCAGCAACGGAATCTCCACCTGCCCGCTTCTCCCTTGGCAATCTCTTCAAGTGACTGTCCGAACGCTTTCTTTACAACCTTAAATTAATTGGACTGATCAAATCATATTCTTAGAAGCACTCGCTCTATTGTACAGAACATAGATGGAGTTGGAATTAGGGTTAGGGTTTAGCTTCTCTTGACAAGATGTCATCTACCTTCTTTTGGTATTCTGTGATAGTTTAGTAACACAGAATACTACTAGCAGCACCTGAACTACCATTCATAATCAAAGAAATAAACCCAAGGACAAAACAGTAAGACATGAGATAATTGTCGCTGTTTTCTGGTTGTTTCTGTTTTTCACTACCTTCCGCAGTTTGAACTGTTACAGATATTCACATAATGGATTCTATGGCAGAATGATGTTCACAAACTGAGGACATTCGTAAGGATTTTTGCTGATCCCATGCATTACCACTACATTTTTTACACAGGAATGATGAAAAATCATATTGCCAGTAAATTCCTCACTTACGTTCCATGAGTAGGATGCTGGCGTAGGCCTTGGAGTTTGGTTTCTCCATGAGTTAACATCTATTTGAAGCATTCTGTCAAATAGTTCTCGTGCCTGTTCTATGCTTCCACATTCGCATATATACACACAAGAACATTTCAAACTATACTAGTGTTCGCAAGCAGATGGTCAAGAGAGTTCTGAAGTTGCATTTCACGCACCGCAGTCCACATTCATATTCACTCAGTCGGTAAGTAGATTCTGCATTATCAAAGTACAGACAATGTCAAACAGAAGCTTCGGCCTGTCTTTACACTGACCATTAACTACAGAATAACCCCTGTCGAAGAAATTGTCCTCCGTACAAAAGACTTAGGCTTGCTGTTATTGTGATGGAGAATGAGAACAGAACCAGGCATCAAAAGCAGAATATAGTTACAGGGGAAAAGCATGCGCCGAACATATTACTTGAAAACAAAAAGGCCAACATACATGGAAGTATTCATCCGAATTACAAGCTTCTCATATTCGTCATACGAATTCCTGTCCATTTCGAATTTCTAAATCTGGCAAAGAGGGAAAACCAAGATAAAGAACAAACACAAGCAAAAGATCTCAGAATTCATTTTATAACATTGTGATTATTTTGAATATTTGTGAATCTTCTTCTTAACCGTTTTATAACATTGTATTTTGAATGGTTGTGAATCTTCTTCTTCTTAACCGTTTTCTTTTCATATTCCTTTGTACTACATGATTATGGAGGATAGCTATTCATTGTAATTTTTCACTGGCATTCGTTCTCGATTTTGGAAATTGTGGGTGTTACTCCACTGACGGGTCAAAATCAAGCTTCTAAATTTTCTGTCGGCCTAAAACGCGGCATTGCTATGCAGCTATTAAAATTCTTTTCAGTGGTCAAATATAGTGGGAGTCGTCTTTAATATCCTGGCGTTGCTGACAGGAGTGTTGGAGATTATAATCCCAACTATCCCAGAGCATTTAAAGCAGAAGCTTCCCACCGACTGCATTTAGTTCATCATCGAGAAGTGTCCTCCACCGACTTTCATTGAATGTGGTTTCTAGATATTTCTCTGCCTTATCTTCACAACTACCGTGTAGACCATGACATCAATGCTTCTCCCCTCAATATGATTATAAATTGAATGGGTTTGTAGTGGCTAAGTACTCTCCGATGAGTCCAGCTGCTGTAAGAGTAAGCTTTAAGAGTATGAACTGAAGCTCAATAGTTGTAATCTTTATTCAGTTAATATAATGTTCCATGTCTTTTAAATCTTTCAAGGAGATTTGTACAACCGACATGATCATTATTTGTCAATTACCTTAACAGTGGAGCCCAAAGACAGGAGAGCGTCGAAAGCACGTCCTCCATGCCCAACCAAGCCTTTAAATCTATCTTCGCGTCCAACCGTTTTATCAAAATCTTTCAACTGCATTCTTCTCTTCGTAATGTTGTGTCTTTGCTTGTGTGAAGTAATGGTAGAAACAAATGCAATAGAGCAGGAAGATGATGAGCTCTTCAGTCTATGCGGGAAGAAAAATGAAGAGAAAACACTAATACCTCACCATCAATATCAGTGATCATTTCTTGGGTACTATCTTACACTAATCATAGAACATTGACCTCTAAGTGTTTGTGTTATGAAGGAATTAATGTCTCGTCGAATATAGTCAATGATTTGGTGATTTTTAAGATTGACATTAAAAAAACTATTTTTTATAATGACTTTAAAATATTTTTTGATAATGAATTTCATGATTCTCTATGTCGTATCTTAAAAGTGTCCTTTAAAATAAAAGATTTAATAGAAAAAAAAATTGGAGTTATAAATAGAGCTTTAAACCTCAATCTTTTAGAATTCCTCAAATTTGATTTCAAAGAGAATTAATAAATAAATAAATTTTGAGAGGTATTGCATTTTGTTTCAAGCTTCACTTTTAATATGTAAACTTTGAGTATTCAAAATACATATAAGAATGCTTATTAAACATTAGTGTTGTGCTAGACCATAATACAAATAAATTGTATTTTTATTTAAAATTGTCATTAACATACATTTAAACTATTATGTATAATTTTTCCTTATTACTTGCAAGTTCCTCACTAATACTCTAAACCCACCTTATCCCATTTAATTTTTTTTTTGTTTTTGAACTTTTCTAATAAGAAAGTACTTTCCAGGGTGTTTACATTGAAGCTACCGAAGTCATGACTCATATCAAAGCAAAAATGATAGATCACAATTTCATTACATTTATAAAGCACTAACTAAATTCAAAATATTTATTTGAACATCTATTATTTTGTAGCAACAACTTTTTATTTTTTATTGCTTACTTAGACAATAGGTAAAAAGAAAAGGATATAAAGAAAGATATGAAAAATAGATCTAATAATCAAGAAATCTTGTGCAATCTAAATTTATTTAAAAACATGAAACTATCATTATTTAGTTTCAAATTTACGAGGGTAACAAGCAACTACTCAGTGTGAATTATTTTGGGAATATTATGCACACTTTTTGAAGTGGCGCTTAATAAGATGGAAATTTTTTGTCAACATGACATTGATCAAATCAGCTTCAATCATCTTCCTAATGTTAGAAGATGTTATTGTATTAATGTATAGTACACATATGAGAACACTATCTTAATACATTCAGTGTGGATAATTCCCTTAATCCACAAGTTGATAAAAAATAATGTTGGAAGATACATATTCCATCATATAGTACAATTGTTTCTTTAATTTTTTTGATGAATAGGAAACTATCTTTATTAAAAATAAGATAAAGTTACATATTCACAAAAAATGATGGGTGGTAAGAAGGCACACTGCAAGAGTCAAATGGGCAGCACCCAAAAAAAGAAAAAAATAACCAGTCAATGGGCCGAGCTCGGAAGTCCATGATTAAAAAACATAAAAAAAGAGTCCACTGGGTGGCCAAAGCAGTGCCCGTAGAACTGAGAGGGTCTCTATCATCCATTTTCTTCCCCCATACATTAACGGGGTCTAGAATGACGTCACGAAGAGAACCCCAACCATCCTCAACATCTTTTTCTTTCTCTTTATCTTTATCCTAGTGTCGGGGCGAGATTGCAAGCGTCGAACGCATAAATTTTTTACCAGTATCTAGCCAATGAGATCCAAAAGCAGGAGGTTCATCAGAGGGCCACCTGGAACCGCCACTACCGCTCCTTGAAGCACTGCTAGAGGGCCACCCCTAGCTAGCCCACGATGGAGGAGAGCGGGTTCATAGAGGAGGGCAAGAATCTTGTCAAAGAGGAGGTTGAGAGCGGGGACACACAAAACCACTCTATTGCTGACCTTGAGAAGGCAACTGATCGCGGGAAGAAGTGGGCGAAGCGAGCACCTAAGAAATAGTACATGGGGCATTGCCCCAGTGATCCAATAGTGCTTGCAGGTGAGCAATCTCAAGTGAAACTTTGTTAGCTTGCACCTAAATCTGTAAGAGCACATTAGAATAAATAATAGCTTTAGCATATAAAGAAACATTTATATCCATGTGAGAATGAGAAAATATGTAGGCATTTTTGTCTTTCTAGATATTGAAGAGGATTTCCACCCTGAAAGTGTGCCAAAGTTGGGTAAATTTTGCAAGAATTCTGGGCGAATCTCCCAACAAAACCATATTTCAAGAGAAAAGCTCTAGCCTAAAGGGCTGAAAGAAGTCATAAATCCAAGTCCAAAGCCGCTGAACTTTGGGACAAAACTAGAAAAGATGCTTAAAAGTCTCATCTTTCCCAGAAAAAGGGCAGCAAGGGTCCTGGACCCCCAAATGAACAAGCTGAGAGCCCACATGCAAGCCTTGGAAAAGAATACACCAATTAAAATGGGCCAGTTTTAGATTAACACTTGCATCTACCAAGTGGCAACAAATCTTTTACGCCAGACATGAGTGGACGATTGAAGAAGCCACCTCTAGTTCAAAATTTGGATCATAGGAAAGTGTGGTGAAAGCCACCTATAGCTAAGTCGAGACTTGTAGTTCCTGAAAGGGGTGTCTGGATAACACTTCCATTCATTCCACCAGGGTTTGGTCCCATGAATTTTAACCTTATGAAGAATTTGTATAGGAATTGCATTCACCAGACCATTATAAGTAGCACGGTTCTAGTTATGAAGCCTGAATAAGGCACACAAATTTTCCCACTGTATGATATGCATCGTGGGTCTATGAAATAACTATTGTAGGGTCTAGATACCCTTCTTGTGGAATCTGAGTGCTTTAAGCCAAGGTGACTTAGCCAGCTGCTGACCATTACAAGCAGAAAGAGGCGACCACCAAATATTCTACTAGTTGAGTGAAAGCTCGTCACAAAAACTAGAGCCAACCCAATGGAGCTAGGGCTTGACAACCTCTCAGGCTCGCCAAATACTTTTGGCCATAAAAGTCCCAACAATTTGGACTAATTCCTTCATGACCAAAAGGGTTTGAAAGTCGATCCCCTTCCAAGCGGCTCTATGAATAGGAAATTCAGACTGAATACAATGCTTGAGAATAATTTTCCAGGCTTTGTCCCTAGTAAGGGCACGGATAATCCATTTAACACATAAAGAAGTCCCTTGCTATTGGGTGGAGAACAACCCAAGTCCTCCAGAATCTCTGGGAAGGCAGCAGAACTCCCAAGAAACATGGTGAAACCCTCTGTGGGACTCAGAAGAGGCCTAAAGAAAATCTCAGAGAAAATTTCCAAGCTTGTCATAGGTAGCTTTGGAAGGGGACCAACAGGAGGAGTAGTAAACATGGGTAGTTGCCAAAACTTTAGAGCACACCTAAAATTTCTTCGCCAAAGAAAGGGGATTGGTAATCCAACAAGCAAGCTTTTGTTCGACTCTAGAAAGCATGGCTTGCCAAAGCTCAACCGAGGATACCTGGAAAGCAAAAGGAATGCCCAGGAATTGAAAAATTTCTCGTGGCCCAATCCAATTCCAACCATACTGCTGAAACCAAGGAGTAGGCAAGATAGATTGTCTGTAGCACAAAGTTTTGTGCTATTGAATGGCAGAGCTAGAAGCAAGACAAAATGTGGTAAGACAATCCAAGGCTTCTTTAATATTATCTTCTTCCTCTAGGAGAGTGAGGAAAGAGTCATCAACAAAATGATGGTTAACTAGCTGAGCCTAAGAGTTAGGCAGAGAAATGCCCTTGACACACTGCTGGGAAACTGTGCTGGCCAGAAGGTAGCCAAATTCTTCAACAATAAAAAAATACAGAGGGGGAAAGTGGGCACCCTTGCTGAATGGAACGAAAGAGTCCAAAGGCAGAGGATTAACGACCATTAATGGTGATACATGCAGAGGCATCCATAAAGAGCATTCGAACATTCTTAGTGAATTTAGGCCCAAAGCCCAAAGCTTGCAGCATAGCAAGAATAAAAGGCCATTCAATATGGTCATAGGCCTTCACAAAGTCAATTTTGATAAACATGGCTTTCTGGTTTGAATGCCTAGCCCATTCCATGCCTTCCCAAACAACAATAAGATTATCCAGAATAAAACTAGATTTGATAAACCCAATTTGCTTCACGCGCATAATCTCACGTAGAAGATGGCAGATCTTTAGAGCTAAAGCCTTGGCGATGACTTTGTAGGAGACATTGAGAAGCATGATAGGTCGCCAATTGTAGATGTCCTCTGAATCAACCAACTTAGGTATGAATTTTATATTGCCTTTGTTTATTAAATTACCTAGAGAATTAGCATGAACATCCTTTAAGTAAACATGATACAGATCTTTCCCAACACAATCCCAAAGGGCTTTGTAGAATTCACAGGGGAACCCATCAATCCTCGGGGCTTTATCATCAACCATGGAATGGACAGCCTCTTTGCGATCATCAATTGTTAACAATTGGTCACCAAAATTCTTTTGGGTTGAGAAAAGCCTATTTAGCACAACAAGGAAATCCTGGAGGGCTTGCTGTCGCACAGGTGTGGGTTCCTGTGTAGTGAAAACCTATTCATAATGATGTACAAAAGCCTATAGAATGTTAAGAAGCTTAGAAAAATACCTAAATTTCATCGTTAATATTTTTAATGCTCGAGAATGAGTGCTTAGCATGCAGAGCCAAAAACAAATATTTGGAGGCACAATCATCAATTTTAAGCCAATGTAGCTTGGCTTTGATTTGCGCACATCTAGCAGCATAATTGTCATCAACTTTCTTTTTGTGCCTTAATTCTACCACCCTGACTTGCAATGAAGGAGAGAAAGGGCTAGTCGCAAAGCCTTAGTAGCTGAGCGGAGGTTAGTGGTGGTAGCCTCATAAGACCGCTAGCAAAAGATAGCTAGCTGGCACTCATAAATGCACAGAAATCTAGCCGTGCGAGTGATAGCATCATTCCACCAAGTAATCCAGCATGTATGATGAGCTAGCCTACACTCCAGATTCTAGACTCTGTGAATGTGGGTCAAGGTAGGTTTGTGGCAGAGTAAAGATGTGTTAAGAAAAAATTGAGTTTTACACGTGCAAGGTTGTCGAGTCTCCCATTCAATGCGAAAAGAAATGGGGAAGTGGTCTGAAAAATTCACATCCACTAATGACTTAACCGAGAGAGAAGGACTATCAAAAGAGAAAAAATATTGAGCCGAGATCATGGCATGATCAAGGCACTTAAATATTCTATAAGAACTGGCCCTGTAATTACACCAAGTATGCCAAAGAGAATGAGAATGGTGGTGGCCAATATTGGGATCAAAGAGGCCTAATTTATTACACATGTAAAACCACTCCTCCCTTTCACCAGCTGCCCATCTGAATGGCAAGGTGCCATCTTATGCCATCTCAACCATATTGAAATCCCCACACAGTAACCAGGTAGCAACTGGCAATGAATCAACAATCCAACACCAAAGTAAAGAGTGTTCCATAGCATCATTAGAGGCATAGACATTAATAATCCAAAAGGAATTATTATCAATGTTGAGAAGAATCTAGATGAGCCAATGAGTAGGATTAGACCCATGGTCGACCACACAAGAGTTCCATTGTGGGACAAAAGGGTGAAAAATCCGTCACACCTAGCATCATGAGCGGTGCAAAACATTTTACTGGTTGGCCTTGAATAGAGCGACAAGCCGAAGCAGGCAAAAAACTAGAAATTTTAACTTCTTGGAGACAAAGCACTTCAATACCAGAATATTTTCTCAAGGTATCCCTTACATAATACTTTCTAGAGAGGTCTATCAGACCTCAAATATTCCATGAGAGGAAATTCATGAATGAAACTCCTTCATATCATCGGATTCTAGCTCCTCTTCATTCAGAGAAGAGAAATGATTCTACAAAAAAAATGACGAAACTGACCCAATCTAGATAGAGGGAGAGGAAAATCTCCACTTTTCTTGAACATATTCCCCATCTTCCCTTGGTGGAGAAGGGTTGCGAGACCGCCTTTGAGCTCTCGACACGAGAGGAGAAGCATTTGATTGTGCTATCATGACAACAACAGGTTGAGGTGTTGCCTTTCGCCTAGGCTACGATGAAATAGTACTGGCCCCAGCAGGAGCATCCTTCCCCTTCGCTGAAGGTTTTGAAACAACTTTCACTGGTTCAGAGGCCTTGGGAGCCGACCCACTTACTCTTGCAATTTGTAATTGTAGTCCATTTCTCATCAAGTTTGGTAGCAGAAGCATCTGTTGGATGAGGCTTTTCAACATCTCGTGGTGGAGAAGGTGTATGAGGCATTGCCAAAGGGTATTCCTTGATCTTGTTATCCGCGGATTGACACCTATAACACATGTTAAGCAGATTAAAATAAGTAACATTTTGGGTATGCCGAAGAGCTCCAATTTGGATATCAATGGACTCATTCAAATCTTTCAAAAGGTCCACTTCCACACAAACTCTTTTTTATGGTCAGGCCTGAAAGAACCTATCTGGTTCAATACAAATAACCCTCCCTAGCGAGGATGCAATGTGATTCAAAAAAGGCACACAAGGCAAGGGTAAACCAGGAAATTCAATCTAGACCTGGACCCACAACTTAGTGTCATCCGAGACAACAAAATCCTGGGTCCATGCCTAGAAAACTAACAAAGAAGACCAGACATACTAGGGACCATGGGCTAAGATATCCTGGACATGATTGACCTCCACAAAGTGGAACAAAAATAAACCCTTGGTTAAATTTTGGATCATGTCAAGGCGGACCCGTTGACCCACTCCTTAAGCACACTTTCAGGGGGAGTCCTCCCAACAAAATACCCAACAAGGGTATGTTGCCCAAGCCATTGAAAAGCATAATCAAAATTTGGTAAAGGAAAAACCACATTAGCTGGTGGGTCAGAACAAGTTTTTCGGGTCATTTGTTCAAAGGAGGAGCCATTGAGCAAAGTCGACGAACCACTAACACTAGCATGAATTGTTGGGTTAGATCCAATTGAAGGCATATTAAAACCCCAAAACCACACTAAATATGGTCGTACACACAGGAAAAGAGGAGTTTCCTACGCTAACAACACAGTATGGGGTAGGAGGGGCCAAGAGCGACCGCATACACCACAAAACCCTAGTAGAGCCCATACACCTTCTGATCAAAATATAGAAAGAAAATATATAAGCTTTGATAATGAATAAGAATATTTGCTTCATTTTAGGCACATTGAAATCATTACAATAAATTATATAAATACTTGAGTGTAACTTGTTTTAAACTTTAGTATTTATTAAAATAATTAATGAGAAAAAAAATAAAAAATTATATGCTTTTTAACAAAAATATTTGACCATATGACATTCAAATATCTATTAATTTCAATTTCAATAATTTTTGGATTACTTAATAATAATTCAATGGTCATAAACAACAATTTCTCGAGAGTTGAAAATTATAGAGAAGGATGCAAGATGGTTGAAATTGTATCATCCATTAGATTTTCTAAAATATTAAAAATATGATATATAATTAAAGAAAAATTAAATGTATTCACATTAGTCTTAGTTTTAAAGTACGAAAAGACATGATAAAATCTAGTAGTTTTTTTTCCTTAAAACTTTTTACTTTTATATTTTTAGAATTTTTTAAATTATAGTATATATAAATAATAAATATAATGCATAAATAGTTAATTATATATTTAGAACATTTTAAATAGTACTTTAATTTTTTTAAATTTTAATAATTATTATACTATAATATATAATAAATATTATACAATAATAATAAATTATATGCTTAGATTTATATATATAATATAATTTTTTTAATAATATTTGTAATTAAATATCTTTATATAGTAGGTATAATTTTTTCACAGTCCATGAAAATTAATAATGAAAGTTTTTGGATTTAACTGTGTATGCTTATTTGATCAACGTTTTAGATCACACTTGGTGATCCATCATAAGAGAAAAGTGAAGAATTGGAGTGCAAATATGACCTTAAAAAGGGGGAAGAGGTGAGGGATAGGGAGGGTAGAACAATTAAAAAATCAATAAAAATGGGTGTGGTGGACAATGAGTGATCAAAGGTGCCCCAAATTGCAATTAAAATTAGAGAACAATAATGAGAGAGGAAACCAACTAAAAAAGAAGAAGAAGAAAAAATAATTACAAATGAGAGGAAATGAATAAAAAAGGGGGTACACAAAAGAGAAACTAAAAAATAATAGCACAAAGGAGAGGAATAAAATATCTAAATAAGTGATATATATGAAACTAAGCATAAAAAATAAGTTAAATACATAGGCATGAAAATGATATAACAAATATAGAAACAATATTATAGGCAATGGGTTATATTATGTATCTATATATAATATAAAAAATCAAAGTATAAAAATAATATGTCAATAAATATAAGAAAAATAAAGAAAAAAGATGCATAAAAAGATGCAAAGAAAGAAATTAAACAAAATAAAATTAAACTAATTTAACAAATATATTATAATAGATGCACATTTTCCCAACATTGCATTTATGGAAAACAAAATTGCATCTAGTTTTACTCACATTCTCATAAATCTTGTGATGTATTAGATCTTATTCATTCTAATGTGTTTGGTCTTGTAGATGTTCCTTCAATTGGTAAATCCACATATTATGTCTCATTTATTGATGATTATAGTAGATTGAACATGGGTATATTTTTTGAAGAGTAAATCTAAAGCTTTCAATCGATTTAAAGAATTTAAAGCAATGGTTGAGTTATAGACTGGAAATAAAATAAAATGTTTGAGGATTGATAATGGCAATAATTTTTTCTCTAACTATTTTTTATAGATTCTATAAATATTGTGGTATCCATAGATAAAAGATAACTTTGCATTCTCCAAAATAGAATGGAGATGTAGAAAGAATGAACATGACACTGATGGAGAAGGATAGGAGTATGTTGAGTTGTGTTGGACTAGAAAAAAGGTTTTAGGCTTAAGTTGTTGCCATTTCTTATTACTTGATTAATAAGTCTCCTACATCAACTCTTATTGATAAGACACCTTTAGAGGTATGGTTAGGTCGCTAGCCTTCATTAATACATCTTAGAGTTTTTGGTTGTGAGTCAAATGCACATGTTCCAAAGGAGAAGTGAACAAAGTTGGAGAACAAGGCTCTTAAATGTGTTCTCATTGGATACATTGTGTGAAAGGATATAAGATTTGGGATCTTTTTGCACAAAATGTAATATATAGTAAAAGTTTTACTTCTCTTCTGTTATAGTGTAGCCAGAACAAAGTAAACATGAAGATGTGATTCAATTTCCTTCTACACTTGAGAACATTGAATCAAGGATCATGGATAAACAAGAAGTTGAGGAGAGATCATCTATCTCCAAATCTTCAGTGGAGGAGGAAGAACCTCGAACTCAGCTTGTTCATAGGTCTACAAGGCATATACAGCCACTTGAAAGGTATTCACTCAGTGATTGTAGATATATTTTTTCTTTGAATACTAACATAGATGAACCCAGATATGTAGAAAAGGCATTAGGTATGAATGATGTAGAATACAAGAAGATTGCTATGGATGAAGAAATGACATCTTTGAAAGAGAATGATACATGGGATCTTGTACCATTGTCTAAAGGAAAAAAAACTTGTTGGTTGCAAATGGGTGTTCAAGAAAAATATTGGTTTAGATGGAGGTATTCAAAAGTAAAAAGTAAGGTTGGCTGGGAAAGGTAACTCTCAAGTTGAGGGTGTTGATTATGGTGAGATATTTTCTTGTGTTGCAAAATGACATCCATTAGATTTTTTCTTTCTATTTTTTCTACTTATGATCTAGAGGTTGAGAAAATGGATGTGAAAAATGATTTCCTTCATGTTGACTCGGAGGAGGATATTTATATGACACACCTAGAGCACTACATGGTGAAAGGAAAAAGTAAATTTGTTTGCAAATTGAAGAAATCTATATATGATTTAAAATAGAGTCATATGGTATGGTACTAGAAATTTGATACATATGTGTTGAGTTTGGGATTTGAGCATTCTAAATTAGATCATTGTGTTTATTATAAAATTGATGGTGATCATTTCTTGTTTACTTTATTATATGTTGATGAAATGCTATTTTTGGCAAAGTGAAAGGTATTATTTCAGAACTGAAATCTCAACTTGTTGCTAAATTTGCAATGAAAGACCCTTGTGTAGCTAGACACATTCTTGGGATGGAAATTAAAAGAGATAGAGTTAAAAGAATGCTATGGATTGGCCAAAATAAGTATGTCAATTCAATTTTACAAATATTTACAATATAGGATTGTAAACCATTGTGTTCCCTTTTTTATTCGAACAAAGTTATCTATTTTAGATTTTCCAACATCTCCATCAAATATGGAAGACATGAGCCGAGTGCCTTACCAAAATGCACTTGGAGTTTTGATGTATGATATGGTTTGTACTAAACTATAAATTTCCCAAATAGTGGGAGTTATTTCTAGATATGTCTTTAATCTTGGTAGAGTTCATTGGGATGTAGTTAAAAGAGTCTTCAAATATTCATGCAACTTACCTTAAGAAATTCCTTGTGTTATCATAGTAATATGACTAAAGACAATACTTCCCTTGATATTCATGGTTATGTGGATTCAGACTGGGAAGGTGATATTGATAGTAGATGATTCGTCAGTTCTTATGTGTTTACTTTATTTGGTGGTGCAATTAGTTGGATGAGTAAGCAATAGGTTGTGGTTGCTTTATCCACTAGTGAAGTAGAGAATCTACTCATGCTTGTAAAGAAGCTATTTGGCTTAAGATACTTTGTTCAAATATTAGAATAAAAAAGGGGCAGTGATAATTTATTGTGATAGCCAGACTGCGATATATCTAGCCAAGAACTTGGTATTTCATGTCAGGACCAAGCACATTGATGTATAGTATCATTTTGTTTGAGATATGGTTGAAGATGGTATGGTGAAACTAGTTAAAGTAGACACTTTGATGAATGTTGTTGATTCTTTAACTAAGCTTGTGAGCATAGAGAAGTTTAGATAGTGTTCAAAGACTATGGGCCTTTTGGCCCCTAGCAATTAAGAGATAATGTTTACTCCCTCTCGTTGCTCTTGAAATGTGTTCAACAAGTGGGATATTTGTTGGGAAATTGTGTCTCAAAATTACAATTATATAAAGGTTATTGTTGATAGGATATATATGCTAGTTACACTAATAGACGTAATATACAATTGGAGCATAGGGTGGAGGGGAGAAGTAGGATGTGTGTAAACAATTTTTGTTAACTTTTTCAAAAAACTCTTAAATGGTCGACATATATTAAATAAATGATATATTATAAATCTAGACAATTATTTATTAGGTTTTAGATCTAATGGTGGATATTTTATTAGCCTATCTTATCATAGAAGGTAACTCTATTTTATGAGGGCATTGTACTTTGATTGTAGACAATGATGTGTTTTGAGAGTTTGATAACTATCGTGTTGTCTTTATATCTCTAGTTGTGATACTCCTATGAGAATCTTTCTCTACAAGTATATTACAATGTATGATTTCTAAATAATATATTGGGTGGCTTTTGGAGCATGGAGTTTTTCCTCTGAAATGTTTTTCCCCACGTAAATCACTATGTTATGGTATGCATGATATTTTTTTAAAGTTTCTATAATTATTAAAGATCTATAAAGTTTTGCATTATTAGCCTCTCAAGATTAGTGTAGGAATTTGTTCCACTACCTTAGGATCCTTACAATTACTACAAAATAATTTTGTCATTAGTGATAAATCTACAAAATGACGAGCTAATTTATGTAGCATTTATTGATTTGCATCCAAATGATTGACCATACTAAAGGTTGGTAATTAGAAATAACATCAGATTAAATAACAATAATAAATACATGTCCCATATGCAAGGGGGTATGAGATGTACTGAATAATTATTTTACAAGGGATGTACATAACCTGGTGCCAAGATAAACGAATTTCAAGTGTTACAAATCATGGAAACCAAAGCTTTGGAAAGGATCTTGAGAGAGCAAGAAGGTCTTGTGTGTTGAGGTGCCAAGATAATGGGAGAATTGGCTAAGTTTACAAGTAACTTTTTGTAATGCTAAAATTTTGTGAGCTATTGAGTTGGCCATTAATGAGCCTTTCTTGCTTGGAGAATGCATCATCACACTACACAATTGAAACCTTTGTACCTCATGTTGGACCCACCAAAAGATCTAGCCAATCGCACAACAATAGTTTATTTTTGTGCTTAAATGATTTTCCAAAATGTGTTAGCACAACACGTGGCTTGGTGCAAAAACGAACGCTTAAGAAATAAACGAATTATTTGTCTTTATTGGTAGCATGGAAATTCATCGTGTGTTTCCTTATCACTTCATGTGATAAACTATATCCTACTAGCTTGGTGAGACATTACCTATTTTTGGCAAGCTTTGAGATTGATTGAGTTATAACCTGTGAGCGAGAGAAAATGATTGAGACTGCATCCAAGGCCCCAACCAATCACATAATAGATGTTACTGACTATGTTTTAGATCATCTCTAAGATGCACCAACTTGACAAATGGCATTGGGATGGAGGTTGTTTTCTTTTGTTAAACACCACTTAACTTTTTAAAATTTGTGTGTAGAGATGCCACATGAAACCTCAACACTTTGGATTATATATTTACTCCTCTAGGCTCAATGAGAGAAGCACTACTTCTATAGGATCAAAATTTACCGCAAAGACCCACAAATGGAAGAGAATACTCAGCCAAGGCTATGCATAGCTTGGAAATGAAGGTTGGTATAGATGTTTAATAAAGTAACTCCGGGGAAACATAACTATGGGAAGTTTAAAAGTATTGAGTGCAGAAGGGCCTTAAGGTGTTCACATGTTTGCACAAGGCCTTGGTGCTTGAATGACGAGCCTTTTGTCTAGATTGATACATAGTAAAGATGATAACTATAAAAGTATCCCGATGATATTGAAGGTCAACATAACTTGTGGTGCTTGAGGTATGGTACACTTGTCATGTTAGAGCCACAATCTATTAATGTGAAAAAGTAGCTATTATGGTGGCCTACTGCTATTATTACCTAGTATTACCCACAATTTTATGCACGCATCATAATTTAAACATTACATTCTATTGAAACAAAGAACCATGGTACTTTCACACTAAAAGCATTACAAATATTAAATTAGTGAACCATATATGGGGTGAGATTCAATGTTAGCCAAACACACCAAGGTGAGATAGTTAGCAAAATTTATTTGGTGAATTTATAGTGCACTAGCATCTACATCACACACTATATTGGCCATCATATTTGCTACTTTATTACCCCTTTACAATAATGCATAAGTTGGTAAGAATCAAAATCTTGTAGCTCTTTGAGTCCTTGTTTTAGTATGGAGGCCTTGTTGAAATTGATTTTTACCACACCCATTGGAGGTGAAGTCCATACCAAACTATTGTAGTTGGCCTTTTGTTTTGGTAGCCATGTTCCTAGGTTAGGGGTGAATCAATTCCCATTGAGAAGATAATTTTGCAACCCATTTTGAGAATATTTTTCCTAATCCATTTGATTTATACACATTAATGACTACTAGCTTTGAGATTCTTCTTTCAATTTTACATGTTACTTCTTCAATTGAATGGTGTTCCTTTCTAAATATTTTTTTTGTTCCTTTCCCACCATATGCACCATTAGCCAAATTTGAGGAGAATAAAGAGTCTTTATTCATTATTGACCATGAGGAAAAAATTTCTAACAAAGATTTCTGGAGGGCTGTGGCCTAGTTTAGTTTGTCTTGGAGCCATGTCTAACATTGTTATGAGAATTTCCAAGTTAATAGAAGATAAGTCCTCTTCTTGTTGGCCACAAAAGGCATAGTCTAAAGGTAGATATTCCCTACTCCACCAGTATCTCATAGGTGAGGATACGTTTGTTGAGAGCCAACCATGTAAATGACTCGACTTTTGGAAGAATTATAGAGTTTCAACATAGTTTATGGGGCCATTTTTTTTATTCATCATTTACTTGTTGAACGATTGATGAGTAGCCTATGCTAACTTTGTAATTACCTGATGTAACGCCCTGTCACACAACCCTAGAGGAAGTTGCAATTAACTACACAAGTGAACTAATTTTTTTTTTTTTATAAATATAATTAAAAAAAAAAGATCACATCACATAACAATTTCACTAACAGGTTCACAGAGACAACACAGTGGGCACAAAGTACCTAGAGAACCTAGTGTATGAACCTGAGGCTCTGATACCATGTGTAACACCCCGTCACGCAACCCTAGAGGAAATTGCAATTAACTACACAAGCGAACTAATTTTTTTTTTTTTTAAATATAATTAACATGCAAGTTCACTAATTATTGCAACAACCTCTAAGGTTACAAGATTGAGATTACTTAATTACCCATGAACAACATTAAAGAAATGAAATCACAACATTTAAATACTTATGAAGTTAAGAACACATACATTCCATACAAGATAAATTCATCAAAGAAAATTAAAGATACTATGAGATCTCTTTTAACAATAAGATTACAACACTCATTCCCCGAATGAGGTAAATCCAAAGACATGATTACATATTACATCTTCCACCTCGAATACAAAGAGGGGTAAAATAAATTACAAGATTAACTGAATGAATAAAGCATACAAGGTAACTGGATCCCACGATCTCTCCAACTGGAAACCTCGTCAACATGAACAAGAAGGAAGCCCAATGGAGTAAGGTGCACACCACCCGGCCAAGTGGAACCCAAAGGCCCACCCCTCCTTGCTAGAAGATAGTAACAAGGTACCATGACAAAACCAACCACCTCTAGACACAGGCAAAATCAAACTAATTCAAACTAACACACGAATCACACAAGTACAACTCAAGATCAACGCATGTACAACTCAATTACATCACAAGTACACCAAGTACAACTCTAACAGGGTTACATTGCTTCCAAGTATAATAGACCAGGTATGTTAAGAAAACCATACCCATAACAATCAAGTACCAACTACCAGTACACCAAAAAATTACTGACATGGATTATAATGTTGTAGTATCTCTCGAATAAACTCCTTCCAAAGGTTACCCAGTTTACCTCTCATGGCTCTGGCCCCTAACGGAAGTCACTCTTCCACTTGAACCAACCAAACAAACCAACACCAAGGGAAACCCAAGTGCAAACAAACAGATAAGATGATCACTCCAACACTAGGAGGAAACATAAATCAAAACTCTCTTCAACATTGGAGGTAACAAGGATAACAATGCCACTCCTTACAAGGAGCCACTATTCACATAAACCACTCCTTTCACAGGAGGTACCAAACATCCCCATTCATGGAAACTGGGTAAGAACATTGTCACAACCTCAAGCACTAATCAAGGAAACGTCAACCGTTTGACCTCACAAACAACAACTCCCAAACTCTAGGGTCCACTGGAAGACTTACTATTAACGACACTTAACCCACTACCTCAAACATGAACATAGAGGAATCAATCACACAAGCATTTGCGAGGAATAAACTAACTTTGGATACCTTAAATCCACTTCCTTAAAATAACTCAGAAGTTTAATGTCGCAATTAAACTAATTAATTAATGCCTCTTTCAGGCAAAGGAAAACAATTTAATCAAGGTATTTAATTCCTTAATTTCCTTTTCAATAATAATAAAAACAACATTTACTTCAACCATTCCAAGCAAGTTGACAACCCACATCTTTAAAACCCTGACAGGTAGACCTAACCACCCTTTCTAATTAATTTTCCCCAAAGAGATAACATAAGGGATTATATTTAAACAAGCAATTTAATCATAATTACATCTTATTCGGATTTCCTAAATCCACTTTATTTAATAAAATTCAATAGATTGTTGCCACAATAAATCAGATTTACTAATGTCCCTTTTCGACATAAGGAGAACTTTAAACTAACATTTAATTCCTCAATTACTTGTAATTATTAAAATAATTATTTACTTTTCCATTTCAAACATACTACTTTCACATCATCTGTTTATCCCCTTCAAAATAAATCATTTTAAAAATAGTTAATTCCACAGCTAACACATATAACTTTAAAATCAAGTACTTGGCCCTTTGAATTCTATTATTTCAAACATTAGATATTTACTTTAACAAACATAATATTTAAAAATCTAATAATTCGTCTATTAACAAATTATGTTAACACAATTTATTCTTTTCCAAACCATATCATCTTAATTCCGTTAATTAAGCTATTATTCCAAAATGAAGTATTTTACCCTCAATTGTTTGCAAATAAAAATAATAAAATAACTTTTGCTCCTTCGATTTAAAATAAATCATTTTTTTAAAAACATCTACAACTCTTTTGTAAAATAAATCATTTTAAAACTAATTAATCACCATATAAAAATATGTTACTCTTAACACCAATGTTAGCCTTTTCAAATAAATTATTCTGAAATAAAATTTCATAATTTGACTATAACATTTTGATATAAAATTTTATCTATTAAATTACCCTTGCTACTAATTAAATCATCTTCATAGATATAATATTCTAATATTATAAAATATAATATTTAAAATATTATTTAACAATATTTTAATATTATAAAATATAATATTAAAATATTATATTTTTATTTATTTTTGTTAAAACCCCAAATGAAAGAAGGCACGCATTTTTTATTGATTCTTGTGCCACGTTTTAGGGCACCTCATGCTTTGGCCATGTTTTTTGGTTGAGAGGGACGGCGGTGGCGGTGGCCATGTTCAGCCACAGCTGAACCCATACCCTGGGCCGACTGTGGGTAACACAGTAGGCTCCCCTAAGGGTGCCGGTTGTGTTACACATAGCCGAGCCCAAGCAAGGCACGACCGACGAGAGCAAAGGAGGTGGGGGCTGCGTGGAGGCTCGGCCTCCACAACCGTCCCTTGTATGGTGGCGGCAGTGGGGGTAGTGCCTCCCACAGTCCCCCCAAACCCTCCGCCACTTCCTTTTTTTTTTAAATTTTTTTTTTTTTCCTGTGGATTTCAAAAAAATTCGAAAAACAATTTTTTTTAAAAGGAGGGGTTTTTCTAGTTAACCCATTAATAGCATAAGCCCATAATAAAACATAATTAAAATATGTATGAATAAGCATGTATATACACATTTGCATATATTTATACATATATATAAATATATTTTATGTTTCTCACAAGAACTCACAGAATTAATTGAGCAAATACTAATTAAAATGATCAATTACAACTAAGAACACAAATTTTCTATTTGAAGAACAACCAAATGAAACAAAGATTAAACTTCAATAAAAATTCAACATGGGTTTTGCAAACAGAATAACAAACTTTAAGCTTTTCTTCAAAATCAAAATTAAACAAAACAAGGAACCTGGTTTCTAGAAGTTTGAACAGATCCAAAAAGGGTGCCATGATTTCTCTCCAAAACCTAGTTCCTCCATGCAAATCCAATACCAGAAATTCCTTCCCTTCTCCATTTTTCTCATTTTTCATCCCCCTCTATTTTTTTTTTCCAAAAAACCAAATAATAGCCAAAAAAGAAAATATCTTTTCAACCCCAAAGTCAAACTTTTGAAAATATCCCAATTATCTCTATTTTTCCAATTTTCACATTTCTTAATTTTCAAAAATGAAATTTAATCCTTTTTCAATTTTCCAACATAATTTCAATTCGAGAAAAAACTATAATTACCAAAATGCATAATCAACTTTATTTCCACATAATTAATTCCATTAATTAATAAAATAAATCTAATTCCAAGATTTAATTATTTTATTAATTATATTAAATTAATCAAAAAATAAAATAACATTTTTCACTATATAACCAGATTCATTTAATTCACAACTTAATGCATATGCCATTCATTTAACTTTCCTAACTTGCAATTTAATAAAATCCAGGCAATTAAACAACATTTAATCAACAGAACTAGACAAAAACCGACGACACACTCAAGACTAGGGTGATGGCTTGACACGAGAAACCTAGCTACTATCTCCCAATCAAATGCCGTTGGCAATGGACACACTCAAACCTGTGAAACCAAGTGGAGTCAGTGTCTTGTACCTGTCAACCTGCGAACAATAGAATATCGCACATGTATATCTACATCATAGAAAACACACCGTGAAGAGGGAATAACGAAATTGTAGGGCGCTCGCAAGCGAGTGATGCAATCCCGTCCCCTTCACCCATACAATACTACTAACTGACGAATTTAACATCAATAGTTTAATCCATAGCATAAAGCATCATTAATTCAATTATTCACAATTCTAATCTAAAGCATGTCATAATAATAACATCTGAATAAAATACCATCCATCAAAATATCTCAATCACATCGATAATAGACAACGATCAAAGTAATCGAGTACCAAGGTCCAAGCACTAACAGAAGACACCGCATAACCAAACAGGACATTGTTCGATCAAAAGAGCAAAACGGAGGGGTCTTACACCTGACTTGGAAGGGGACCAAATGAGCTTGTCAAGGTCTATGGAAATAAAAAATTGTCACTGGAGAAGGAGGTTTGACAGCTGAGACTTTTGGTTTGCTAAGAAGCTACACCCAACAAAGTTTTTCCATTTAGCATCTAAGAGGAGGTTATGTTCAAACATAAGTTAGTCTTTTACTTGTATTCCGTAGAGATTTTTTAAATATATTCCCACTTCTTCTAGTCATTCAATTTTGGACAGTGTTGGAAATCCATTCCAGGAGTCATCCAAAAATAATATATTTTCTCTATTGTTTATAGACCAGGTTAGATGTGGAATTATAGCTTATGTGCAAGTTATGATAATGTTTCATATTTTTGAGGCCTCTCGAGGATTTAACACTTTGAAAATAGGTTAGGTAATTGAGGAGTCCATAAATTTTCTTTAGATGATTCTAGCCCATTTGGAATATGATTTTGAAAAAAACATTACACGCTAGTTTGGTTCCCAAAGCCAAGTTCCTTGCATAGATAGGTTATGTAAAGTAGCTTGTCTATTTTTTTCTTCACAGAGTTTATTCCATGAAACTGGTGGATTTTTACTCTTTTTCTTGTTGTCAACGTTCCCATGCTAGAGGAACTTTCTGATGCATTTCTCTAAGCTCACTTGCAATAATTTTGGTAGCTTGAGGACTGACAAAACATAGTTTGAGATATCTGAAAGGATTTCTATTGTTAATGTGAACTTACGTATTATTGTTAGTCATCTTCCTTTCCATGATGATATTATATTTTATATTTAAGACAAAAACAATTCTAGAACTCAAGCTTGTTTGGCCTTGAAAAGAATGGGATTCCCAAATATTGGCTTGGAAATTTACCATGTTTGAAATTAAGAATTGATAGGATACGTGTGGATACCATTAGAGAGGTATTTTAGTAGAATATAATTGAGTTTTTATCATTTATTTTTTGATCTGATACCCTACAATAATCCTTTAATACTTTTTAATGTCTATTTCTTCTTGGGTAGTAGATTTGACAAAAAGAAGTGTATCATCTAAAAGTTATGAGTGAGTCATGTTGATGTTTGAATTTGACATATCTATACCCTTTCCATGCTCCTTGAGTGTGTTTCCCTAATATTACACAACTCAGTGATTTTATCATTAGGATGAAAAGGAAGGGTGATAATGGATCGCCTTATCTAACACCTTGTCAAGAGTTAAAGAAACTAGTTAGATTTCCATTTACCAATACAAAGAACTTGGTCTATGCTATTAAAGAGCTAACTCAGTGACAATTTATGGGAAAATCCTAGTTTTTGGAGCACTTTCTAGAGGAAGCCCCAAATTAGCCTATCAGGAGCCTTCAACCTATCAAGTTTGATTTAATCATTGTTAGGATTATATTTTCCTTGATGGAATACAAGTTTTCATGGGCTATCAAGGCCCCTTCCACTGTATCCTTTTAAAGGACCAAACCTCCTTTCTCATATGTGATCATTCTTGGGATGATCTTGGCTAGTCTCACATTGATTGACTTATAATTTTTTTTATAGATGGTATTGCACAATAATATCGGCCTGAAGTCAACAAAGGTAGAGCGGTTCTACTTTTTGGGATTAGTGCTATAAAGGTATTATTCAATTCATTTAAGATCTTGTGTTTTCTCTTTTATTCCTCTAATGATAATAGAATTTATTTCCCCACTAAATCCCAATTTTTTTGAAATAAAATGGCAATAAACCTATTCAGGCCTAGAGCTTTGACTAGAGCAATGGAAAAAACACTTATTTCACTTCTTCTAATGTAATGGTTTTAGCAAGTGTACATTATCTTCCTCTGAAATAAATGACGAAATATGTTGAATAAACTCATCTATAGTAGTGTGAGAGAGGGGGACCACCCACTGCAAGACCCCAAGTCATGAAAGACCAAGAGTGGAGAGGCTGCCCTAACCCATCTCACCTTAGAGGATAGTTAAG
Source organism: Sequoiadendron giganteum (assembly GCA_007115665.2). NCBI lineage: Eukaryota > Viridiplantae > Streptophyta > Pinopsida > Cupressales > Cupressaceae > Sequoiadendron > Sequoiadendron giganteum. Next base: position 759,755,867 of record CM021102.1, on the reverse strand, counting down.
ATGAAGAGGATGAGAATGATGAGGATTATGAACACTTCGATCACTCTACAATTGGAATGTTGGAAGGGGACCAGCTGAGTCGGCCTTTTAGAATCAAACTCATGTCTCAGGTATCTCTTTGTCTGAGGACAAAAGTGCAATTCCAGGATGACAGCGTGGCGTGCTGGCATCTCATAGGTGCACTGGCATCTGTATAGCCAGAGAACCGAAAAAACCAGATTCTAATCCTGAAGGAGGACTACTAACCTAGTCTAGGAATGTTTAAAGTGATAGAATGAGATTAAGATGAATGAAATACAAGTACGAATATGATAAAAGAAAGGTATTGCCACCAAGGTGACGAAGACGATCTCGTAGAATGCTCTCCTCACCAGCTTGCTCTGAGCTCTCTTTACCTACATACAAGGAAGAGAGAAGTTCCTGGGGCTATATAGGGGCTTGCCTCAGTCAGAACCTTGTCTTGATGTTTCCACCTTCACGGATAGCCAAGTATGGAATGATAGGAATAAATGATAAAGGAAGAACTACAAGCTACGTATACAAGAAACACCACAAAATAGTAATTGCTTACCCAATCAAAGTAAAAGGAGAGAAGGGAGGAGCTTTACCGCCTCCATCCAAAGTGCTTGTGGAGGAGTGAACAAGAGGGACTCAAGCCTTTGTTGCCACAGTGTATGTCCTGTACTCGCTGGGTTGGAGTGATAGAGTGTTGAGTTTCTATAATGGAATGAAGGATGCTACTACAAAGCTTGGGAGTGAATGCTCAAAGAGTGCTCAATGGTCTAGCAAGACTTTAAAAAACTTTTGTTGAACCACCAAATGAATGGGAGAGTTAAGATTATGAAGAGAAGGGTGGACAATGACCATATTCAGTTTGGCTAGCCGAGGAGGGGCATTACACTTCGACTTCCAATTGAAAGTGTAACACCTTTGTAGTCTCAGCCGCAGGAATCTGCTAGGGACATAAGCATGCTGCATAGACATCTACGTGCCGTGCGGGCATCCTTGACAAAAACGCCCCCACCGACATGCAAAATAGGTGCCAAGTGGATGCAAGCAACATGCTTAAGTGGAATTAAGCCTCTGCCTTTGATTTTATAAAGTGTTAAGGGTCAAAATGAGATTTGCATTAGGGGTGCAAATTCATGTTGATACATTTTTCCCCCACTTTAGCGAGCATGAGTGTTGATGAGTGCTTCGGTAAAGTAGAGTAGTAAGAAAGTACCTGAGTAAGAAGTGTATACCTAAACTGACGAGGAAGAATACAATGGTCTGGCGAACCCGAAAGTGCAGGAAAGGACTTCATAGTTCTGTGGAACTACAAAGTTGAAACATGAAAACACCTTACAGGCTCACGGTCCTGTAAGGGCGGTATCCTTCAAGAAATCTCACATGAAGGAGAATAGGAAAGTGCCTTATAGAACCGCAGACCTACAAGGAAGGTATCCCCCAAGAACTCTCACATGAGGGAGACCGAGTAAAAGGAGACTTCGCAGAGTCAGAGGTGGCAATGTGTTTACCCACAGATAGAACACATCAGGTAGCAGCCGCCCAGGCCAGTGGTCCGACAGTCACACAAACCTTCGCTAAGTTGTAAGTATTTCATAGGGGTCCATTGGGAACCCTTCAAAAGGAAGGAGGTTCCACTCAAGGGACACGCTGTTTGAAAGGTACAGTCTAGTCGGGCTACCCCCAAGCTAGATGTAAGGATGCGAAGATGGTCTAGCTGGGCTGCCCCTAGACTAGACTTCAAGATGTGAAACAGGTCTAGTCAGGTTGCCCCCAGACTAGATGTCAAGATGTGAAATAGGTCTAGTTGGTCTGCCCCCAGACTAGACATGAAGATGCAAAACTGGTCTAGTCGGGCTGCCCCTAGTCTAGATGCCAGGAAATCATTTGAAACTTTGCGAAGGGGTCCCTTGGGAACCCAACGTGAAGAGGAGGGGTCCCCTCAAGGGATGCACCGTTCCAAACTTAACATCTTCCTTCTCAAATCAATTCGTCACCAAGGAATTCTTTTCAAATATGTTCACTTCATCAAGGAATTTGAAAGGAAGGAGATGTGCTCATGTGAGGGGAAGACTAAGACCATTCTTGCTTCTGATGAGGATTTCCAGTTCCTTTCTTTACAAACCCATGATGAAGGAAACACATTACGTTAGGGTTCCAAGTTGAGAATTCCATTCTAACAAGGAAGTGTGTGAAGGGTCTTCGAGAAAATATTTGTTTGGAAATGAATGCATTTTATGAAGACCAAGTAACGTAGAAGATGTGTTGTCACACATGAAAGGGACAACTCAAGAAAAGATGAGAGAAAGATAAAGAAAAAAGATCACGCATAGAGGGCACAGGGGGATTTGGTTATGTGGGGTTAGATATGCCTTTATTTATATATAGTAGGTAACCACGGTAAGAGGCGAACGATCATCAATCCCCAACCAAATCAGGAAGAATTCACAAATGACAAAGTAAAATAAAAAATCGAGTCAACATGGAAGGAGGCCTAAATTCTCCTGACACTTTGCATCATCCCCAATTTACTGAAATTTAATCACAAACATGGAAGAATGGTGACACATATAGAGGAAGATTTACAACATACACACCATGCCTATATCCACGCACCAATGGGGGTGATGAGGGTCATTCAGGCACATATAGCATGTTTATGGGGAAAGAATATGTCATGACACACACACACATCTAATCTAAAGATCAAGAAGAGGGTCTCCCCCAAACACTGGTCGACTACGAGGTCATTGGCTTTCCATTCTAGATCCTTGAAGGAAGGAAGATGAGCCTGCAATGGTGTAATGTTAAGGGGAGGAGCTTCTGATCCTCCTGTAACAAGGGCCAAGGCAAAGGGACTTGTAAGGTCTCCATCTCTCAACTCTTGTGGGTCCAGGGTCAATAACCTAGCGAAGATCACTGACAGGGTCAAAACTTCATCTACCGAGTTAAACATAAACTTGATAGGAGTGCCATGTTTTTCCTCAGTATATGGAGGAGTCTTTACCCGGGGTTCACTGCTAGGCTCACCGAGTGACTCGGGAGCAGTGACAAACTTAGGGGAAGTCGAAGTTGGTTCTGTCACTAGGACAGAACAAGTCCACCTGGGGCCACCTTTCAGAGGAGGTGAGCTCTTCTTATGTCCTCCATTGCTGGAGGGGCCACTCTCTACCTTCTTCTTCAGTGGAGGAGGTCAACTCCCCATAGATGAAGTGAGGTGGGTGGAAGGAGGTGGGTGGAAGGAGGTGAAAGAACCACAGCGGGTATGACCGAAGTGTTCACCATATCCGTGAGTCTTGGGAAAGGCAGGACATCCAAAATGGAAGTCAACAAGGGCAGCTCTGTAGAAGGAGCGATGAACACTTGCACCCTTCTAGGTGCAGGTGTGCTCACAGCGAGAGCCTGAATAAATTCAAAACTAGGTTAAATTGGGAAAGAAGGGGGAAGATAGGAAGACACAGCAGGAGATGTGGTCTTCTCTTCCTCCATCTTCTATAAGGAGGCTTGCTCAGCTAGGAGAGCCTTTCAGCGGCAATTATGCTCATGCACAAGGCGGTTCCTACGGCTCTTCGAACCAGAAGCCAAAACTTGTGAAGGGACGAAAGGATTTTGCTCAACCATAGAAATTTCCTCTGCAGTTGTCTCCAATGGAAGGGTTGACTCCTAGATGGGAGCAGAAGGGGTAGGTTAAGAAATGGCGAGAGGAGTTACCTCTACCACCTTAGGGGTGGCCCCTTTTCTATTTGGGGGAATAGGAATAGGTCAAGGGGTGAACTCTCTCCGCGAGCCTTTCTTTCTGTCATATAAATAATACCAGGGCCCTAGAGAACCATTAAGGAGATCTGATATCCTGATCTTGGGCATTTTCTAGGGAGGAATCATCAGACTTAATGGATAGAGTCCAAGCTTGTTCATCCAGTACTCTTCCCAAGAGAGAGGAGTAGATGGGCCAGCTCGAGAGGGAGCAAGCTTCTCCTTTCCCTTTCAGGAGGAGGAGGTAGTTGGCTGCTCAACTATAGTAAGGGTCAACTTTGGTTGTCCCTTACCTCTAGTCTTGTACTTCACATAGTTCTTGTAAATTAGATCTGTTATCTTCTAGAGTGGACCGACGGGAGTGGGCCAAAAGTGATCTAACAAATATCCTTCATGGGATACCACAGGCTGATATCCAGTGTCATGCACCAAATGCACGACACCTTCATGGGAAAACTTCAGACACTTATGAACCACAGAGGCGATCCCATTCATGGAAGCTAGCCAAGGTATGCCTAGCTTCACTCTAAACAGGTCTAACTCGAGAATGACATCGAAGACCGTGTCTACAGTCCTAGGTCCAACTAGGACAGACAATGTTATCGATGCATAAGGTTTTCATATTGTAACACCTCTCTAACCTTAGCCTAGGTAAGATAGTATTTTGATTTTGATTTGATATTGTAAATGCTAAATATGGTTATAATGAGATTAGACATTGATGATTATGTGATAGGTTATCATGATTAGTTATTATGTTGGATTACATGCTTATATTTTTATATAATGTTGTCATTTATTTTGTATGATTAGGGATAGGAAAGGGATGATGTCGTAACACTCATATCTGAGAGGCTTATGATATCATGAACCTCTTCTTGATGATGTTGTTTCAGTTATATGATATATGTTATATGCACATGTACTTTGACATGTAATTGGAGTGATGTAGGTACTGAGTATTGAATCCACCTAGATTCACAAGCCTAAGCATACTCTTATTCCCCGATGGTGGTAACTGGAGGTAGTTATACAGGCCAAATGTCTCCTACCCTAGCCCACTGTATCTTATTAGTGTAGTGTTTCTGAGTTGATGTCTTACCATCATGTTACCTAATGGTAATGTTCAGAGCACCTTTCAGTTGCAATTGGTTTACCAGTATGTCTCATTGATGTATTTTGTCTTGGTTTTCGTGAATATGTTCCGTGTCTATATTTTTTGGTTATTAGTGTTATGATGTGTTTTCATTGACATCTTTTCATGGTTTCACATATGGTATTTCATTGTATTTAAGTGATTTGAGATTTGAATGGTTATATCCATGAGATTTTAAATATATTATTTTAAATGATTTTATTTTATCATTCAAGAAAATGATTCATTCTCATTTAATAATTTTAAAGGATTTTTATCAATCCCTTTTGTGAGCTCTTATAATCTTATTTAATCATCTTTCAGGGAGCCTTGTGTATTTTAATATTGGATTTAAATTATTATTTTACGGGTATTTGAGAATTTTGTATATTAATTAATTGGAGAGCTTTAATGGCTTATTTAATTAAATTTTTTATTTCATTTTATTGTTTGAGTTATTTTTAAATGGAAATAAGTTTTGGATATTGTACTATTTTAAAAAGTGTTATTTTAAAATGTGATTTATTGTGGAGGAGTTTTGTTTTAACAAAAAGGAAATGGGCAACTTTGTCATGGATATTTATACTTTGTTTTTAACCTTTTTGGGGGGCAGTGATCTGAGAGGGGAAGCAATTTGTGGCTTTGGGGAAAGAGGAGAAAACCCTACAAATCGGGCAGCAAACATGATAAGAAATTTTGAGAAAAATTTTGTGGGCAATGGCTCTAGAGGTGCAACATAGTTTTGTTGCCTTGTTGTTCAAATTTGGAATCTTGTTGTGTCATATACACCAAGTTTTCCTTCAATTTCATTTTGGGGCAGCATTGAGGTATTCTTCTTTGTGATTCTTGAATCCTTGAATTTCTAGTGATACTTGAATGTATTTCATCTTAGGAATGGTGTGCCTTGCATTTTCTTATGACAGATCTATTTCTCTATTTTATTTTTGTGAATTCTTGGAGGTTAGATCATGTTTGGGTTAAATTCAACTTGTTGCTTTGTAGTTTTTTTGTATGATAGACTTTTGTGCATTGTCAACTCTATTCATTGCCAATGTTTGTCTTTTAAAAAAATTAGATCCATTCTCTTGTCTTGAATTTTGAAAACAAAGGTGGAATTCATCTTGAATCTACCAAATCTAAAATGGGTCGATGAAAGAATCTAATTTTAGGCTCATTCATTTCTTTTTGTTTTTTGTCCAATTTGTTAAAATGTGTTTTTCTTTGCTGCTCATTACCCTCTTGTTTAAAAAAAAAATTAAGGGTGGAATCCATGTAGAAACTCCCAAATCTCAACTGGGTCTTTGGTAGATTTTAATTCTAATCACTTTTATTTTTGGTCAAATTTGTGCCTACTTGTAAAATGACGTTTTTCATTGCTACTTTTTTACCGCCTATTAAAAATGTAAAATAAAATTGGATTATGTTTAGAAACGTCCATATATCAACTTGTTCTTTGTCCAGTTTTTAATCTGGGCACTTTCAATTTTCATGTCAATCTTTGCCCAACTTGGCAAAATGATGTTTTTCAGTACAACACCTCATTTTCAGTTCAAAAATCAAAAATCAAAAGTGTATTCCAACTTGAAACATCGAAATTTGAACTTGGTCAAGCTTGGAATGTTAATTCGGACACTTCGAATCATTATAAAATTGTATGCCTCTATATGATTATATGGAATTCAACTGTTAAAATGATATAACAACAATGTTTGTTTGGTTGTGTTTAATGGTTTTAATGATGGATTTTTAGTGGTTTTTGATTGTTTCAAGTTTGTTATGGTTTCCTCATTTGGTTAAGCGAGATGGGCTAAAGTCAAGGTCATTAGAGTGGTCTTATTGAGTGGCCCACAAGACGTTGCCAGGGAAAACCAATAGTTGAGTTATAGTAGGCATGTGATGAGTAAATTAAACAATGGTGTAAAACACTTATAAGTTTACAAGCCCTCATGCATGGCCTTGAGCACTTGAAAAGGATAAGGATGCACTCGAAAAGGTCTATCTGCTTACAAGACATTGAGTTATCCGTTTGCGGGGTGTTGATTTGGGCATGGTTGAGTCCCCTCATCTGTATGAGAGGTGTACATGTGGTGCCATCCTTTCGAGAACGCATGATGACCCTCCACTCGAAATGCACTCTTGACCTTGTATCTTAGTAGTCTTGAGTAGTACCTGACATGATAATGTATGAGTATCTCTATGTTGTGATATTTGCTTTATGCATGGTATAATGTGTTTGCTCTATGTCTGGTGTGAGTGTTGGCTATATTTTACCCTTGCCTTGTTACTTCTGCTTGGGCCTTGTGACTACCTCTGAGCATAGTGGGGTGGTCTCTCTGGAGTCCATATGGTAGGGAGGCATTGCCACCGCCATTGGGGACCGATGTACAAGTTTTGGAGCACCAGTTGGAGTTCATCTATCCCATGTCCTTGATTTATCATATTGCACTCATGTACATTTCTTTGTGTATATTGTAATCTCTTGAGAGATCATGAAATCATATAACTTAATGAGAAAAATTATGATGTTTATAATACGTTTACGGGTTCTGTTGTTGGTATCAGAATCCCTTGTATTATGATGTCTATTATGGTTTTTTCTTTCCTTAGTTTTAATGCAAAAATTAGAACTATAAATGTGTTTTTCCTTCATTCTATTGTCTACAAAAGTTCCCAAGCATTAGTGCTCTTTGTTGCTATCTTGTGTGTTTCATCACAAGGTTCCAGAGCAGTGAGCTCTAGAACAACAAGTTTCAGAGCAGCAACTTCCAGAGTAGAGCAGCTAGTTCTGGAGCAGAGCAGCAAGTTCCGAAGAATTTTTTTGGATCATTGTCCGATTTGCTCATATTTAGATTTTCTCTGGAGGGTGGATTAGTCCTCTCCTTTGGGATGTCCTTTAGGTCATATTTGGCCATGTTTTTTGTCATTTTATCAAATATTTAATTACTTTATGTGTATGTTATTCTTCTTGTTCAAATTTTTTTTATCTTGTCCTCTTTTTTCTCTTAACCTTCGGGGTTGCGTAGCGGGATGTTACACATATTCTTCCCTTTGCAGAGAATTCAAGAGTAACATCTCTTCTGTTGTGAAATTCACTCTACTCGTGGGGTCAACTAGGACCCCCATCATAATGTTGCCATTCAGGCAAGTGGGAATGTATAACGAAGAAGGTTTTCTATTTGCTAGAATGTATTGCAAGGTAAATGCAACATCCAACGAGTTGGTCGCAAGATGAGGAGAGGGAGTAATAGTAAGTATGTTAACATATGCCTTTGGGTGAGAAGTAGAATCAGTGGGATCAATGATCATGTTGGCAGAATGTGACAGAACAAATCCATGTATATTTGCAAATCACTGTTATTTTCCGCCATTGATTTGTTTGTATTGTGTTTGCTCCCATCAAGATGAATAGTACCATCCTCGATGCGGTTTGGTATCTCATGATGTAGGTGCATGCAAAATTCAGTATTTTATCCATTAACTTGATGGTATTTGCAATATGAGCTCTCTTTATACCAGATAGGGTATGATTCTCTAATCGGTTTAGGAGTAGGCAAGGTAAGGATCTTATCCTTCACCAACTTCTGCAAGATAGAAGAATAAGATTCTGATAGCTTCGTAAACTTTTGGTCATGTCTGAGGCCATTGTTGTCCACAATGGCTACTACATTCATGACAAATTTTCCTTTTCCCGAGATCGACACGATAGATCTTCCCTTAGGACGGGAGTGCAAGGAGGAACCCCCAAACCAAACCATCGCATACTGGTATTCTCATAGAGCCGCACACAGATGTGTGAAAGAAGGATACTTCATAAGGGCAAACTTCTCTTGCCAATGTCTCTACAAGTTCCCTATGAAGACCTTCTGCACATCTGAGTCGGGTAACATATATGAGATTTGTGAGAAGGGTGCTTGATATCCCGCTATAAAGTCTATAACATTTTCATTATCCCCTTTTTTGCATCAAACAAGGTCTAAGAAGGTCATCTTCAGTCCGATATTGGCTTGGAACAGTCGCAAGAACCGGTTCACAAGTTGATTGAATGTGAAGATAGAATTATTGGGCAAAGAACAGTACCAATCTAGTGTTGTATCTTTGAGGGATTAGGGAAATAGTTTAGCCATCAATGCATCGTGATGGAAGAAATCTATGCACAGGGCGTTAAAGGAAGACACGTGTGTTTGCGGGTCCCCTTTACCATCGTATTTCTCAATTTTGGGAATCCCCATCCCCAGCGGGAATGGAGTGTTTAAAATTGCAACTAACAATGGGTTGTGCCAAGAGAAAGGTTGAAAGATAGGTTGAGCTAAGGCCTGGGACAGGTTCACCAGCTAATTTTGCATCTTCCCATATTTTGAAGAAGAGTATTTAGGATATGGTCATTATAAGACAAAGGACTACCAAAACCACTATCAGAGCCACTGTCGGAACAACCACCAATGTTGCCACCACTGTTGTGGCCTCCGTTGGTGCCGCCACTATGACCACCGTTGGATCCACTACCGATGCCGCCGCCACCAGTGTGACTTTCGCCAGAGCCACCGTTAGAGCCAAAGCCACCACCATGACTTCCACTCGCACCACCTCTGCCAATGTCACCTCCACTTTTGAACTTTCCACTGCCAAAGCCTCCACCCATCATTCTTCCAAATCCTCCACCATCGGAGGTGACAGAAGGGGTGAAGTGGAAACCCAAAGGGTTTCTATTTACTTTGACAGTGTCTAAGCTTTCAGAACTAGAGGGTATATTGATTGAGGGGACCGTGTCAGTCATGTACATGGATGTAAGAGACATCGAAATCTCTAGCTGCCTCTCGCATTCCTCGAAGAGGCCACCTCGTATCATGTGACCAAGACTCAAGGGGACACATGATTCGGTGAGACCGATGAGACTAGCCAAGAGTTCTACGCTCGTTTGGTCCTTTCCCACCATGTATCTTATTTCATCAATCACCTTAGCAGCCCTAGCCAACTTTGGGTTGCCTTCCAGGTGATTTTCTATTGCACCTAACCCCTTACTGAGATTAGCAATGTACTCAAAAGGGATACAGATGACCTAATGCTCATCTACAAATGAAGAGGTTGGTGATGTAGGAGGAGTAGGGACGAGATCGGTTTTGTCAAGAAACCTAAGTTTGCCTTGTGATACTTGCTCCTGCGTGGATAGGCCAACTATCGAACCAGAGAAAACATTGGTAGTGAAACTAGAGGAGACCTTCATCTTTTCCATCGGAAGGTTTCACTGACTTCTTCTAAAAATATGTCCAAAGGTCGTGGAATGGGTCGTGATGCTCATAAACTTTCACGATTCACAAGGGTATGATGACGAATGGGATATAAGAGAAAAATTTTGGAACACTGAAAAAGGGATAGACATTGGTTCACGTCGGGTTCACCAAAAATGTTAGAGGGGGACCACCCATTGCAAAACCTTATGTCACATAAGGCCAAGAGTGGAGAGCTTGCCATAACCCACTTCAGCTTAGAGGATAGTTAGGATGAAGAGGATGAGAATGATGAGGATTATGAACCCTTCGATCACTCTACAATCTGAATGTTGGAAGGGGACTAGCTAAGTTGGCCTTTTAGAATCAGACTCGTGTCTTAGGTATCTCTTTGTTTGAGGATGGAAGCACAGTTCCAGGATGACAACATGATGCACTGTCATCTCATAGGTGCACTAGCGTCCGTACGGCCAGAGAACCAAAAAGACCAGATTCTAATCCCGAAGGAAGACTACTAACCTAGTCTAGGAATGTTTAAAGTGATAGAATGAGATTAAGATGAATGAAATACAAGTATGAATATGATAAAAGAAACATATTACCACCAAGGTGATGAAGAGTATCTCATAGAATTCTTTCCTCGCTAGCTTGCTCTGAGCTCTCTTTACCCGCATACAAGGAGGGAGAAGTTTTTGGGGCTGTATAGGGGCCTATCTCAGTCAGACCCCCATCTTGGTGTTTCCACCTCCACGGATAGCCAAGTATGGAATGATAGGACTAAATGATAAAGGAAGAACTACAAGCTATGTATACAAGAAACACCACAAAACAGTAAGTGCTTACCCAATCAAAGCAAAAGGAGAGAAGGGAGGAGCTTTACCACCTCCATCCAAAGCGCTCAAGGCTTGTGGAGGAGTGAACAAGAGGGAATCAAGCCTCTATTGCCACGGTGTATGTCCTGTACTCACCTTGTTGGAGTGAAAAAGTGTTGAGTTCCTGCAATGGAATGAAGGATCTTGCCACAAATCTTGGGAATGAATGCTCAAAGAGTGCACTCAATGGTCTAGCAAGACTTGCTAGAACTTCTGTTGAACCCCCAAATGGATGGGAGAGTGAAGATTATGAAGAGAAGGGCAGAGAATGGCCATGTTTGGGTTAGCCAGCCAAGGAGGGGCATTACACTTCGACTTCCAATTAAAGGTGTAACACCTTTGCAATCTGAGCCGCAGGAATCTGCCATGGACGTAAGCACACTGCATGGACATCTGTGCACTGCACAAGCATCCCCAATAGAAATGCCCCCACCAATAGGTAAAGCAGGCGCCAAGTGGATGCAAGCAATGGGCTTAAGTAGAATTAAGCCTCCACCTCTGGTTTTCTAAAGTGTTAAGGGTTAAAATGAGATTTGTGTTAGGGTGCAAATACATGCTGATATAGGTAGTATTTATTGCTTGGGAAAATTATTGATCTGATGTTCTTAATAAATTTTAGAAGAAGCAAACTGCTTCTTGGCTAATTAGTTTTTCACCTTCATATTGCTTCCTGAGGGGGACATGGACAAAAAGGCAAAAATATTTGTACTTAATTACAAAAATATTGGATAGATTTCTAATCTCTGTAGATTGGTCTATGAAAATAACTCATTTTGAGTCATATATCCTTTCATTATTAGGATCAAATAACTTCCCCATACAACTAGCCTTAACTTTACAAATACCCCATCCAAATTCATCTTTCAATTTCCATGAAATGCGGTTTAGAGACCCCCATTTTGTACATCAATTTAAGTGGTTGTGGGAAAATTTACCTTTTATCGTTGGTTCTAGAATATTACAACTAGCAAAAAATTAAATCTATATTAAACAATAAATCAAAGCTTGGAATGAGAAGAATTTTAAAAACATATTTTTGCAAAAGATATCACTTTAGGCCCAACTTGATGAAATAAATGATTAAATCATAAGCTATGGAGAGAACCAGACCTCTTTGAAACTGCAAACAAAACTACAATTAGAACTAGAGAATAGATTCTAACAAGAGAAGAGATATGTTGGAGACTAAAATCTAGAGAGCTTTTTCTCAAAGAGGAGGATAAAAATACTAGATTCTTTCATGTATCATCAAAAATTAAACAACAAATGAACACTATATTTAGCATCATGAATGAAAAAAATTCATTTGACGAATACCCGAAATGTAGTTCGGGTTTTTTATTAATAGAAAATAATAACTCTTTGATTGATGATGAATTTGAAGATAAAAACTTGTGTGTTAAAATTCCTAGTCCTAAGCATAGTGTTAGATATGATAAGGATGTTGATGATGTTGACTATGGCATATATGAGCATGATCATGCCATTTTTTCTCATAATTATTTCTATGAAACAAAGATGAAAATGTCAGTTATACATGAAGAGGATCATGATGTGCACATTGATGGAAGAATGGGTCCATTATTGAATGATCAAGTTATGCATTATGGAAAACACATGGATCTTGGATCAATATTATTACCAATTGATAATATGAAAAATCTTGATGATTTATCTGACTATGAAATTTTAGAATATGTCGATATTGCAAAACTTTTTTATTTGTGTAGAGCAACCAAGTGATGTAAGTAACAGTTTTTTCATGTTAGTGAATGCGAAATTGAATATGGTTGTTTTTTTGTTGATTTTTCTTGTCCTCACAATATGAAAGTGGACATGTTTGTTTTGAATGAGGGGTGCAATAGTGTAAAAGTTAATGAATACACATTCTCATTTGTTGGTGAGAAAGAATCATTATATGGTAGATCTTTAGAATCCAATTCAGATGCTTTCCTATCATCAAACAATTATAGTAGTGAATATTTTATAAAGAAATATGAAAATTTTGGCTCGATATTTGGTCTTGACATTTTAAAGCATCTATTTGAAACATTTCACATGGAATTATATGTTGGTATGAAGAATGAGTTTGACATCTATGAACCTAATATGGAAATGTTTTTTGATGAATGGGATGTTGATAGGAATGATGTTTCTTGTGACAATAGTGATCTAAATGATGACAATGATGCTATTGATTTTAGTAAATATTATTTTTAGAACACTGGATTATGTAACAGTATTTAAAAATTGCAACACTCAAATGAATGTGAATGTTAGTATGATGTAAATCAATTTGGGAATATGCCTATGTATGAGCAACTTTTGTTCATCACACAAAATGAATGCATGTCAAATATGGGACAAATATTAGAGGATCACTACAATGTTTTGTATGAATCTTTTACTCAATTTGATTTCTTAGACTTGAGGCTAAGGTTTGACTTCAAATGAATCAAGGAATTCAATTGTTGATGGGATTGTTGAAAAAAGTGCTTATGAAAGTTTCAGGTTTGATATACAAACTGAATATGATGTCAATGGTCAAGTGGATTATGAATGTTTCAAGTTCTCAGTCCAGTTGGTAAATCATTTGATGTGGAATGACACTAAGATAGATGATGTTGAATGTCACATTATACATGAATGTTGTTCATTTGATGGGTGTGATATGTGCATGTCAGATGTTGATATATTTTAGTCAGTATTTAAATGTAATTTTTAGATTGATAGAGTTAAATTTGACAATGCCAAGCTTAGTGATATGGTTAATCATGATAGTAACAAGGTTAGTTTGTGGGTAGTTTATGGAAGTGTTTTCAAACTTGGCCTAGTTCAAACAATAGAGAATATAGTATTTGATATGGGAAAATATTTTTTCTACATTTTTGGGGGCCCAGGGCCACCAAGTGAGGTTTGAAAATGGTTTCAATACAACATAAAGGAGTAGTTATAGAGCCACCTAATGGATTTGGCACTTGGTCTACTCTCCAGAGATCTGGAATCTCGACATACTCGAAAGGGGCATGCATCCCCAAACATGATCCATTGATGACACCTTCATGTTTTGGAAATTTGAAGTGTCTATGCCCTTTCAATGTGTCGACAGAGGTTAGGTTCGCTTCGTGTAAAATCTACCTCGAAGCCCATCTTTTCCAATTAAAATTTTGCAGCTCACATGTCTTCACACAAATCCATATGGAAGAAAGTTTTTTGGGACATATGGTAGTAAGCATGTTTAGTATCACACTTCCAAGATGAGTTTTGATCGGCTATTTAATGCTTTTATGACTGTGACTGGGCTAAACTTGGTGTTCTAGAAAGTTACAAATTTCAAAATTCTGACGAAAACCCTTTCTTATTTTGTCCTAAAACTTTTCTAGCTCCAATTTCATCAAAAGAAAAAGCCAAATGATGCATTATTTTAATGCCTTTTTGATGCGGCGAACACCTCCGGTAGGCCCCTTTACAAAGGGGGTACCAAAATTTGGATTATTTGGAACAATCCAATTACAAACCCATGTTTTATTTAATTGATTACACCCACTCACAAAATCATGGCTCCATGGGTCCTTGTTTGTGTGTAGTGATTTTTTTCCATTTGGGCGATATGCGAAATTAAAATTTGCATATTTCTTAATGTTTCAATAGGTAATATTTAAAATATTTAAAATATTTTAATTTTTATAAAAATGTGAATATGCACGTGAATAGGCATTTTTAGGGCAAAGTTTAATAGTTTACAAACTTTATAAAGTATTTTAAAATTTTAATAAACTTTGCTTCCCCGCTATCCCACATCAGTCGTTAGAGAATGTGTGCGGGAATGTGAGAAGATGTGTGGGAACCTTGTGGAAGGGATAAATATTTGTAAAAATCATCATTAAAACTTTAGAAAGTGATAAACATTGTCAAATAAATTTAATAGGCTTTATTGAAGGGAAGAATATTTTTTCTCTCACAAAAGTGCTTCCTCGCCATCCCACAACAAGAAATGTTATTAGCAATGAAGTCTTGTGGGAGTGTGTGGAAACAAGGCAATGAGATTTGTTTCGTACTACAAATTGTTCTTTGCCACATGGAGGGGCATTTTGGGGAGGTTTTAAAACTTGTAGTATAAAATATGTTGATTTATGTCCAAAACTTTCCAGCAGTGTTTTCTCATGCTATGGCAGCTATTTCAATGTGGTTTTGAGAAATTTTTGTTCCCAACCATTGATAGAATCGACCCAACAAGTTTTTCCAATGCTTGGGAATCATTTTCCATTACGTTTTGAGCATTTTGATTGCATGTAAGGTGAAAAATGACCAACAATTCATTATCACAACCAAAAAACATTTGAGATTTCCTCTGCAAGTTTTATCATGCTTGTGCAGCAATGTATGTGTGGATCTTTTTGTTTGTAGAGGGGGTATTTGGGAAATGGAAGAAAAAAAATCCTTTCAAAATAAAGTGGATATTTGTGAAGATTGTTTGTAGCAAGAAAATGGTGTCTACGAGATCCAAACGATACACATCTGAGAAGATGTATTACTAGGAAAACAAAGATGATCTGAGTGCAATTAGTCAGTTTCGAAAAGTATATTTTATAAAGTTTAAGCAATGGAAATGTTATTGTGATTGAAATGTAGGAATATATAAGAGTAAAGAATATTTAGTGTTGGCCAAGATGCATAGGTAGGTGGATTACACACCAGCTATTTGAAAAAATGTCAAACTAAATGAAGATTGAAATAAAAGCTTGAGAGGCTAAAGTGCAAGGTTCACATCATGTTTTAACTACCAGTGAAATGGGTTCTGACTCAAAAGTGAAACTTTTTCACTTGCAAGTAAAATGAAGCTAGTAAATGTGTTTTTATACATTGGTAAAAGGCTTTCATAGGAATGCAAAATAGATTTGGGCTAAATCAACTTCACTTATAAATAAGGAGATAAAATGAAGAATGGGGAGCATCTTCTAAGTACCATTTAGTTGCAAATCAAGGGAGCTGAGTTGTGCCATGTGTCAACCATGGATCAATTCTAGGGATTTTCTATTTTCTTCTCCTTTCTCTTAAGTGAGAAGTTGTATTCATTGTAAGGGGTTCCAAGTTCTCCAAGTTGAAGATATTAGAATTTTTGTACACGGTTGTCTCTAGATTAGGAGTTCTTCAAATTTCAAAGTTCAATATTGTAATCCATTTTGTTAATGGCAAGAAAATTAGTTTGCAAATTGGGATGAACTATGTCATATTGTAATATCTCCAAAATGTATGGATTGTATTTTTAATCAAATTAATCAAAAATTATGATGGTTTTTGTTGCACATTTTCTATAATAAGTGTTTGGATTGATGGCTTTTGTTCAAAGAACATGTTAAGCTATTGTTTTAGTCAAATACTAAGTATATTTTATTACATTCGAGATCAATAAGAATGTTACAAATATGTCCTAAAGAGACTTCATTATTGTAAGACAATAATGGTTTAATGGTCACTGGTTTTATGTTTTGGGCTATTACCAAATGGGTTATTTCATTTCGAATCTATTATGGACAAGGCACTGGTCTAGTATGTTTCTTTTATGTTAAACTTGAAAGGAATCACCATTGAAAAAAATTAAGAATCTTTCTCACTTTCATGTTTAACTTATTTTTGGTTCTTTGTATCTTCATGGAGATTAAAGAACACAAAGGTTATGGCTAGGAATGATTCTAATGTAGCTTCTTTGTGTGTTTGAGATGAAGATTTATCTTAATTTATGGGTTAGTGGAGGATCATGGGAGTCCAAATTAGGCCCGTAAGTGGCAATGAAAATTTAGAAAATTAGATTCAGACAACTTGACATAAAAATTTAAATAGGTTATTAACATAATTTGAAAAAATATGTAAGAAACAATTTGTAGAAAATTGAATGTAGTTTCTAATATGCTAGTCCACTTTTGGAAAAAAGTAAATCCATTTGGTGATATTTTGAAATTTCAATACAATTGTACTAAATGTTTAGGAAAAAATACAAAGCAGGTGTATGTCTAACCAACCTAAGTACAAGCAATTTTTTTTTTTTTTGAAACTTTCAATATAATTAGAGGACACATGCCTAGATCTGCCACATTTTTTACAATTTTTTTGCAAGTAAATAATTAGTTATGAATTTTTTATTACAAATTTTGTAAAAAATATTAAAATTTGTTTGTCTGACCACCATAACTTAGTCAAAAATTTAAGAAAATCATTTTTTATTTGTTTTATCTTATACTATGGGAAGCATAGAATGTGTTGCATCTTTCAGATTCAAAAAAATGTGAAATCGTTTAAGAATTATTTATTTTTTCAATCAACCCATCAATCAGGACTTTAGTCATAATACATGTAGAAAATCAATAATAATTATCTATTTAATTCTGAATAAGTCATATCTTATATTGGTGGAGTGTTGAGTGTCCTAGAAGGACTCATTCGCCCTAGGGTGAATGGGTCTTTGTATATGGATTTTCCCTAGCTTCAAGGTTCCTTTGGAGATGGATATGGGATGTTGTTTTCCCTAGTTTTTATTGTTGGAAATTCAGAAATAAAACTTTTAGGTGAGTTTTCGTTTATTGACAACTTTGATCACAACTTTGACAACTTTACAAAATTGCACTTTTGATCAAATTTGAAACCTTCTTCACTTGCAAATCTACACATACAAAGAAAGGGAAAAATGTTTGTTTTTGGTTGAATAGGGGTTTACCTTAGTCAAACCCCAGTTTGGTAATTAAACCTTGATAGTGAAATAAAGATAAAGTGAAAGGAATTTGATGAATGAACAATGACTATGTAACAACTCACCAAACCCTTAATATTTTCTTATAGGCTTGACTGAATTCTAACACATAGAAGTGATCTCTCTAAGGAATAGATCTTGCATAAATTGGCTTGAATGATTGCTTGATTTGAGGCTTGAATGCTTGAAATCTACATCACAATGTTAACTCCAAAAAATAATATGAACACACATGAATCTTGAAATGATGTTATGATCTTGAATGATTTTGTGGATGACTAATATAAATATACTCTTCAATGATCTTGAAAATATTTTTTTCTCATATGATCTCTTGATTAATCATGTTCTTGCTTCTCTAGGTTAGAATTGATAAAATAATTGTATTTATGTGTGTTTATCTAATTTCCCAAAAATTCGATTATAGAAGCTGACATTTGAAATTTGAATTTGAATCATTAAAATGCCACCAAAAACATATTAATATTTGGGTCTTGACACTTAAGGAGGACCCATTCACCTTAAGGGTGATATAGATTAGGTTGAATGGATGAATGAAGGGAATATATTGGTGAGATTTTAGGTGAGGTGAGAGGTAGTAGGTTTTCAATTAGCTGATTATGGAGATTAATAGAGGATGGGGTGGTGAAATATTGAGTTGGGTGGCTAATTGATGGTGAATATTAAAAAGGATTATCACAAACAATGTTGGTTTGGGGAACAAGGTTAGTGAGTATCAAGGTAGGTATAGGGGATATAAAATAAAGGATTTTTAAAGGTTTAGAAGTATGGGTTATTGGAAATGAAATATAATAGATGATAAAAGGAGGTAGAAATAAGAATTATACTTTAAAAGGTGAGAAAATTATTGATTTCGACTATGTTTTGGTAGTAAAAATAATGTGGAATAAGTGGGGATCATTAAAATTATCTTAGAGGGGATTACAATAAGATATGGTGGACAAAAAAGAGGAGAAATAAAGCTATGATGATAATAATATGCATAAAGGTTAACAACAAAGATATGAAGATGAGAGACTGAAGGAAAATGAGAGTATGACCACTACAAATAGGTAAGAGATAACACAATACAACATAATCATTTTCAATGCCTTATATTTTAAAAAGGTGGAAGCACAAAGAAATTATGATTAATGGAATTTAAGAGGTGAAACTAGTAAGATATGTTGGGTTCACTAAAATTTTAGAAACAAAATATGAATCCGAACATGGGAAGGTGTAGTGTAGGAAAAAGTATCCCTTTTTCACACTTAATTTGGAAATTATTATTAAATAACATGACTAAATTATTCCTTAATTTAGTGTAGTAATATATGTATTTTACATATTCACATTAAGTAAATAGGGTCTTATTAATTAAAATGGACTTAATTGTGCCTTAATGTGGTTCTCTAAGGGGTAAGTGCACCAAGATGGTTCCCAAAAAGGGGACTTAAGTGGACAACTTTTTTCTGAAATCAGGAAATACTGACCTTGGATGTGAAATTGAGGATACTTAGACTCAAAATTTTGAGATGGAACAAAAAGAAGGATTCAAGTGCTCTGGGTCTACTTTCTAAACTACTAATTTATTTTGAAAATGATTGAGATTAAGGGGTTCAAATGAGGGACGTACACAAATTGGTGTTGTTTTTGTCATAAAAACATAACATAGCAACTCTTGTACGACCCTCGTACGGTGAACTTTTTTTTAGTATTTTTAAAATTGCAATGGTCAGAAGTTAGCTAACAGTATGTAGTTGATGCACGATTTTTCTGATAATTTTTTAATGAATATAGAATTTTGGCCGTGTTACCCCTACAAATTTTGGAAACTAATTGATTTTTTTAATTTTTTTTTTAAATTTTGTAGAATGGAGTCTAGTTTCTAAAGATGTAATTTATTTGAAAAATTGATGAACGGTTAATTTATAACAAAAAAAATACCAAACACTGCTTTTTGACAAAAAAAAGACATACAGATAAAATAAATTATGGATGAAAGACTTAATATTTTTAGAAAGTGAAAAAAATTACATCATTGGATAGCTAAGAGATAACCCAACATTAGCCATGTGCTCAATTTTCTTGATATTGAACCACGTGCAATCCTGACGGTGAGCACGAACTAGATTATGAGAAATATGGTGGATTTTTTAAAAACACATCTCTGGTCATTGGGAATGCCCTCCAAGCCTTTGGGTTGGTATTCCAAGGAAAATACCAAGCTTAAAGTTAGGTAATTCCCAAAGCAAGATATAACACGAGGGCGTTATAATGTGCTCGCATTATATCTCACTTTTGACATGGTTTTTGCTTCTGCGGGGAACATGTCTACTAGCACATAATACGAGCGCGTTATAACATGCTCGCGTTATGTCTTACTTTATGTTAAATGCTAATATATTAATGTATGCTGATATATTTTTATGTACATGTATGTATGTATGCTTGTATGGATGTAAGATTAGATGTAAATATGTATTATGCTTGTATGTATGCATTTATGTATGTCTTTAGATGAAGGGAGAATTTAGAGAGTCTAGAGAGATGGAGAGGGGGTCGAAGTGAGAGTTTAAGAGAGAGGGAGTGGGAGAGAAGGGGTTGGATTGAGGGGTACTTAGCTGGGTAGGGTGGGAGCGAGAGAGAGAGAGGGGGGTCGAAGAGAGAGAATTGAGGGAGAGGGAGAGAGAGAGATACAAAGAGAAAGAGAGGGTTATGTAGGTAGGGTGCGAAAGGGAGAGACTTGAGAGTGTGAGAGGGAGAGACTTGAGAGTGTGAGGGGGGTGAGAGGGAGAGACTTGAGAGATAGGTAGTGAGAGGGAGTGTGAGAGAGATGGAGTGTGAGAAAGAGGGAGTGGGAGAGAGAGGGAGTGTGAGTGAGAGACCTAAGAGAGGGAGAGGGTGTGAGAGGGAGTGACCTGATAGAGGTAGAGAAAGAGGGGGGTGGAGTGAGAGGGACTTATCTAGGCAGGGCTGGAGGGATAGATAGAGAAAGGGGAGAGAGACAAAGAGAGAGTTACCTAGGTAGGTTGGTAGAGGGAGAGACCTTAGAGAGAGAGGGGGTGGGAGGAAGAGACATGAGAGAGAGGGAGAGAGAGGTAGTGGGAGAGAGTGGGATGGAGTGGGAGGGACATAAAGAGAGATGGATAGAGGGAGTGAGAGAGGGTGGTCGGGATTGATTGAATGAGAGGTACACAGAAACAGGCAGACAGTAGATAGAGACAATTAGAGAGGGTGGGAGGGAGGGAAGGAGGGAGAGGTGAGATGAATAGATAGAGAGAAAGTGATAGGGGTTGAGGGTATAGGGTTGAGGGATTAGGGTGGAGGACCTATAGGGTTGATGGTTTCTAGGGTATTAGGGTTTAAGGTTTAAGGGTTGATGGAATATGTTTGATGGTAGAGGGTATAGGGTAGAAGGTTTAAGGTTTAAGCATTTAGGGTTGAAGGGTTTGGGGTTAAGGGTTTAGGGTTAAGGGTTTACTTGGTTGAGGGTAGAGGGTTTAGGGTATAGTTTTGAGGGTATATGGTTGAAGGATTAGGTTCAGGGTCCAATGTAAGGGGTAGAGGGTTTAGGGTTTAAGGATTGAGGGTTGAGCGATTAAGGGCTGAGGGTTGAGAATTGAGGGTTGAGTGTTTAATGTATAGGGTAAAGGGTAGAGGGTTTAAGGGTTGAGGGTTGAAGATTGAGGGTTTAAGGTATAGGGTCGAGGGATTAGGGTTGAGGGTCCAATATATAGGGTAGAGGTTATAGGGATTGAGAGATTAAGGGTTGAGGGATTAGGGTTTAGGTTAGAGAGAATTGGGTTGATGGTAGAGGTTAGAGGGTAGAGGGTAGAGGGTAAAGGGTTTAACAGTTTAGGGTTTAAGGGGTTAGGGTTGAGGGTCAAGGGCTTAGGGTTCAGTGTTTAAGGGTTTAAGGGTTGAGGGTTTAAGGTTTAAGAGGGTTGAGGGATTAGGGTAGAGAGTTTACTAAGTGGGTTTAAGGGTTGGGGGATTAGGGTTGAGGGTAGAGGGTAGAGGATTGGTAGTAGAGGGTAGAGGGTTTATGGGTTAGGGTTTAAGGGTTTAGGGTTTATGGATGAGGGATTAATAGGTTATAGGGTAGAGGTTATAGGAGTTGAGGGATTTAGAGGGTATAGGGGTTGATGGATTAAAGTTTAAGGGTTGAGGGTTGAGGGTTGAGGGATTAAGAGGGTATAGGGGTTGAGGGATTAGGGTTTAGGGGTTGAGGGATTAAGAGGGTATAGTGGTTGAGGTATTAGGGTTTAAGGGTTGAGGGATTAGGGTTTAAGGGTTGAGGGATTAAGAGGGTATAGGTATTTAGGGATTAGGGTTGAGGATTGAGGGTTGAGGGATTAAGAGGGTATAGGGGTTGAGGGATTAGGGTTTAAGGGTTGAGGCTTGAGGCTTGAGGCTTGAGGCTTGAGGCTTGAGGCTTGATGCTTGAGGCTTGAGGGATTAAGAGGGTATATGGATTGAGGGATTGGGGTTTAAGGGTTGAGGATTGAAGGTTGAGGGTTTAAGAGGGTATAGGGGTTGAGGGATTAGGGTTTAAGGGTTGAGGGATTAAGCGGGTATAGGGGTTGAGGGATTAGGGTTTAAGGGTTGAGGGTTGAGGGATTAAGAGGGTATAAGGATTGAGGGATTAGGGTTTAGGGGTTGAGGGTTGAGGGATTAAGAGGGTATAGTGGTTGATGGATTAGGGTTTAAGGGTTGAGTGCTTAAGAGGGTATAGGGGTTGAAGGATTAGGGTTTAAGGGTTGAGGGTTGAGGGATGAGGGTTGACGAATTATGAGGGTATAGGGGTTGAGGGATTAGGGTTTAAGGGTTGAGGGTTTAGGGTTGACAGATTATCTTTCTCCCACTCTCACCATCTCTCCCTCCCTCTCTATCTCCCACTCTCCCCCTCTCTCCCTACCTCTCTATCTCCCACTCTCTCCCACTCTCTCGGTCTCCCACTCTCCACTTCTCCCCTTCTCCCACTCTCCCCATCTCTCCCTCCCTCTTTATCTCCCACTCCCCCCCTCTCTCCCTCCCACTCTATCTCCCACTCTCCCCCACTCTCCCTCCCACTCTATCTCCCACTCTTCCCCTTCTCCCAATCTCTCTTTCTCCCACTCTCCGCTTCTCCCCTTCTCCTCTCCTATCTCTCCCTCCCTCTCTGCTCTGCCCTCAGCTTCTCTCTCCTTCTCCACTCTCTTCCCTCCCCTCTCTCCCTCCTCTCTATCCCACTCTCCCCTCTCCCTCCCTCTAGCATCTCCCATCTCTCCCTCTCCCTCCCACTCTCTTTCTCCCACTCCCCCCTTCTCCCTCCCTCTCTATCTCCCACTCTCCCCCTCTTTCCCTTCCACTCTCTCAGAAACTCCTATACTCTCAAAAATACACTAAGAAAACCAAATTTCACATAGCGCGAGCATGTTTTGTACTCCACTAAAATGGTAAAAAATTCTATATACCCATGATTTGAAGGCTCACGGTTTGCATATTCCCCTGGTTCTGCACGTGCTCTGACAAAAAATAGCTTTTTGATGATGTTGTGAAGTGTGCAAGCATCTTTTTCACATTCCATCACCGTTTCCATGATCCTTTTAGCACCTTTGCATGAAATAGCAGAGTTTCCATGTTGAAAGACATATAATATCAATTAAAGTTTGAATTCCACTGAAAAATTTTGAACAAGCTTTTGAACAAGTCAAATTGTTGTGGAGTTTGAAGAAAGAAGAAGCTAAGGCTACATAATTGGGTTGAACTCCTCCATTTGAAAGTCTGGTTTTTAAGGTATGTGAAGTCTTTAAAAAAATTCTTTCATTCTATTATGGCTTGCTTTGATTTTGTTTGTCATTATAACCTTAGGTTTTCAATGCACATTTTAAATTACCAAATTATATACATAATTATATACACTTTCCAATTACCATTTTACACTTGCCAATTATAGAAATTCAGAACCATTCACCAAAATTCATCCTTTAAGACAACTCCAAGCCTCTCCCATTCCTCTGAAGGGTCCAAACATCTTCAAAATACCCTGCACAAGGTCAAAAGTTCATTAGATAGACCACTCCTTCAACACTTTTGTAGGAACTAATATTCATCTCATTACCATGGTACAGATAAAATTATCTTCCACACCGAAGAAAAAGACAAAGAGGAAACCCAATTTTTTCAGAAATTTGAAAATGATTATCCTCAAATTAGTATTTCTCAAATATTTTTTGAACTGCTTAAACCTTTTTATGTCGAGATAAATCACACATGCACTACTTGTTGTTGTAGACTACATATTGAATTTTCTAACCATTACGATGTTTATCATTCTATATGTTTAGATTTGCATACTAACGATGTTTTGCAAGATTGTGGCACAGAAGCCCGACCAAAATCTTCAAGAGAGTTCTTATCAAAAAATTTCTGTGAAATAGAGGATGGCCAGATATTCTATAGGACAACATGCTTGGATGGTTCATGCGAGCGTTGTGGTGGCTTCCAGCGTATGCTAGTATGTCAACATATGGAAAGCACATATGAGGTGGGACAAAAACTAGTAGAGTTCGGGAAGTATAAAAAAGTGGCATATGCTACAAAATATGGGTCTCAAGCAAAAAGGTGTGATTTGGTTATTGAGAAGATTCCAGTGTACAAATTTATGACCACATTTCGTGATAGTATATTGTCTGAGTATGCAATCAATACCCATAGAGCCCAATGGTTGGACACATAGTTCAAGCTATGCAAGGACACCTTTCCAGTTGGAAGCATAGTATCTGTGGTTGACTTTGCAGAGAACTACACTCTACAAACACAACATGAGGTGCAGTTACAGTATTACAACTCCACACAAGTTTTGATATTTGTGCACATAGCATTCATTCATGCATCTGATAGTATAGATGAGCAAAGGAAGGTATTGAGGGAGTACCACTTTTACATTAGTGATGATCACACACATTCTCCAGAGTTTGTGCAAGGTTGTTTCCAGATGTTATACAATGGTTTGGCTCAGAGGGGCATAAAATATGATCAACATATAATATGGTCCGATAACTGTGCAACATAGTTCAATAACTCACGCATGTTCTACTAGTTGTGCAGGATGCATGTCATTACAGGTGTTCAACATATGTGGAACTTTTGTGAGGCTGGACATGGAAAGGGGGAGCATGATGGTGTAGGAGCATGTGTGAAAAGAGCATTAGCACGAGAAGAGTTAAAGTATAAAGACAGTGCAAAGTTGACAGATGCAAAATCAATCGTTGAGTGGTGTAATGCTTTGATGGGTCCAGGTAATGAAGGTACGTCTTTAGTTTGTATATTTTTTTGGTTGATGGATGATACTAAAATTGCACTATATGAATATTGTTGTACACTAATAGGATCGAGTGAGGTACACTCTTTCCTTAGCTCAAATACAGGTTCATGGAGCATCGATACATGAAAGATGGCATGCTTTTGTTATTCATGTACAATGCAAGATTGGAATGATTGTGAGTTAGGGGAGTGGGTTGACAAATGGTTCACAAGTTATCTTATCCCACTTCACACGTATCGCCCTCTGACGACATTGGAACTGACACAGATAGAATCATCGCTCGACTTTGACCACATATCAGATCTAGTTCAACAAGGTGATATATCTACTTTCTTAGTTGTTGAAATTCCATATCGTTAGATCTTACTTTGTACTGTATTCGTAATGTTGACAAATTTCAAGAGATTTTTTGCACATATCAATGCAGGGCATGTTTATGCAGCTATTGCAGATGAAGACAATGAAGAGGGAACAAACTATTACTTGTGTCATTATGTTGAGACCAAAAAGAAATTGGAGGCCCCAGTTATAGATGGAGAAAACATTGAATACCCTACAAGCTCAGTTGTGGTTACTGGAACATGGCTTAGAAGGTACCCACATTCAAGTGTTAAACATTGGCTATTTCAGGACTTTGACATGCATCGTAAGATTCTTCATTACTTGAACCTTGTCATGGCATCAAATGTTCATTTGACCAAATATGGGGGTAGACCTTTGAACAAGACATTATGAAAGGTCCGTGAGTCTGACCATGAGGCAATACTTGACACAATAAAGAGTAGAGCAGACCCGAATGGTTCATTGGATTAATTTGTAAGTATATTCACATTGGTTCTTATTAATTTATACTTGTATGCACATTAATTTATTTGATGCCAATGCTATCATCTTCTTTTACAGTGATTGGTGTCCCCTCCAAAAAAGCAATGCAACATCCTTATTTTGATGCCTACATGCAACATCTGTAAGTGCCTTCCATCTATTTTTATTTCATTTCCATTTTGGATGCTCTTTCTTTTTCTCTTTTACTTTGCGTATTTGTACGTAAACTACTAAGGGTTGATTGATCTTTCATTTTAGAAAATGCTGATTTAAGAGCCATCAAAGAGAATCTCAACCAAAAAAGACATGCAACATACTTATTTTGATGATTTTGACAAATCTCAATTTTGATTTCAAGCCATTATAAGAGAGCATGCGAAGCTTAGCGAGGGAATCTCAAGTTACTCATTTGAAGTTAATGTCATAATGAGCACCTATGATGTAGACATTTAAAGAGAATCTTGAATGTATGAGTGACACTGTAAAAGATCTGAGAGAACGAAGTGCCAGAGGCATTGTGATAAGATTTAACTACATAATGAGATATAGTCAAATATTGTAAGGTTGGAGTTCATGTTTGGTGTAGTAGCACCTTGTTATGTAAATTGCTTGAGTAGGAAAATTTGCAAAGTTTGAATTTTGAAATGTAAACAATGTGAAAAAGGTCATATAAAGGTCATGTAAGCATTTTGTACACATTTTTCTGCAAATCGTGTGACCAAGCGGACTGTTCCAACACATCTGAATAGGTATTTTTACGCTAGGCATGGTCTTTTTTCGCACCGAAACACATAGAATTGCTCTAAGCTATGTTCCACCGGATCAATCCCTTAAGGGTCCAAAGTGCAAAATGGCTGCAAACTTCAGCATGCTATTACTCAGATACCGTGACACTTAAAAACTTCTTGTCTAATCCTACAGAAAGGCGTTGCTGCTCTCTAGAAAAACCTCTCTCGGTTTTGGCTATCTTGGAGTGGTTTTCTCATGGCAGCAGATTTTCACTTGATGGAAAAAGTGTCAAATTCAAGCAGTGCAAAGTTGCAAAGTGGTGCAACTTTCGCTCTACAACTCATGTGACCAAGCGGATTGTTCCAACACATCCAAATAGGTATGTTTACACTAGGCATGGTCTTTTTCGCACTGAAACACATAGAATCACTCTGAGCTATGTTCCACCGGATCGATCCCTTAAGGGTCCAAAGTGCAAAATGGCTGCAAACTTTAGCATGCTAGTACTCGGATACCATGACACTTAGAAACATCTCGTCTGATCCTATAGAAAGGCATTGGGCCCCTCTAGAAAAACCTCTCTCAGTTTTAGCTATCTTGGAGTGGTTTTCTCGTGGCGGTGGATTTTCACTTGAAGGAAAAAGTGTCAAATTCAAGCAGTGCAAAGTTGCAAAGTGGTGCAACTTTCGCTCTGCAACTCGTGTGACCAAACTAACTATTGTAACGCGTTCAAATAGGTTTTTTTATGCTAGGCATGGTCTTTTTTTTCATTGAAACACGTGGAATCGCTCTGAGCTATGTTCAACCGGAACGATCCCTTAAAGGTCCAAAGTGCAAAATGGCTGAAAACTTCAGCATGCTATTACTCAGATACCGAGACACTTAGAAACTTCTCATTTGATCCTACAGAAAGGTGTTGGGCCCCTCTAGAAAAACCTCTCTCGGTTTTGGCTATCTTGGAGTGGTTTTCTTGTGGTGGTGGATTTTCACTTGATGGAAAAAGTGTCAAATTCAAGCAGTGCAAAGTTGCAAAGTGGTGCAACTTTCGCTCTACAACTCGTGTGACCAAGCGGGCTGTTCCAACACATCCAAATAGGTATTTTTACGCTAGGCATGGTATTTTTTCGCACCGAAACACGTAGAATCGCTCTGAGCTATGTTCCACCGGATCGATCCCCTAAGGGTCCAAAGTGCAAAATGGCTGCAAAATTTAGTATGCTATTACTCAGATACCGTGATACTTAGAAACTTCTCGTATAATCCTATAGAAAGGCGTTGGGCCTCTCTAGAAAAACCTCTCTTGGTTTTGGCTATCTTGGAGTGGTTTTCTCGTGGCGGCGGGTTTTCCCTTGAAGGAAAAAGTGTCAAATTCAAGCAGTGCAAAGTTGCAAAGTGGTGCAACTTTCGCTCTGCAACTCGTGTGACCAAGCGGACTGTTCCAAAACATATGAATAGGTATTTTTACTCTAGGAATGGTATTTTTTTGCACCAAAATACGTAGAATCGCTCTGAACTATGTTCCACCGGATCGATCCCTTAAGGGTCCAAAGTGCAAAATGGCTACAAAATTCAACATGCTAGTACTCGGATACCGTGACACTTAAAAACTTCTTGTCTGATCCTACAAAAAGGTGTTGGGCCCCTCTAGAAAAACCTCTCTCGGTTTTGGCTATGTTGGAGTGGTTTTCTCGTGGCGGTGGATTTTCACTTGATGGAAAAAGTGTCAAATTCAAGCAGTGCAAAGTTGCAAAGTGGTGCAACTTTCGCTCTACAACTCGTGTGACCAAACTAACTGCTCCAACACATTTGAAGAGGTATTTTTATGCTAGGCATGGTCTTTTTTTGCACTGAAACACGTAGAATCGCTCCGAGCTATGTTCCACCGAATCGATCCCTTAAGGGTCCAAAGTGCAAAATGGCTGCAAACTTCAGCATGCTAGTACTCGGATACCGTGACACTTAGAAAGTTCTCGTCTAATCCTACAGAAAGGCGTTGGGCCCCTCTAGAAAAACCTCTCTCAATTTTCGCTATCTTGGAGTGGTTTTCTCGTGGTGGTGGATTTTCACTTGATGGAAAAGGTGTCAAATTCAAGCTGTGCAAAGTTGCAAAGTAGTGCAACTCTCGCTCTGCAACTCGTGTGACCAAGCAGACTGTTCCAACACATCTGAATAGGTATTTTTACGCTAGGCATGGTCTTTTTTTGCACCGAAACACGTGGAATCACTCCAAGCTATGTTCCACTAGATCGATCCCTTAAGGGTCCAAAGTGCAGAATAGCTGTAAACTTCAGCATGCTATTACTCAGATACTGTGACACTTAGAAAATTCTCGTTTGATCCTATAAAAATATGTTGGACCCCTCTAGAAAAACCTCTCTTGATTTTGGCTATCTTGGAGTGGTTTTCTCGTGGTGGCAGATTTTCACTTGATTGAAAAGGTGTCAAATTCAAGCTGTGCAAAGTTGCAAAGTGGTGTAACTTTTGCTCTGCAACTCGTGTGACCAAGCAGACTGTTCCAAAACATCTGAATAGGTAATTTTACATTGGGCATGGTCCTCTTTCTCATCAAAACGCGTGGATTCACTTCGAGCTATGTTCCACCGGATCGATCCCTTAACGGTCCAAAGTGCAAAATGGTTGCAAACTTCAGCATGCTATTACTTAGATGTCGTGATGCTTAAAAAATTCTTGTCTAATCCTATAGGATCCTGTTGATCCTATCTACAAAAACCTCTCTTGGTTTTTCCTATCTCGGAGTGGTTTTCCAATGGTCGCAGATTTTCACTTGATGGAAAAAGCATCGAATGCAAGTAGTGCAAAAATGCAGAGTGGTGCAACTTTTGTTCTACAACTTGTGTGACCAAGCGGACTATTCCAACACGTCCAAATAGGAATGTTTATGCTAGGCATGGTCCTCTTTTTCATAGAAACACATGGAATCGGTCCAAGCTATGTTCCACCAAATCGATCCCTTAGGTTGGAGGAGTCTTAAGTTGCAAATTTGTAAGTGGCTTAAAGCAACATATTTGAAATGATATTGAATGGCCCACTTAGCACTCATTGCATCTAAGTGATGCTCATAGAGGTGAGGCACTAGGCCTTCCTGGGAGGTCACCCATTCCAGTATACTCTAGCTCAAGCGCTTAACCACGAATTTTTTTCCCCAAGGTTAAGCCCACTTAGCTTGCAACCATATTTGCAAAACCTTCAGCAAGTGTTGTGCCTTATGAAACATTCACTATAGAGCCCCTTTAGCTCATCAATTGATAAGTAGGAGGTATTTTCTACAATGTGTCAAATTGTGATATTGCTATCAAGATTCCATTGAGCAGTCATTTGTAGTATTAGATATAGCTCTAGCTTCTACAATATTGCACATGATTGCAGATAGTTTCAAAGATCTAGATAACATCAATAGTTCACATTACTCAAGAAGGATGAACATCTTAAAGACATTTGCGGAAATCAGGACAAGTAACCTTCTTGTGGACTTAGGGTTGCAATATTTGATCTACAACATGTTCCACCATTTCTTCAGTAGGATCAAGAACACACATAATGAAGGTGTGTTTGTAGCCATGAAAGATTATGGTTCGAACTATCCAGGAGAGTGATGTTTTATCTCGACCAAATATATCTATACCATGGTTTGTTTGGAAACAAGGATGGGTTCTCTCTTCATCAACATATACATTATTCCTCGATGTGTTCACACCAGTGTTACAAGATGAGGACTCACCTCGGACTTGACAAGCCATTTTTTGACTTTGGACTCACGCTTGGATCCCAGACTCGACAAATAGAAAAACCTAAGAAATTCAAAGATTTGTAAGGATTTAAAACTTGTTTCATGCACCCTTTAATAAATAAACCTTAAAGACACAATAGCATCATCAAATAGAAATTACTATGATCCCATACACAAACATACATCAATCACATAAGTATAAGCACAAATTTTAGCTAAAGGAAATAACACATTTAGATATATAAATATTGTGATATTGCTATCAGGATTCAATCGTGTAGTTTTACAAGTCAAACTCATTGACCCATGATTCATCAGTAGTGGTTCACAAGAACCCATCTCTCATGATAATGAATGGTTCATAAGGAGGAAGATAAATCTTCATACATTTCTTCTATCACAAATGAGATAAGTGCTTGGTTTCATGAAGGTCATGAGACAACCATTAATGGGGAGTGGATACATGAAGAACTGATGGAGAATGATAATGGCTTTAGACCTGCTATAAAGGAATTTTTTTTTGTTTCAATGATGCAAGAGGTTTTTGGTTTCACTACCAAAATGAGCCTACGAAGAATGCATGTGAAACTCCTTTTGACCTTGAGGATGTACTTACTCCATCTCAAGGATCATGCATTGAGGATGACATAGATCAATGCTAGGGCTAACCAATTAATAATTATACATGTGAATAAGTCAAACATGTACATGTCAATAAGGGAAGTACAAGTACTCAAAAGCACGTAAGCCTCAAAAAGTATACACACGAATACATAGTATACACAAATTAAAACAAAGTATATGCACGAATACAAGGTATATGCATGAAAAAATGTAAGCCACAAAGTATACACTCAAATGCACGTAAGTCACAAAGTATACACGTAAGTTGTAAAGTATACACTTGAATATACGTAACTCATATCTATTGAACCATCAATTTAGAATGCAAATATGGACAGACATCGATAAAAGATATTTGTATTAACCAAATAGCCATGTAGGCATACACAAATATATGTTGATATAAGTATGAAATATATGTACAAAATAGCCATATAGGCTTATGAGAATGCCATCTAGGCATACAATGTCAAATATGTCCAATAAAAAATATGTAAAAAATTGCCATGCAGACATACAATAAAGGACTCTAGAATCAAAAGTCATTGCTCTCCATGCGCAGGAAATAAAATCTTTCCCTTTCCTTTTCGCTCAAATGGCGATAGGTCTGTCACTCATTTTTGCTACGCTCGTGATGTGCTCCTACTACTCCTCTTAGGGTTTAGTTCATGGTGAAGTTTTAACTGTTACAATAAGAAGTAAGGAGATGAATATATAGAAATTACATTATAAAAAATGATATATTTGACAAAATAATCACTTACAGCCATCTCACGATCTCTCTCCATGAGGGAAATATCCTCATGCCCATGCTTAGGCCTGCTCAAGCCCTGTATAAACCATACAAATAGACAAAAACTACATGAATCAATAATGGTTTGATTTTTCACTAACTAACATCTATAACAACAAATGTAAATTAAAATTTACTAATTTTCCTCATACCTCTTCTGTTAGAGCCATCGAGGATTGTATAGAAAATTTCACACCAATATCCATTTCCCTCATCACATTCGGAGGTGTATCGTCTCGCAACAACTGAAAATAAAACAACAAATTATTCAACGTAATCAACGATGTGCATGTATAAACTACACAAATCTATTAAGTACTTGATTCATTAGTTAAAATATTTATTCTATTACCTGCGTGAAGGTTTGAGTAAATCCACCACCACTGGAAAGTGTTCCATCAAAACCTCCAATATTAGTCTGTTCAACATCCAAAATTGCATATTAAATTACCATTCATAAAAAAATGCCATTAATATGCAATAAACTTATAATTGTTTACTAGTTACATACCCTAGTGATAGGTGTACTGCAAAAATAGGTTGGTGGGGGGCCGATGTATCCAGTCTCAACACTGTGACCCTGCAATTTTATTAAAATCATAAAACATTTTTGGTTAATCTTGCATTTCAAAATCAAAATTTAATAAATTAAATTCAATGAACACATGCACTAAATTTTACCTGACTATCAATGCCATATGCCTCATACAAAATGTCAACTACCCTCTCCATCTCCATAGTTGTAGATGGATCCTACGTACCAGTCTCCTAAGGGTTAGTGGGGTCATGTGAACAAGTAGCCCTGCAAGATTGACACACATGTGTTTGAAGGCCACCACTAGAAGACTCCACTGGATGGCGCTATAGAATAGGGCTAGTATGATGGATGACACTCTGGGTCAAAAAGTTGATTGCCTGCAATGTCTCTATGTCAGCACTTTCCTTCACGATGGAAGGCATAACAGTGTGCTCATGAGGTGGTCTGGCAAGAGCTCGTCTACCTTACCGCATAGGATCCAGCTATGCACCAGGTCTATCCTGAGCTGACCCCCCACCTCTCCCTTAGAAATCCCTTATATCAAAATAATTTGGGATTTTGTTCAATATGAACTCATTGTATAGTTTCCTAAGGAAATATTGCGAGACCTTGCAATTGTTGCATGGTGGGTAATCGAAGACCATGTACCACCTATCATAAAACCGCTCTTTCATCTGTTGGTGGTGGCACCAATGGACAGGAAACCTCTTCACATTGAGGGTAAGATTTTGATTTGTGCATGGGTCAGTGAATAATGAGCACAAATCACCTTTTGTAATTTCTAAATTTTTCACATCCTTGTATGATATTTTATTTGCATAATAGTCCCTAGCCATCTACCTCCTATCTTCCTATCCAGTTATTTGTTTGCTAATTGAATCTACGTTTGTTAACATATCTTTCAATGAATTTTCTAGGGTCATTCTTTCTATGGTTGAACCATTTGGATCACTCAACCTATTGATCAAATTCTCAAATTGTTTTTTGTTGTTCTCAATTTCACTCGTTAAATTTTGTTGAGTGCCAGGAGGGGGTTGAGTGATTGGTGGAGGAGGTTGATGTTGTGGTTGATTTTGATCTTGAGGATTTGGTTGGTCCTCCTATTGAGGATTTTGAGGGTTTGTAGGTTGATTTGCATCTCCTAAAAATTTAAACAAATAGATATCAAATTCAACCTAAAACTAACAAATTCAAAACAAAAACCATAGAATCCTTACCTCTTACAACTCCTCCTCATCGTGGTGCCATCGTTGTGAAGAAATATGGATTCTTGGTGAAGAAATTCTCCTCCTAGAATGCAAGCACGATATTTTGGGGTTTTTGGCCGCGGGTGCAACAAAAAAACCAGTCAAAATGAAAATGAGAGATTTGCATTTGTTTTTTTGCTTTTAATAGTTGATAACACGAGCGCATTATAACACGCTTGCATTATGTCTTTGTAGTTGTAGCCACCGAGACCTTTCCTAGGTTTAATGGAAGACATAACGCAAGCTTGTTATAATGTGCTCACGTTATGTTTTTCAACTTTTTTTTTTGAGGGTGTCCACGGAATTGCTACCCATTTCCATGCACCCGCTTTAAGGTTTATTTATTTAAATTTTCACACTCATCTAGGGCTTTATTAATTCATTGAGGTTACTTTTCCTTAATTGGCCCCTTTAATTCAAATTGAGGACTAATTAATTGCAATTTTTGAATAGGAAAACCCGACATTCATTAATGCCATAGCATAGCACTTATCATTGAGCAATGTGTTTTCTAGGTAAGTGACCTAGGACCCATTCTCCCAAGGGTGAATGGGTTCTCACTTAGACCTAATCCCTAAATTTTTATTATGTTTTTGGTAGTATTTCAATGATTTCAAATGTATATTCACATCTCGGCTTGTTTTATTTGAATTTCAGGAAATTAATGTTAGATACCTATAAATATAAGGTCATTTCACTATGTTTCACCTAGAAATTTCAAGTTATCTTAAGAGAGAATTGTTAGAGAAATTCAAGAGAATTTCAAGAGAATTTTCAAGGCATTCAAGTGTAAATTTGTTGAAGAATTATTGCAGCAATCAAGATCATATTATTACATATCAAATTATTCTTGCATCATGCATGTTATTTGAGCTAATATGTTGATGTAGTGTTCAAGATCCATTCAAGCATTCAAAGGAATTGTTTTCAATCAAATTTCAAGATCAAGATCCACATCCATTGATGCCATTTCATGAAAGTTGCAGATCTCTATTCCAAGGTTCATACAAGAGTTTGGTCAACTGTGACATAGCCTTGTTTATTCATCATTCCTTTCATGCTATTTCATTTCATTACAAGGTTTAATTACCAAAATAGGGTTTAACTAAGGAAAACCCCCATTCACCAACAACAAAACATTTTTCCCTCTTGATGTATGTTTGTAGATTTTAGGTGGAAGATTTCTTGAAGAGAAAAATTGCAAACTTGTCAAAGTTACATTAAATGTTGTCATCATTATTGTAATTTCACGGAAACTCACTTACATGATTTATTTTTGGTTGTATGACTGTGAAAATCATGGATTAAGAGTGTAGAAACAAAAGAGAACCCAAAAACCAATTTATAGAGCCTTGGCTAGGACCCATTCGCCATAGGGTTAATGAGTCCTTAGTTAGCTTTGAAAAAGAACTTTTGGTGACTGGTACACATCATTTTACCTTTCATAGAACTACATTTTGATTTTTGGTTCCATCATGTAATTGAGCTTAATCTATTAGATGCACTTTCTAGATTGCATTTTGGAGTTAGTTTATATTTTTAATCTTTATCCCCAAAGTGTTGTTTAATTAGGACCCCCATCCTTGCACTAAAAGGAAATTTGCAGATTCACACTGTGACTTTACTCACCTCAAGGTTGGAAATCCTGTCATTGTGTAGATCTCATTTCCTGAATGAAATTAGAGAAATAGGTCCATTATACCCCCTTTATCACCAAATAAAATTTTTGGGTTCACTCCCCAACCTATTTTTAGTCATTTCATTTTGGTGTGCCTGAGTTTGATCATTGTAATTTTATTATTTTGAAGTCCACTTTCACCCTAGATTTATATCTTGCATTCATTTTCATTTCATTGCATTCAATTGAATCTCTTTTAGGGTTTTTTATCTCATTTAGGGGTTTTAGGATTTGCATATTTTCATTCTTTAAATCTAAAAAATGTAAAAAAATCATTCATTTTGCAAATCATTCACATAGCATTACATCATCATTCACTTGCATCTGAAAATTAAAATGAAATTGCACATCAAATTAGGTCTCCTAGTTTGTCATTTTGTCTCATTTTGCACTTGCATTCAACATTAAATTCACAAAAAAAAAAAAAAAAAAATGTAACTTACTGTTTCTGATCAAAATCTGGAAACCATTAGAATCATCTCAAAAATCTGCAAATATATTTTTAAAACCCTAACCTAGGACCCATTCATCCCTGGGTGAACAAGTCCCTAATCAGGGTTGTTTCTTGATTTTTTGGGTATTAAACACCTATTTCTACATTCTACTTTTTTGTTTTCAGTTTTCTATTTCAGATTATATATTTTTTGTTAAGTGAAATTGAGCATATTTAGCTTCATTTAATAAATTTAGTGCATTGTGTGATTTAAAAATTGCATTTACAAGACATCATTTTAAGGCTTTTGCATAGTGTAATCATAAAATTACCTTGTTTAGAATCTAAAAATTGCATTTACATATTACATTTTAGGTTAGTGCATTGTATTTCACCCTCTTTCCATTTTGGGTTTACATTGAGTTTGTGAAACTTGTATGAGCTTTACAACTTGGTGTCCTATTAGCAATACTATTGTGAGACATAGTTTGAGACTCATGTCATCCCACAATACACCATTTGCTATGGATCTTGGGTTTTCCAAATCTTTCACTAATAGTGTCGATAATCAAACCTCTATGGATCATAGCCTTTATACTTGATTTGCAATGGGTTCCCTACATACAAAAAATGTGCATGATGTAAATTTCCTGCAAGAAAACATAAGAAGGATAGATGAAGAATTAAAAAAATTGCAAGACTTTTTGAGAAACGAACCTATTGCTCGTAATGTCATTTCTCTCATAGGGAATATACGAATAATTCTTAAGCATGAACAAGGAATATAGTTCATATGTTCCTTGGTCCATGTATCATTAAAAGAATTTTTCCTCCTCCTCAACCAGCTTCCAATACATTTCCAATGCATAAGAGAAAAGAAACCACAAGTTCTTATCACTTTACTACTCCTAAGAAATCCTTTTCTGAAAAAGGAAAGCGATTGCAATTAGAAGAGGAAAGTGATGATCAAACTATTACCAAACCAACAAAGAAGAAACCAAAACTACATGCACATCAAAGAATTTAGCTACAAAAATTGTATGATATTCCTGCATCTTCCTATGACCTATTACAAATATCCAAGACTGATAATATCTTTTACACCCTTCCACATTAGAAATAGATCTAATTGCCACCTAAACATGAAAATCTTACTAAAAAGAAAACTTATCAAAATAGACCTTATTGTGCTTATCATAGATTCTTTGGAAATCACACCAATAATTATCATATTTTAAAGGGAATATTGAAGAAATTTAGATCCCCTAGGGATCCATCTTGACTTAAAGCATGTAGTTTTCCCCTTTCCATGTAATAGTTGTAGGATCTTAGAATGCTCACTATTACATGTTTAACATTTATTGTAAATCATTTTCTTTATCTCAAGGAGCTCATTATCATCACTATCCTCAGCTCATCCTTTTCCTAAACTTAGTGGGGGCAAGGGGTTAGATAGCCCTATCCTATTTTTGGCACTTGGCATTGTCCCTTCAGTTAGTTTTCCTCCTTTTGTATATGCTAATCAAGATTGGGATGTGAACAACCTGCTATAGGTTGACTCACATTTTCCTTACTATTATTTTTCTTTGCATGTTTCTTTGTGTGATTTCATGTGAGTAATGTGATCCACCTTAATGTTCTATTTGATGTATCTCTCTATTCATATGTATTCGTCTATTTGTACTTGCATTATTTTATATATCTTAAACCCTTATCTTTTCATTTGTCTTGTGTTTTCCTTTTGGGGATGACACAAGGCTTCAAGACATTAAAGGTCTCTTCCATGTTGACTTGAAATATTTTTCTTTTTTTCACTCTCTATGTGTCATTCTTCCTGTTCTACGAGTATTTGGGGAATGATGATGTTTTTGAGCTCTATAATCACATTTTAGCAAATATATACTAACCCCGAATCCATAGATCCCTTATGTTTTTTGGGGGGAAACCTCTTCCTTTCATGATGTAGTTTCATTTGGGAACATATGACTTGGTATAGGGATTTTTGAATAAGTTCTCATGTCTTCTACTTTAGAGCTATTGCTCACAACAATGGTGTTAGCAACTGCTTTAAAGTAGGGGAATACATTGACACTCATGTTTCATTATGTGATTTTCTTTATTCTTGTGGTGCATCCATTTCTTGGTGGTTTCATTGGGTTTGATGTCCTCTAAGAGTGTGATATCTCTTAGAGTACAAATTTCCTCTTAGTGGTGATGCTACCCCTTACATTCCCTAGGTTGAAATTCTCTTATTCTATACTTGTCCTCTCTTGGAGATACTAGGCACAATCATCCCTAAAAAAAAGACCTTACATGAACTAAGAAATATCCCTGGGTGAGTGCAAGATCATGGGGGTCCAAAAAGTGGCGATATGACAAAAAAATGGCTAATGACTTATTTTTAATCTAAATTTGATGAAATTAAAAGAGTTTTTGGGAAAAAAATTTACTTTCCACAAATATAATATATCCCTTATTTGGAATTAAATAAATTATTATTATTGATTTTCTACATATATTCTGACTAAAGTCCTTATTGATAGGTTGGTTGAAAAAAATTATTATTCTTAAAAGATTTAACATTTTTTGAATCTAAAAGATGCAACACATTCTATACTTCCCATACTATAGGACAAAAAAGTAAAAAATGAATTTCATAAATTTTTGACCAAGTTATCGTGGTTAGACAAACAAGTTTTAATATTGTTAAAAAGTTTTAATAAAAAAATCATAACTAATTATTTACTCAAGCAAAAAAAAAAAAACAAGTGTGGCACATTCGGGTATGTGTCCTCTACTTATATTGAAAGTTTCAAAAAAAAAAAAATCTTGTACTTAGGTTGGTCAGACATACACCTGCTTTTTATTTTTTCCTGAAAATTTAGTACTACTGCATTGAAATTTCAAATTTTCACCAAATAGATTTACTTTTTTCTAAAAAAAGGAGTAGTATTTTAGAAACTACATTCAATTTGCTACAATTTTTTTTCTTACATATTTTTCAAATTATGTTAATAACTTATTCAAATTTTTATGTCAAGTTTCCTATCTTTGTTTTTCTGAATTTTATTGCCACTTAAAGGCCTAGTTTGGACCCCCATGATCTTGCACTGACCCCCCTTTGAACAAACCTATATATATACCCTATAAGGCTACCAAGCATAACACACCTTTCTTTCCAGTAGAGCCTTCCTCTTTTTCATACTTTTCTTAGCATAAAATAGCTTGTAAGGCCTTATGAAGCTCGAATCCTTAGTATGTGTGTGGTTCCCTATTGGGGTTTCCAAAGGGATAACTTTGGTATGGTAAGTAAAATGAGAGCCTATAGACCTAGCATGACTTTCTCATTATGCCACTTTCCTGTGGGCTCACCTAGTGGATGGCCTAAGGTTCCATCAACCCGTGTGAGTGTGTGTATCATTTTCATAGTGAACATCGATTTATACTTGTGAACGTGTTGGAAAAACCACCTAGATGTGCTCCACATCGCATTGAATAGCTTGATCTACCCACCTCTTCTCCTAGGATTTTATGTTGTATGATTGACTATCTTTGTCATTGTTGCATACATATGTGTCTTAAATGTATACTTTAGTGTGATTTTGACATGGGGTTATCCTCTCACTAAAGTGGAGGCTAAATGTAGTGTAGAAAAAAGTATCCCTTTTTCACACTTAATTTGGGAATTAATATTAAATAAAAGTACTAAATTATGCGTTAATTTAGTGTTGTAATATGTATTTTACATATTCACATTAATTTTAGGGTATTTTTAATTAAAATGGAATTAATTGTCCTTTAATGTGGTGTTTTAAGGTGTATTTATTTATATTTTCACAATCATCTAGGGATTAATTAATTAATTGAGGTTAACTTTCCTTAATTGGCTCCTTTAATTCAAATCAAAGCCTAATTAATTGAAATTTATGAAGAGGAAAACATGACATTCATTAATTCCATAACATAACACTTATCATTGAGCAATGTTTGTCCTAGGTAAGTGACCTAGGACCCATTCGCCCAAGGGTGAATGAGTTCTCACTTAGGCCTAGGACCTAAATTTTTATTATGTTTTTAGCAGCATTTTAATGATTTCAAATGTATATTCATATTTCGGCTTGTATTATTTGAATTTCGGTAAATTAATGTTAGATACCTATAAATATAAGGTCATTTCACTATGTTTCACCTAGAAATTTCAAGTTATCTTAAGAGATAATTATTAGAGAAATTCAAGAGGATTTTCAAGGCATTCAAGAGCAGATTTGTTGAAGAATTATTGCAACAATCAAGATCCTATTATCATGTCAAAGTCTTCTTGCATCATGCATGTTGTTTGAGCTAATATTTTGATGTAGTGTTCAAGATTGATTCAAGTATTCAAAGGCCTTGTTTCAAATCAAGTTTCAAGATCAAGATCCACATCCATTGAAGTCATTTCATGCAAGTTGCAGATCTACATTCCAAGGTTCATCAAAGGGTTTAGTGAGTTGTGACATATGATTATTCATTCATCATTCCTTTCATGCTATTTCATTTTATTGCAAGGATTAGTTACCAAAATGGGATTTGACCAAGGAAAACCCCCATTCACCAGCAAAAAAACATTTTCCCCTCTCGATGTTTGTTTGAAGATTTTAGGTGGAAGATCTCTTGAAGAGAAAAATTGCAAAGTTTTCAAAGTTGCATTTGTTGTCATCATTGTTGAAATTTCATGGAAAATCACCTATGTGATTTATTTCTAGCTATTTGACTATGAAAATTGGGGATTTGGGAGTGCAGACATAGAAGAAGAGAACCCAAAAACAATTTTTACAAAGCTCTAGCTAGGACCCATTCGCCTAGGCCAAATGAGTCCTTAGTTAGCTTTGAAAAAGAACTTTTGGTGACTGGTACACATCATTTTCCCTCTCTCAGAACTACATTTTGATTTCTGGTTCCATCAAAATTGAGCTTAATCTATTAGATGGACTTTGTAGATTTTATTTTGGAGTTAGTTTTCTCTTTTTAATCTTTATCCACAAAGTGTTGTTTAATCAGGACCCTTGTCCTTGCACAAAAAGAAAATTTGTAGATTCACACTTTTACTTAACTCACCTCAAGGTTGACATTCCTTTCATTGTGTGGATCTAGTTTCTTGAATACAATTAGAGGAATACGTCCATCAGACCCCCTTTATCACTAAATCCAATTTTCGGGGTCACTCCCCAACCTATTTTTATTTATTTTAGAAGGTAAGTTTGTTTCTCTTTTATTAACATGGTTTATGTAGTTAAAAGTATGTTAAGATAAGTTAGACTAAACTAATTTTAAATCAAGGTTATCATAAAGTATCCTATGTGGGAATGTATGCAAACTATGTTTAATATAAGGACACCTAACACTATCTCAAATCAACTAAATT
This sequence comes from Sequoiadendron giganteum, assembly GCA_007115665.2. Lineage (NCBI taxonomy): Eukaryota > Viridiplantae > Streptophyta > Pinopsida > Cupressales > Cupressaceae > Sequoiadendron > Sequoiadendron giganteum. Next base: position 759,714,797 of record CM021102.1, on the reverse strand, counting down.
TATTTGGAAACCAATAATGAGATAGTATCGATAATGTGATTGAGTTATGAATGAATATAATATATTAAATGCAATTAGGACTAAAAAAGTATGCAAATTCTATGCTAGAATGTGAAAAAGCAAAAAAAAATGGGTATTAGATGTGCCTAGATTAGAGTATGATAGTTGAAAAAATTGTTGAAAACTAGATTTAAAGATTTATATGCAATAAGGGTTTCAATTAGAGTTTGAAAATCCATGTAAATTAGGGAATCATTTAGTGTTTGAAGATTTACATGTAATAACAGTTTCAATTAGGTTTTGGAAATTTATATGTAACTTAGGCTTTTGAAGATTTATATTTAAATTGGGGTTTCAATTACATGCAAATTACCTAAACAAAAATGATGAAATTGCATGCCAAAAATAAGAATACATGTTGAAAATGGAAAAAGACACTTGAAAAAGAGATCATTTGTTTGACTATGCATTATGCATACCTTTGTTTGAATCCAATGGGGCTGCCTTCACCATTCATATAAATCACATGTCCACCATTATTGCGGGTGGGCTAAGAAAATGAACTAATAATGACATTTTTTCAATTCATATATCTTTAAAAAATAATAAAATAAGACCTTAAGGTGAAGGTTATCTTTTCTTGAAGGTATTATTTTATTTTATTTATCTATATATACCAAGACAATCAAATGAATATGACCTTAAGTTGAAGTTCCACCTTTGATCAAACGTTTCTACCAAAATTATATTGGAATTGTGAAACAAGAACAAAACCACAAGCTGCGAGATCAAACAATAAACACGTACACCTTCCACACAAGAGATCTACAAATAATATATGCAATATTCCTCAACAAGAAAAGTCTACAAAAGTAAGAGACTCTTAAAAAGATATGAAAGCTCAAGATAATTACAATGAGGGTTGAGTGTGTATAACAACAAAACCCTAAATGAGAAAGGGATCAGATCATGACAAGTGTCAATATCACATGAGATGAGACATAATTATCTAATATTAGCTCAATTTATAAAATCATAAAATCACTCCTAAGTTTAGCTTGCGTGCACGGGAATACATTAGACTAATAATAAATTAAAGATTAATTATTAATTAAATAATGCATGATAACTCTAACAACGCCCTTAAGATGAACTTAGGGAGTAGCTAAAAACCCTAAAAATAGAATTCATGGTGGGTCCTAGAAAATAAGGCCATGTAAGGTATCCATGTACAAACAAAAGATCTCTATAATTTAGAGAAATAGAGAAAAAATCATGGGAAAAAATCCACTTCAAAAAGATATGAAAGTCAAGTGAAGGACTAAACAAGCCTCCAAACAAGACAATGTCCTAAAAAAATAGGAACATGTAGAACATCCAAAAGAACGAATTTGTAGAATTTTTTCAAAAGATTACTGATAGAGTGTTGAAATGAAGAACCTTCAAAAATAGGAATGCAAGAGTGTCTATATGGTAAATGATCCATCTCACCCAAATGTAGGGGTACATGTTGCCTCCAATTAGTACATAGGAACAAGAACTAAATACATATATCACTCCAACCGCAAAACCAAGGAAGCATTAGCACCAATAGTAGAAACCCTTGCATAATGCTAAAAAGGGAGAGCCATGACAGGTACATTGAAACTGTGTGAAACCAAAAGTGCATGTAGGGAAAACAACTTAGAAATAAAAGGGTGTGCAAACTAAGGCACACACACATGAGGCAATAATCATTGAGATTCATTGTTGTCATGGAAGGGACAATCACTTGATAAAGGTATGATGATAAACAAAAGGAAAATATCAACCCACCCATGGCACTATATGTCATAGTGTGAATACAAAAGGCACAATAGGATGTGCAAAATACCCAAAAACATATACACCAGAATGACACTTTATGTCACTGTCTCTACAAAAGAGAATGTGCATGACAAGATGTCTAGTTCTACAATGCACAAATAGGACATAATACTGGAAATACATATAAAACAACCAAAAACAAGTCATCACACACAAACAACAAGTAATTCACTAGAGTGTGTAAACACAAAAATATGAATAAAATGTATTTGGAGAGTAATCTAGAAACATTTCATGGATGGAACTGAAGATCTTTGAAAGAGTGTTCCAATGCCGCTAGAATCGCGAAAAAACAAAGAAACTGGTCAAAAGTTACGAGCTTGGGACTGAAAACAATACCTATGAATTCAACTAGGAATAGAATGGATGAGAAGAAAAAAATGGTGATAATACCCACACCACTGGAAAGTTGGCAAAACCACCTTTACGACGATATCTCATTTGCAAAAATCCGACATTGTATGCCCAAGTTATGACCAAAAGAAACAAAGACCCCTTTTAGGGAACAATGGGGTCTTGAAGGGGCCATGCAAACCATTTGGATGGATGTTGTCATAATGATGTCATGTCGACATCATTAGTAATATACCAGGAATATTCTTTTTCTGCCATTTCAAGAAAAGTGTTGTAGGTATTTGATTAAAAAAATCTTTTTGTTTTAAAACTCAAACCTCCAAAGCTTTTGCGAAAAAAATTGAGACTTGCAAATTCTTTTTGAAGAAACCCCACGTGATTTTTTCCAATCTACAACTAATGGGGCTGTTGTATGGTGTAAAAATCTATATGGTGTAGAGTTTTTGTACCGCCATATGGATTTTTTTACCTCGTAAAATATGCTAAAAAAAATTTTCCTCGAATTTTTTTTTTAGATTTTCATGAAACAACAGTTGATCTTTAGGATTTTACTATGCTAAACACAATGGCAAGGTCCATTTTGCACCAAAGTGCTCCAAAATTTTCCCACCTCGAAAAATTGCAAAAAAAGCAAAGCGGATTTAGATTTGAAGCCTATAACACTTGTTGAAGCAAAACCTCATAAATTGAAAAGGGGTTCATTGAATCCACACTTTGATACCATGTTAGACTTGTGAAACAAACACAAAACCATGAGCCACGAGATGAAACAACAAACAAGTACACCTTCCATGCAAGAGATCTATAAACAATAAATGCAATATTCCTCAACAAGAAAAAACTACAGAAGCAAGAGACTTTCAAAAAGATCATGAAAGCTCAAGATAATTACAGTTAGGGTTGAGTGCTTATAAGAGAAAAACCCTAAATGAGAAAGGGATCAAATCATGACATGTGTCAACATCACATGAGATGAAACATAATGATCTAATATTAGCTCAACTTACAAAAGCATAAACGCACACCTAAGTTTAGGTTAAGTGCATGAGAATAAATTAGACTAATATTTAATTGAATATTAATTAATTATTAGCTAATGCATGATAACTCTAACAAATTTTTGAATGAAGATAGTAAAAAAAAATCCCCTCCTTTTAAAAATTTGATTTCCTAGGTTTGGGACTGAGTATTATGGGATGACCCAATGACAATTTTCTCAATTGACATTTTAAAAGCATTAATATAGGTATGTTAATAAATTATTTAGATAGCCTACAAGGAAGGTGAAAAGATGCATTTGTAATTTTTCAAGGAGCCTAGATATTTTAACTTAGGGCTTCAAGATTTATTTTTGTGAGTTATCGTTAACCTAGAAATTCATGTAGTTATGGGTGACTTCTAAATTTTGAAAGTTTGACGTTTTAGCTTGTTAAAATAAGGGTATCAATATATTTATATATCCTATAATTCATCCTTTACATCCAATATTATATAAACAACCATAGTGATACAAAAACTGCACCATTTTTTTAAAGAAAGACCTATTATGTGAATTAGCCTTATTACACAAGACACTCCTTGAGGTTTATGATGATTTTTGTTTAATCTAACAATAAAAGGATACCAAAAGAATAATGTTATGGTACATACACTTCAGTTCCTATTTTCCTTATTATTGGCTTTAGGTGTTCTTATAAGTCTAAACATGTCCCAAATGTATAACTATTATTGGTATGATTCTACAGGAAAAGTAGGTTTTGAAGGGACCCGAAACCCTTTATAACTTAAGATACAAAATGTTGCTAAAAAGATACTATAGTAAGATATCAGCAGCAAACCAAAACCCAAAATTGTTGAGAAATTATATCTCAACTTCCAGCTTGAAGTCCTCATTTTCATGCCTTGGTGATTTTGTGTTGTTTACAAAGTTCTGGTGGAGGCGGAGCTAGGATGCAACTTGGCATTGTTCTATTTTCCTAAGTTTCGAGTCTTTGGCGGAGGCGGAACCGGGATGGAATTTGGCATTGTTCTATTTGTCTAAGTTCCGAGTTTCGGTTCTCGTTCCTGCTCTGACTTCGCTTCCTACCGTATGTTCCTTCTCGCTTTGCTTCGTAGTTTTGGAAGTTGGCAATGTCCGTTTGCCAGGTTCTTGTTTCAGTTTCTGTTCCGACTCCGGGTCCAACTCCTGCTTTTGTGATATGGTTCTTCTGGATGTTTGGATTCTCCTCGGGGTGTTTTCCTCCGCCTTGTCCTTGTTCTGGATTGTTGTTTCTTGCAGTTGGCGGAGGCGGAACCGGAACCAGATTGGTTCCTGATCTTGGACTTTTGGTAATGTCCTATTTTTGTTCCTGTTCCATCCTCGACTCCAACTCCAGTCTTTTGCGTTCCCATCTTGGTTTGACCCCGGGTTGACTTTACCTGGTCAGAATTGTTTCCGATGAGTTCCCCTTTGCCGTGGGTGGACGCGGAACCGAAATGGTTCCTGAACCTGAAATTTTGGTAGGGTCATGTTTTGACTCCAGTTCCGACTCTGACTCTGACTCTGACTCCGGCAGTGTGTATTTTCGGTGGAGTCATGTTTCAACTCCTCTTCCGACTCCGGCTCCGGCAGTGTTTGAAATGACTTGAAGTCTTGGTCGCCCCCGATGTCTATTTGACCATTTTGGTTGCTCTGTCAGCTACGATTGCTGATGGGTCTTAGACATGTGGCACCTGGTTGAATAGTGATTGGACGGATACCAAGATAGTTATTGTGGCAGTTGCATTTGTCAACGAAGGGTGGCGAGCTCAACCATTTTGAGTAATGGCTTTGAATGCAATGGCAGCTTATTGCAGGAGATCTGTCAGATTTGACCAGATGCATGATTTGAGGATGGACTTCATTCCTCTTCTGGGTCGGTTACATTTGGATGAGATGTGTTATTTTCTCATAAGTTAGAAAAGTTGAGTTGAGTTGTAAGTTGCAGAGCAAGTTAAAAGTCGCGAGTTGAAGAACGAGAAGGACATGAGTTCTTGAAGAGGGTTTTGAACTATATGTTGTGAAAACATTGTAACAGTGGATCTGAAACTCTCTGGGTGATTGTGAGCTAGCAAAGAAGTCTGGATATTGTATGTAATCGATTCATTACTCTAATATAATTGATTTGACTTTGTGTGGTGGGTTTTTTCCTGAAAGGGTTTTCCCACATAAATACTATCTCATCTTTGTTTGCTTATCTTTCTGGTTTCTCATTGCCATGGTTGTATGCATCTCTATATGTTTTAGAAACTGTTAGTTTTTCATTTTTGCTTCTCTCCCCTATAGTAAAGGTGTTAAGGGAATGTATTCCACACTGTTGGGTCATTAGATCCGCATTCTTTTCCCTTCAAAAATAACAAAGCAAAGAGAGTGTTTCATGAGAGAGAAAACAACAAACTAATAGCAACACCCAACAACAACAAAATGACAAACCAACAGGAAATAAACTGAGACCCAATAGGAAACAGACAATAGTAAAAAAAGAGAAAGCATAACACTATTTCATACTGCTTAAGGTGTTGGCCAGCTCAAGCTCCAAGCTCCTATGCATTTCAATCATGTCCAACAACTCTTTCTTCTCAACTTCAAAGGACTTCTTCCATTTAGCAAACCCTCCAGGAGCAGGGCATTTACCATCACCTTTCACACGTTTTTTTCCTTTACCTTTGGCTGAGTGATTTTTCTCCATTAATTCAGAAAAATACAATTGGTCCTCCCTGAGCTCACTAATTTTACGAAATAGGACTTCCAAAGAGTCTTCACTATTCTTCACAGAAATGTGACACACATGGAGAAGCTTATTTATGTCTACATTAGTATCCAATATATTGGCTTCTAAAATAGTCAATCGTTCTTCACACAAATATTTGAAGTCATGGAAGGAACCCTCAAGGTCCACAATTATGTTTATTAGAATATATGACACCAAGCCTTTCTGAATATTGTGGGTATGTGCAGGATCATGATGGGCCAAAAAGTGGCGATATGATGGCTATGTGGCTGATGACTTTTTTTTAACCCAAAATTTATGAAACGAAAAGGGTTTTTAAAGGATATTCTCAACTTTCCACCAATATAAATTATGCTTTAATTTGAGTTTAATAAATTATTATTATTCATTTTGTATTTGAATTACGAATAAATTTCTGATTGATAGGCTGATTGAAAAACATCGATAGCTTTTAAACAATATCATAGTTTTTGAATCCAAAACATGTGTCACATTCTATGCTTCACATACTATAGGATTAACAAAAAATGAATTTCATGAAGTTTTGACCAAGTTAAGGTGGTCAGACATATGCATTTTTGTATTTATTTAAACTTGTAATAAAAAATTCATAATTAATTATTTACTTGGAAACAAATTACAAAACAATATGCATCACATTAGTACATGAGTCCTCTACTTATACCTAAAATCTTGTAAAAGAATATTATCATTTTATTGTGGTTAGGGTGGTCAGACAAACACCTACTTCTTATTTTTTCCCTGAAATTTAAGTACTACTGCACATTGAAATTTCAAATTTTCACCAAATAGATTTTAAAAAATAAAATAAACCTAGTAGTTTAGAAACTAAATTCAATTTTCTACAGATTCTATTCTTACATACTTTTGATATAATATAGATAACTTATTCAAATTTTTACGTCAAGTTTCCTAACTCTGATTTTTCTGAATTTTTTGCCACTTAAGGGCTTGTTTTTTCCATGATGATCCTACACATACCCTTCTTCAAGTTCTCCTTCAAACCCCTTATTTTAATGTTAACCTTATTAAACTCCTAAAGATTCCAATCATCATTGAGATAGGAAAAGTCCTTAGAAAGGGGATTTACCTTTAGAGGCTATGACTTAGCACTCTTCTTCTCAACATCCTCCTCAACTTGACCCTTATTCTCATCCTCTAGCTCCACATTGGGCATGCTATGAACTAGCGAGTCATCAATTTCCATCGTCTGTTCACCACAAAAATTCTTATCACAGATCACCTTGGTGTCCTTTTCTAAATCTTTTGAGGCCTGGATCTTCAATCTGGAAATGTATTTGGATACCCTCCTCGGCTTTTCCTTGGCCTTCGTAGTCAACACATTCTCATGCAAACCCTCCTCATTACCTCCACCTTCAACTTCTCCCAAGCCAATAGCCAAATCCACATTCCTAGGATAAAACTCACCTGAGCCCACCTCTAGATATCCTCACTATCAAAAAAAACAAGGCTCTTAGCTCCCCGATTGCTTTTAAGGATACCCTTCTTCCTCCTTTTTGAGGAGGTATTCACAGAGGACAAGAATCCTTCTTCATCCTCTTCATTCCATTCCTCATCTTTAGCAATGTTGGTATCCAAGCCAGATGAGCCAAAAGCTTCGCTAGGATTCTTCTCCTTGCCCTTAATAGATGGGGCATGGAGAAGAGCTTTAACATGCTCCATGATTAAAAGAATGAGACCCTCATGGGGAACTAGAGCCCTCCTATTTTTTAAATATGCATAATGAGAAACCTCCATTGAAGATAATAGAAAAAATAGAAAGGAGATAAACAACCCATGCCTGAAATGGTTTAAAAGAGTGAAATGGTGACCAAGGATTGCAGTAAACCTTCCTTCCAAAGTCACATCTAGCACATTATATCCTCCGTAACATTCACCCATATCTTCTTGAGGGACTTGTGTTCATAGCCTCAACTTTACATCTTCTATTCATCATCTTTGACGAATTAGGCTATTGCTTCCTCATTGCTCTTTTTGTCCTTATAGAACTTACAACCAACCATCGATAACCCAATCATAGTAGCAATCAGTTCCTAATTTACATCCACTAATAGGTCATTTATATAGAGCTTGTGGTTATGCCAATAGGAAACAAATTTTGTTGAGGCATTTAGGTCATGCCAATGCAATCTTTCTAAAAATGACATAAAATTCCTATGGAAAAGAATCTTCCATAGCTTCTTATTCTTCCTTAGACTCAGAAAATAGTGTGGCTCTATTATTCTTTTGTCGCCACCCATCTCTTCAAACACCAGAAGAAGAAAACCCTTACGGTAATTGCTCAACTGATAGCCAACAAGCCAAAAAAAACCCACAAAGCGTGTGAGTCAGGAATTGGTACTAAAGATTAAATGGCACCACCATATCAACTTAGCCAATACCATTATTTCTCATTAAGATCCTAGCTTTCTCGGGAAGGAGAGAGCCCTCCTCCCATGCATGATACTCATTTAACCTGATAGCCTCATTGGAAAAAAAAAATTGCCAGTGAATTTCCTTCTTAGAAAATGTGAGAGACACAGATCTCTTCACAAGAACTTAACATGATTATAGTAACTTTTATTAACTGGTCCACATTCCAACTAGGCTTTTGGGTATCACATAGATAATTGATGATATTTAAGGAATCACCTTCAACACATATTTTTGAGTAACCCATGTCCACACCGTATTTTATGCTAATAAATGCAGCCTCAACCTCAACACAATGATTTGTCTGATTTCCCAATAGGAGTGCCACTACACCTAAGAGTCTTCCATATTCATTTCTCAACACCCCCCACATCTTGCAGGCCCAAGGTTACCCTTTGTTCCCCCGTCAAAATTAACTTTGACCTACCCTGAAGGAGGTGGCTTCCACTTAGTACTCAATCTAGCATTTAAGCTAGACTTAGAGCTCTCAAAAGGAATAGATGGGACCTCCCAGTTAGAAATCACCAAAAGGTCATACCTAGCCAAACAAGGAGTAGTGGCACAATGAGGTGCCTCAAAACCAATGATAGAAAAAATCTCCAGAATTTCCCAATGAATCTTGATGAAAAGACTACCAACTTTGAGCTTGGAATCATAAAAGATTCTATTGTTTTTGTTCTTTCCATATCCCCCATGCAATATGTGGGTCCATACGATCCAAAAGCCAATGGAGAATAGGAGAGGTGGAAGGACACTTCCACTAGTCAATAAATTTATCAGGGGAGTTTAGGAAGACCCTATCCAGTCTTCAAAGACCAAGAAATTTACTCCAAAGGATTGAGGAAAAATCACACCCGAGGAAGATATGGAAAGCACTTTCAGCATCATCTTCAAAAAGAACACATCTATTAGGAATTGAAAATTCTCTTTTACAAAGATTGTCCTACATTAAGACTTTACCTTGCATAAGCATCCAAAAGAAGACATTCACCTTGGGGATCAACTTCTTGTTCCATAAATTCCCCGAGAAAGGAAAAGGATCAGGCTTTTCCAATGAATTAACAAGGGAAGAAGCCATCAAAAAATTACCATTAGCACAAGGAGCCGAAACAACCCTATCCAGCCTAGGAAAAATGGGGATACGAACGTTGTACAAGAAGTCCTTTAGAACCTTCAATGAGGGGTCCCAATCTTGGAAGTTTTTCCACTCCCCATTTTGAAAATAATTTTCCACCCTAATGCCAAAGAACCATTTACAAATAGGGACAATGGGAGGAGCCTAGGGGAAATTGATCAAAGGTTTAAAGTAATACCAAGCATCCTACTAAAAATTAATTTTGGTACCATCACCCAGCAACCACCCAACACCATTAGCAATCAAATCCATGTAAGGAACAATATTCCTCCAAAAACAAGAACCATAAGGAATATCATCAGAAGTCAGCATATTCCAAGATCTCCAGAATCCATGCAAATACTTGTTACTAGCAAGGGTATCCTACCCTGCAACCCCATTAAGGAGCCTCCAAACACTCTTTGACAAAAGTTCCTTATTGAAAGCTTTTAAGTTTATGATGCCAAGACTACCCCATTTCTTTGGTTTACAGACCAAATCCCAAGCCACAAGAGGAATTCTAGCTTTGGTTTCAACACCTAACCACAAAATCCTTCTCATTATTTCTTCCATTTTCTCTTCAAATTTGACCTGAATTATAAAAAGACTTATTACATACAAAGGTATATTTTGAAGAGTAGAGGAAATGAGCTATACCTTCCCCACCTGACTGAGAAGTGCCCCTTTCCAACCCGCCAATTTTCTACTGAATTTATCCAACAAACCTAGCTAGAAGGACTCTGGGATCTTATAAATATACAAAGGAAGCCCCAAGTAAGTAGACGGGAGCTCACTCCTATTGCACAAAAGAATCTTCACAAGCTTTAATTGCAAAGCTTCAGGGGTGTAAAGAAAAAAAATTGAATCTTAGGAAGATTAATATGCTGACCAAATGCCTTCACATAATCCTGAATCAACCCCTTCATAGTTCTGAATTCACAAATAGAGGATTCAACCATTAGAATAGTGTCATCAAAAAATTGTTGATGGGTAGTTGGATCATATCTAGAATCTCTTGTTGCATAAATCTCTAGTTTACCCTATCATAAGCTTTGAGAAGGTCCTGTTTCAGGAAGAAGCCCGACTTCTTTGAAGCATTAATAGAATGAACAAGTTCATGAATCGTTATTATAGTCCAAGATCTAAAGACCCTTAACAAAGCCACTTTATTGTTTAAAGATCAGATTGGGGAGACACTTTTGTAGTCTGATGGCGAGCACCTTAAAAAAAATTTGTAAATGGAGTTACAGAGACTGATAGGTCGATACTCACCAAAGCTATTAGCATCAAAAAATTTGGGAATCAGGGCAATGAAGGTTGCATTCAGATCTCTAAGTAATCTTCTGAAACCAAAGAATTCCTTGGTGGCATTAATCACATCTTTTGCAACAATCTCCCAACACGACTGAAAGAACAAAAAAGAAAAACAATCAAGCCAAAGGGTCTTATTCCCCTCCACATCCTTTATTTCCAAAGAAAAAGGGATAGCAGCGAGCTCTTTATTCAGGTCCTCTGAAACCAAATGGAGGATAACTTCCAAAGAAGCCTCCACACTATTATGGTCCCACACAAGATTATCCTTAAGCATTTTCTCAAAGAAATTAGCAGCTTCTCTTCTAATAGCCTCCTCATCCTCCAACAAAAGACCATCAACCATAACCAAGGAGATTTTGTTAGATGACTTATGCCTAAGGGTAGTAAGGTCAAAGAACTTAGATTTTTGGTCCCCAGACTTTAACCAAATTGCATGAGATCTCTGCCTCCAAAAATCTTCATCTTTTGCAACAATGGCATGCGACTGAGTAATAAGCTCATCCTCTTGCAACTGGAGGTCCTCCAATAAACCCTTTGACTGAATGGAATCTTGAATACTATCTAGCCTTTGAATAGCATAATTACTAGAATAAAAATAATGACCAAATGAATCACTATTCCATTTGGGTGATCCCACAATAGTGGTTTACAATTTTTGGCCAAACTAGACACTGAAATTATTATTTTAAACTAAATCTTCACATTCGGGCACCTATAGCAGTTAAACCATGAGGAATTTGAAGATGATGCAAAATAGAGTCTCATCACATTTTGTCTATAGATTCTAAAAAAAAAAAAAAAAAATTTTGGAATCAGATTGCACTTCTTTTTTCATTTCCCAAGAAAACCGGTTTTTTTTTTTAGAAAACAACATTTTAAAAAAGTGACGCTCACCGTATACAACATAATTTTTTTTGTATGAAGGATAGAATTCTAATTTTTTAGAATTTAGATTTGTAACTATGATATCTAGCACTTTCATTTGGTATCATAGTATTTTATTGAATATTTTTTCCTTAATCAAGTTTCGAAGTCAAACCAATTGCAATTCAGACATAGGTGGATTGTATACAACATAAATTTTTTTGTATGTCTCAAAATTATTATTTTTTTTTTAATGGATCAAGGACATCAATACCAAGCACAAAAATATTTTTAAAAAATTTATTTTGATAATCTTCTATTTTTCTACATGTGCAAAAAAAAGAGCTTGATTTTCGGTGAAAAACCTATGTTTAATAAAACTCAAAAACCACATACATAATAAAACCAAAACATATTAAAATTTTATTCATTGGATAGCTCATTCTGAGGACTACCATCTTCCAGTTGGGTTTGTGAAGTCGCCCTCATTTTCATCCTCAACCCGAGCTTCGAAGGGCAGAAATCTCCTAAAATTTGGTGGAAGAGAGGGAGAAGGGAAAAAAAGGGGGGTTCGCTCCGCTCAAAAGGGTAAAGGGGGGTTCAAGTGAACCCCCTTTTTTTTTAAATTTTCCATCCATTTCTATGAAGAAAAGTGACATCATAGGGTTCGAGCGAACCCACCATGCAAAAGGGTTTGACCGAACCCCTCTTTTGGGTTCGTGCAAACCCCCTAGTTCGAACGAACCCTTTAAAACATGAAATTTTGAATGTGTGAGCATTTTTACAAATTTCCTTCATGTTGATGGTGTTTTCTACACAGCAACAACTCAGATAGAATATAATATCCTATCTCTCTTGAAAGGTAAATCTCTATGAATAAGAGATAACCCCAATGTCTCTAATGTCAGGTCTTGACAATGCAGTGAAACAACTCAGAGATAATGTGAAAATGTTGGTAATCACAAGGGGACCTTACTACGAGCAGAGCTAGATTTCCAACTTATCAGATATAAGCATTAGATTGATACTCTCAAACTTGATATAAATCAAATAATAAAGAAATAGCAAAAGATAAAGAGTTCCAGAGATAATCTTAAAACTACTTTTAATACTAAGATTGAAAATGCCAAAGGATAAGATGCTCAAGATGGACCAATCTCTCATAAACTATTTTCTGCTTAACCCAGATGAATCTGCAACTCCACAAAAATAGTGCAATCTTCTAAGGTATTGAAAGATTTTCAAATCATGAACATTCACTCAGTCAACCTTACAACAATTGAGATGAATAAATTTCACAATTGAACTAAGCACAAATATAAGTCTAGGCTAACTTTGCAAAGCAGCTAACAATCAGCTAACTGCAAAAAGTATGGACTAGAGATCGCTACAACATTCCAAGCATGAAACCCTAAGCATTATGAAATCATCTAACCATAAACAATAAGCAATTTGAAAGATAGAATAACAAGAACCATGCCAGATGAGATTCCAGAAGATAGATACCAAACACAATATCTCTCTTATATTATATCATCCAAGATAGCAACAATTCAAGTTCTTCTGCTACAACATTTACTTTGAAAATTAAACCCTAACTTGCTCGGATACCACTTAACTATTCTCCTGATCTACCTATCCTTCTATCTCTATTTTCTAATTTTCTGTCTACTGCTCAAATGAGGCAACATGCCCGCTTTTATAGAGAGTCAACAAGATAGGTCAGCCCAAATTATAATTTTACAATAAAAAATAACCTAAAATAGGTCAACCCACAAGAATAATGCGATTATATGAAATGTGCCATAGCACCAATTTCATCCAAAACCACCAAAGTGTCAAAAGGGGGTAGCCCAATACATGTAAATCAATGGGAAGCACAAATATCAATGTAACCCTATATAATCACTCCCCATCTTTATCTTTAGTTTTATCCTTTTCAGCATGTATGGCTAGCAAGACCCTATCCAGCTCAGCAACCGGTGGCACAGGAAAAACCCTAATCCTTCTCTCAAGAATCTTGATATTTTCCCGTGCTTGTCCAACCATACCATCCCAATCAGCCTTATTGGTCAAATACCTTTCAATGACTGCAATGTATGTTGCTGCATCATCCAACTGATGTTCAGTAACTGACCCTTCACTGACTGGAGAATATACATCTCTCCACCATTCCCTAAGCTGCTCCAAACTGAGATGCTTCGGAGCAAACTTCTTCCTTCCAGTCATGACTTCGAAGAATGCAATGCATTTGTCATACACATCAGTCAGAGCATCCTCAATTTGTTTTGCATGTTTATTGACCTTCTTCAAGGCCCTCTATCTCATGAGCAGGATTTCAAACCATTCCCAAGGTTCAGAAACCCTTGGAAGAGGAAGAATCCCACATCTTACCAATTCATCCTCGGTGAATCCCATAATTGTAGTAACCTTCTAGAGTAGGAGGTCAGTATCTTCCTTATCTTGAGCTAACACAGTCTTCAGCAATGTCACCGACCTCGTAGCATCCCCTGCAGTGGACAAAATGTCTTTGATGGCTTCATCCTCTTTTGCTTGAACACCTTGCAACCAAGTGACTGTAGCATGTGAGGTGCCCTTCATCTTTTCTAACTCGAAGATTGTCTCCTGGGGAAGGAATCCTGTAGTAGAAGAGGAGGAACCAATAGCCTACAAAGGTTTCATCAATTCCTGCAAGTATCTTTTCATTTTTTCATTTTCTCTCTCCAATTCATGTCTGGTCTGCACTGCTTTCTTTAATCTACCCACGATCACTGCACTGGAACCCTCATATTCTTCAATAACTTGCTCTACGGTAGCACGTCCCAAATCAACAGTCTGCACATTATAATCTTGGGCAGTCACATTGTCCCTATCTTTGTTTGGAGTAGGGGTAGCAATATGAGCTACTCTATTACCTGATCCATCTCAATCAATTCGAGAGACAACCCTTTCTTTATTTTTAGTTTTCCCCTTCTCCACATTGGCCATAAGGACATCCCAATTAGGAGGAGCATCCTCCACTATTACCATTTTACTCTTTAAGCCTTTCTCAAGCCAATCCGGAATAGTGGACCCAACAGGTACTGTGCTTTGTCTATCCTATTCTTTCTCTTGTTGATCAACAAGTGCATGCCTTTCCACACTCAGACTTCTAAGAACATCCACAGTTGGATTCCCCTCCTGTTGCAATTTTTCCTCTTCTACAACCCGGGATGGTGATGAAATTTTAGTCACTACTTCCTCCTGTTGAGGGGATTTGTTCACTTGCTCTCCTACAGGAAAAACTGCATATGCCACCAAGGGAGACTGCAATACCTTATCGATTTTTGCTTCTGCCGTAAAGAGATCTCCTTCCTAAAATACCTCTTCCTACAAACCCTTAGGAATTTCACCTTTCTTTGGTTCTTTCTGTTGGCTACCAGCATCCTGAGAAATAGAGACACTCACCGGCTCAACAACAAGAATGTTGACCGAGACCTTCTCCATTGTTGTAGTGTCCTTTAGGGAAGGAGTCCTTGACCTCCTCATGTAAACTTGTGTCCTTTCCCCCGAACTTTCCACTTCTACCACTGGTGGCTCAATTACTTTCTCAACCTTAAGAGTCTCCTCCCCCTTTTGTGACAATCTCATAATTCTTCTTCTCTTTTCCAACGGTGGAGCACTTTCAACCTCCCCTACTTCTCCCTTATTCTTCTCAACTTCTTTCTTAGAGGCATGTTTCCTCTTCTTAGCAACCGGCTTCCTCTATTTGCCGACCTCTGCCTCCTTCTCAGGTTGGACTTCCCTTACCTGAATTTTGAAAAGAGAATCAACCTTTCCTTTGCCCTTTTGTTCTGGCTCAAGTGATCCCTCAGAAGCAGAATGGGACTCCAAATCTCCCATCAGCTCATAAGTGCATGGAACACCCTCACTTTCCAGTTCTAGTATTTTGTGCTTCAACCACATCTTGGTGTACTTAATTACTGGGGCCATGACCTGATCCAAATCAGTCTTTTCCTCTTCCAACCAGTCAACTTCTCCAACTGGTTTATCTTTTACTGCCTCATAAACGTGACCCTAGATCACATTTCCATCCTCCTCAATCTGATCCAGGATGGCCTTAAATTATACAACCTCACCAAGTCCACTGGCAGTCTGGAAAACTTCTTCTTCCTCACCTCAAACTCATCAGCGAGGTTAACCCAATAATCCTCAATATGAGGCTTATGGCTATAATCCCTGTTGGCCTTCTTTTGAGCTTCACTAGTTATATCAAATCTTGTTCTCTTGGTGTGGAAGGAAAGACCAAGAGTACCCATCTCCTCCTCCAAAGCATGAGCAGACTAAATGGAGGCACAAACCTCACCCATTCCTATCTTCAAAGGGAAATCATTCCCAAAACCTGTCTTATGCATTTCTCCCTTTACAATATTGTCAAAATCACAGATTTTTCTAACAACTTCTAAAAAAATGATCTAGTCCGTAGGATATCTTGGCAATCTATAGGGAGCCCTCTGAAAACCATCAATTCTGATGTATGAAAAGGTGGGGAACTGAATAAACCAAGCTCCATAACTTCCTATCAATTCTTTGGCCTTGTCTAAGATTCTAACATGCTCTGCACCTTGGAGCAATCTAGTGATATACATAGTGAAGGCATCATTTGATCTCCTATAACTCCCACCAGTTAAGTGCAACTGTGGATATACCTCATAGATAACATCTTTCCCAAAGATACCTCTAGTGCTCAACCCCTTATACGAATGAAGTCTTGCCAACGAATACACTAGATAGGAAGTCATAGTAAAAGTCTTGGTTTGCAAGACACTGCATAACTACTCATGGATCACAACACTGATGGCACCTACCCAATGATAATCAAATCCCTGCTCCATTCTAGCAATTATATGGAACATCCAAGTCTCAAAAATCCCTGCACTTTTCGATCCTACCAACCTGTTGAGAAGGGTGATAACATTATAATATTCTCTCTTGAACCTAAGCCTGAATAGTTTCTTAGGCAACTTAATCACCTGTTGGGGCTTAACAATGTTTTCTTCATAATATTTCTTAGCCCCATCCTTGTCAAAGCCTACCACATGGGATTTGTCAAGCATGTCAAAGGTTGCAGCAATGGAGACTAGACTAAATCCTACAAGAATCCTACCTTGAGGGCCAATAATCCTCTGTGTACCCCTATCATAATTCTTGGCACACTCTAGCGCCAGCTCATAACACCGCACTGTAGAAGGAAAGCCTACCACATGGGCCAATCTGGAGTCCACCATTCTCCTTGATAATAGAGGAAGGTTAGGTGCTGACATCTCAGTCTTGAATTCCTCGTAATCCCACATGCCAACATTTGTGTCTGTAATTCCTAACCAAATTGAAGTCATCCTACTCTCAAGAACTCTAGTTCTCATATCTATCTTAACCTTTTCTGCATCTGAGATGGCAGATGCCTCTGTACCAAGGTCAGTTGCCATTCCCTTACCTCGACCAACAACATTTTGTCCTAATCCCACCTACAAACACATAAAGATAACATAAAATTAGATCCATCAGAAGCAATATGTGCAAAAGATCATTATCTCAAAGTTCGGGATTCAGCCCCCCTCGCGGATTCTGCACTGGGAAGGATTTTCGGGAAAATCCAGGCCAGGCGAATTCCAGCGAACCAAACAAACTAAATCCCGAAATATCATTTAAATCACCAACTCGGCCAAGGAAAAGCATTAAGAATACTTAGCATAAGCTCCTTAAGTTAATCAAATGTATTACCAAGAAACCCACAATCCGTAACCATCAAATTTAACATCTCGCAAAAACATCTGGAAGAATCCACTAGAGACGGATTCTAGCGAAATCAATAACAGTTCTAACTAACTCGGGGGAAATGAAGGGATACGACTTGTTCGGGAAAATCCGAATGGAACAGATTTTGATGAAACTAGATACAACCATATCAAAGCTCATCATCCGTAAAATGACCCGACGGTGGACCGCGGGAAAATCCAGATGGAACGGATTTTGATGAAGCCAAATAAACTTCGGTAGGAAGATGACAAAAGAAGAAGAGATGGAGCAATCAAGAAAATCTGAGGGAGGCAGAAATCCATGAAGATCTCAGAAACCTGAACCTGTCTATATCTCGACTACTTTCATCAAATCAATTCAAATCACTCTGGATCCAAGCCAGAAATCCGAAACCAACCCGGCCTAGGACCTTAATGAATAAAACGTGAACCAATGACCCACTTCTCAGCAATTTTGAGAACAAACGGCCATGCCTTAGGTTGGGAACCCTAAATGTTTGCCATGAAAGCACAAATGACTCGATGATTCACCCAAAATGGAAAGCCTAAAGCCACAACGAACCAAATCCCAAACAAGAACCAACACCAGACCAAGCATAAACATATGATCAATCCAAAATGAATTGGTGCACTAGATAAAACCCCAAAATGCACAATGATGATGTGCACCCAGAAGGACTAGAAAACCATGAAAGACTCCCAAGAAAAATGGTGAAAAACAATCGAAACCAATAGAAAATGGGGTGCATATACATACCATGGAAGCGCAAAGGTTATGATGAAGGAAACTGATAAATAACCACTCGATGCAGACTGGATACAACCCACGCACTTCAAAAGCAAACATACAACTCAAATAACCTTGAGGATCCAGATACCCAGCAAAACCCCAAGAACCTTAACACATAAGCTCAAATGATAGTAGATGCACAACTCAAAATGATCAATCACTTCTCAAAATATCGATATATCAAAGCCCCAAAACCTTGTACAAATGCCATTAATGCATCCGACAAGACAGCCGCAGCCACAAAGAATTTTTGAGGGTTCGACATCACCACGGATTTCGGGGATTCGACATCGCCACGGATTTTGAGGAAATCCGGGATGTATGGACTTTCCCGAAAGTAGTGCAAAAGGCCAATTTCGGACAATAAGAAGGAACCAGGAGAATCCGGCCCAGGCGAATTTTCTCGAAAATAGTGAAAAACCCGAGATAAAGCCAAAACTTCAAATTTTCAATACAGCTCAAAAGAATGCCATTTCAATTGGCAAAATGATCGTTAAGGCACAAACCCAAGCAGGCAAAAAAATACCCCCCAACAAGAAAGGGGTCAAAACACCAAGAGTGAAGAAAGAGGGTCCCCACATTCAGTGGGGCGTGTGTGCAAGAAGTGCACAACACTTCCTCATCAAAATTGTACACCACTATTATGGGTTTACCCATTTCTTAAGAATTTTCCTTACAAAAGTGAAATTTTTGGCTACTCTGAACATCACACTACCATCAATATTCACTTGCCGCCATTTCTTAATATAATCAATAAACCTTGGATCCCTCAACCACATATCTTCAAATTGAAAAGTGAAATGCTTCTTACCTCCAAGCCTATCAACCACAAAAGAGATAGGGAAATTGTCAGACCCACATCTCGTAATAGAGGATAAGGAACAAGAAAAATCCACAAACCAAGACATTGAAGTAAAAGCTTTGTCCAACCTAATTTGAATATTTTCCACATCAACACGCTTGTTGGACCAAGTGAAATTATCCCCAATCATCTCAACATCAATAAGAGCATTATCATCAATGAAAATTCTTAAATCTTGTCGGCTATCATGATTGGCCTACGATCCACCCACTTTCTCATTATCACAAAGAGGAGTGTTGAAATCTCCCATAAATAGCCAAGGGATATCCAAAAAATTAGTCTGAAGATACCCAAGATCATCCCATAAATTCTTCATATCCTTCTTCAAATTAGGAGCATACACATTACAGATAACCCATGAGAAATAATTCCTAATCAAAACAAACTTCATCTCCATATGGTTAAAACCTTCCGCAATTAGGAAACCTTTAATCAACCTAGCATTCCAAAAACTACCAATGCCACCTGAAGCTCCCTCAGAGCTAACCCCATGAAAAAAGAGATTCTTTAATGCTTCCAAAATATCAATTTCCATTTTCGTTTCTTGAATCAATAAGATGTTCGGCTTATTGTCCCTGACCAAGTTCTTCAGGAATTCTTGTTTATGCATATTATTCAACCTCTTGACGTTTTAGGAGACAATCTTCATTTTCACGATGAGGGGGTTCTCTTTGAGCACAGTTCAAAGAGGGTTTTCTGAACCCCTTCTACAATATCCTGCTTGCAATCCTTCTCCTCGATTTTTTGTAGAGAGGGTCTCCCTTGGCCCCTCTGTTTAGACCCACAGTATGCTTTCTTCCTTCTCATGGTAACACCTTTATGGGGTTGAGGAGGAGGAGAAGTAGAGGAATTCTTCTTTATTTCCCTCACCGGAACATAACCTTCTTCATCCTTACTCCTTGTATTTGCAACTACCAGAGCACCTTCTCCAACTGCCATCCCAGACACATGATCCAGTGGGGAAGACGAGGCTACAATAGGCTCCAAAATGGTATGTTTAGGGGAGCACAAAGTATTTGATACATGATTCACATCCTGTTCCATAGACTGGCCAGTAGCCTCATTCATAGTTTTCTTAGTCTCCTTGTTAACCTTAGGATGTGGGACAAAGTTAACTTCAATATTAACTTCACCCTCCAAACCTTTTCCAGTAGTTGAAAACCCCTACTCAAAAGGAACCAAAGTCCCCTTTGTCTCCTTGACCTTCCAAGCATTAGTTTGAGGAACAACCTTTGGCGGAGCCACCTTAGACGGGTAGTCCTTAGCCCAATGACCCAATTTTTTGCATTTGAAGCACACAAATGGCAGATTTTCAAAGACAATTTGTTGCTTCAAGAAACCCACTTTTGAGTTAAGGTGAAAAAATTTAGGCATCACAACATATTGATCAATCATGACACTAAATCTTGCTGCAACTAGCTGCCTTCTAGAGAGAGTGGCATCATCAATAGAGACTAACTTCCCAAAAGAGTTAGCCACCACCTTAAGCACTTCTTCATCCCAATATTCCAAAGGTAAGTTCAAAAACTTCACCCACACAGGAGCTAAATGAAAAAGGCACTTGGAGAGATCCATCCCAGGCTCCCAAGGGTGCAAACCCAAAGTAGGACACCCAAAAGACCACAGTCCTTTTGTGAAAAACACTCTCAGGTCTTCGTCATAGGAAAAAGTTCAAAGGAAAATAATCCTTTAGCCATAGTTTCAACTTCAACCTAGCCTTTCAAAGTCCACTTCTTATGAACCCAAGTGCAGACCTCCTCAATATTAGGTCAAGGACCTAAAAACTTGCCTACTAGAGAAAAGTCCATTCTAGCTATATTTTTGTCTACCAGAGAATCCAGAATGGACAAGGCAAAGCCACCTTCAATGTTAGAAGAAGACACTGATTCAGCTGCAATTCCTTTGCCTTTAAATTTTGAGGAAAAAAGGTCTGCCCATCTCTGCCCCAACAAAGATGAATGACCCACTGGTCGGCTATTTCCCATTGGAATGTGGTCAATCCGAAGATTTCTCAGAATAGCTACAGATGATTCCCCAGTTGGGGCCTACCCATTATCACTAGTGACCACATGACTCCCAGGATCCTTTGGAAGTTCCTCCATTGAAGGACAACCAACACAAGATTGCTTGAAAGCCTCAACTGCACACTTACCCTTAGAAAACACATCTTTGACAACATCCTCACCGCACGATTTGTCCTTCCCAGCAGCACCACCAGAGAGCACCAACGCATCCACACTGCACAATCCATCCTTCCCAATAGCGACAATAGAAATCCCCAAATCCGTAGACTGACCAAACTAAAAGTTGCCATGATTTTTATGGATTGAGTTCAAATTCAAATCACTCAAGCCCGCCACCACATCAGTCTTCTCCCTAATGGTCTTCTCGCCAACGATCTACTCCATTTAAAATAGATCAAATAATTTTTTTGTTGTATTAGTGGGTATATATTTAAATAGGCTCCATAAATGTGAACCATGTTTACGTTGGGTATCTTTTTCTTCTTATTTATGTATACCCACTATACCATTTTCTCTTTTTCTTTAACTCTAGCAACTTAACCTTTAAGCATGCATTTCTTATTTCTATAGAATTTCTTGACAAAGGTGAAGACTTTTCGGGGAATCACCCATAAGAATCATTTTTGTCTTGGATAAACATGAAGGAGCCTCATTATTAGAGCTATCCTTCTAGAAGAATAATCTAGGAAAGCTAAAGTTGTATCTCAAAACATTAAGTTAGTATTACTATTGCTAGGCATGGGATTATTGTTTATATGAAAGGTTATTTTTATGATTTAAGTACATATTGTATTGTAGGAAAATGCATACCCTTGTATTTTCACACTTGTTTGGTTCTGCCTTGCTTTATTTATCCTTCTTTATGTTTTAATTGGTCCTATTTTTCATCCACAAGCCTAATAAACTAAATATTTCTCTAGCTAATCTCGATAATCATCAAAGGGAAAATGATCATTTAATGATTTTGTCTGTGTGTCCCTAATTTTTGGGTTGGGACTAAAACACCACCTAGGGCGTCTTAGTCCCCCCAAGGGTCTTGGGACCCTGATTTTGAATACACCTGAAAAGGTCCCTTTTTGGAGTCTGTGTCCCAAGATTTGAGCCTCGGGACTAACACTCCACCTAGGGCATCTTAGTCCTCCTTGGATTATTTTCAAGATTTAATTTCAAATTCTGGCAAGATTTAGCCTCCTTTAATTAATGTTTTCCTATGTCAGCTTGGTGTGATGTAATTTCAAGATATTAAGCATAGATAAGTATAAATACAAGGTTCATTCACTCATTTTCATAATAAGCAAGATATCCAAGAGCATAATAAGCATCCAAGCATTCAAGTATTCACTCAAGAGAATTCAAGACCAGTTCTTCAAGCATTTTAGAGCCATCATCAAGATTCAAGCATCATATCAAAGCCTATTCTTGGATCATGTGTGTTTTTGTGTTAACATTTGTGATGTATGGTTTTGATTCAAACAAGCAATACATGCAAGACCTATCAAAGCATTCCATTGATTCAAAATCTACATTCAAGCTAGCCACTTCACACAAGTTTGTAGACTTTACAACAAGGGTTTGGTGTGTTGTAACATTGCATGTTGTTCATTCATCATTTCCCTCCATTATTCCATTTCATTTCAAGGTTTAATTATCTACAAAGGGGTTTGACCAAGGAAAACCCACATTTACTAACAATCAACAAGTTTTTCCTTTCTTGTATGCTTTTGATTGTAGATCTAAGTTGAATACTTGAAGATCATTTGGAGTGCATGATTGCAAAGTTGTAAATTTGCATTACAAAGATATAATCTTCATACACCTGCAGGTCAAATCTAGAAGTTTCAAAACCTGAGATCTAAGAGGAAGCAAATGTAGACCTTGGAACTCAAGATCACATTAAGAGTTTTTAGAAATCTAGAATGGGAATAATACGCCACCTAGGGAATCTTAGTCCTCCCAGGGGTACTTTTAAGAGATTCTTTGAGATTTTATTCTAAGATCCAAAGATTCTGCATCTGCTCTAAAAAATAGCAACACGACTAAGATAGTAGTAAGGGCATATTTGTCCTCCCTGGCATATTTGGTAGCTTCTTTGCATTTTTTAAATCCTCATCACATCTCCAAACTTCCTAGGTACACACACCCTATCTTTTTGTTGCATAATTTCATCATTTGCATCCCTCATTTAGCTTTCATAACTATGTTTTTAGGTTGAATTCTTATTTATCTTTTCAAAGCATTTTCTTAGTGGTGAACCCCTAAAAGCTTAAAGAACCCCATTCTTAGGTCCTCCTAATTGAGAATTGACTCACCTTGTGAGGTTGATATTCAATCCAATTAGGGCTCTTAGGACATTATTGAATGAACTAGAGAAATAGGTGGGAATTCCCCCACCTCATTTTTCTACGGTTCATTTCGGTGAACTCGACCTTGTTGAGCATTCATTTTCTAATTTGGAGTCCATTAAAGTCATAGATCTAGGTTGCATCCATTCTAGCATTGAATTTTGCATTAATGAAATTGTACCTAGGGTTTCTTATCCATAGTAAAATTGCATCTAGGGTTTCTTTAATTTTCATTAGTGAAAGTGCATATAAGTGGCATTTTTACTTTATTACATCATTTCATTTCATTGAGAAAATGAAAAGTGCATTGTTAATCATTCCAATTGTATTTAGAAACATTTTTACTGCATTGAAAATTGAAAAAATTACATTCAACTTTACATTCAATTGCTTGTTATTAGCTACTTTTCCTTGCATCCATTTGCATAGTTTTTTATTTCCAAACATTAGGTCCCTAGGTAGGCAACCTGGGAACATTGTTATCAACCCAGATCTTGTTGTTTTTTCTGAAAAAAAACTTTATTGGTACTAAAATGCCCTTATTGGCATCTTAGTCCCTCTTAGGTTTTATTATCCAGAATCCTCTCTAAGTTATGTGCTTTCTATTCTAGTCTTTGGAATCTCTAGATTTCATCAGGATGAGCAAGATGCCCTTCTTGGAATCCTAGTCCCTGTGGAGTTTGAGGTTACAGTTTTCAAGATTAAATAGTGAATTTATGTGCTTCTATTTGTTGTAGTTACCTTATTGTTTCAGTTTTCCACTTTACAGTTTCATGCATTTTCATAGTTCATGTTTACAATTGCTTGATAAAGATATATCATTACACTTTTATGTTGTTAGTTGTAGACTTCATATTACATTAAGAAAATCAAAACACAAAACCAAAAACATTAAACCTAAACAAGCATAGATGTATGGTTACTTAGGCATGTTAAAACCCTTTTTTAGTTTAACCCTCAAGCCTTTTAGTAGTGATGACCTTGATATGTTAGATGAAGCCCTTAAGGAATTCACCTCGCAAGGTTCATCCACTAAGGATTTTTCAAACAAACCTAAACAAAGAGAAGTAAATGTCATCCAGCCTGAACCTATTAATAAACCCAAGCCTTTTAGTAGTGATTTATTTGATATGTTAGATGAATCCCTTGAGGACTTCATCTCACATGGTTCATCCACTAAGGATTTCTCAAACACACTAAAACAAAGAGAAGTAAATGTCATTCAACCTCAACTTATCCTTTATCCACCTTGAAACAAACCTGTCCTTATCCTTGATGCACCTAAAGAAAATGTGTCACAAAAATCAAATTATATCCCTATTTTAGAAAAATAGGATGATATCACAAATAGCCATGACAATCAAAATTGTCCTTCTCCTAATATCCCTACTTGATACAAATATGATAGGTTGGTATTAGAAGATGAACCTATAGAGAGTAATGAGAATCTTGTCCCTCCCTTCCCTAATGCTCCCACCATTTGGAAAGATCTATTTGGTAAGCATGAAAGTCATATTTGTCCCTCTCTTGGTGCCTCCCCTACTTGTGATGAAGCGACTTTAGAAAATCTAGCAATGGAATGTGATGAACATCCTTCAAGCTCTCCTAATAGGGTTGATAGTATGGCACAAGAGAATGAGACCTTAGAAAAAAGGATAATCAAATACAGCCTCCTTCTAATAAATAAGAAAATTCAACCATTGATAACTCCCTTACTTGTGATGAAGTCATTTTAGAAGAACCAACCTTTAAAGGTCATCAGTATTTTGTTTGTAGTTCTCTTAAAAACTCTCCTACTAAGGAATATATCATGGTGCACGAAAATGAAAACATTGACAATAGTAATTCCTTAGATGAAGATGATGAAAATTAGACTCGTCTTTACTAAGAGAACATGAAAATAACAATAATTCTTCTAAGGTTATGCACATTAATATCCCTTGGAGTACTCCCCCGAGCCTAAACATATCATTTATTCACCCTCTCAAAAACCACAAGTTCAAAACAAACCCGTCCTTATCCTCGAACTGCCTAAGAAAAATGTTTCATAGCAACTGAGTTATAATACCATTGCTCATACATACAACACTAGGAATAATCAAAAACCAAACCTTCAACATCCCTACCATTTCCTTGTCCTATGTTGCCTAGTGCTCCTCATTTGTCTTCGAATAATGGAAAGCAGTATGATCTTTTCGAACAACTTAAGAATACTTCTGCAAAGATATCCCTATGGGACCTAATCCAAAATTCACCTAATTACCACATCATGCTTCACATAGCTTGCAACAAGTTGTGGTTCCCTCTAGTTCAAACCCATATGACATAGTAGTCATGATTCAAGGAATGAATGTTGATATTATTTTCCACCAAACTGAGATCCTTGCTTTGGAAGTGCAAAAAAATATGATCCTTTCATGATCATAGCTCAATGCAATACCATGGGGATAGAGTGAACCCTTTTTGACAATGGCTCGGCCTTAAATGTGTGTAGTACAAACCTTTTGGATAAGCTCGGTGTTGATAAATCAAAAATTCAACCTGACTCTTTATCTATTAAGGGATTTGATAATGTGGGAAAGAATCCACTTGGAGTGATCACATTACCTATTAAAGTTGAAAAATTTACATTACAAACCGTCATCCATGTTATGCCTAATGGTCTTTTATACAATCTTCTTTTAGGAAGATCATGGATTTATGAGATCCATGTTGTGCCCTCTACCCTTCATCATATCATGAAATATGTCTACAACAACAAATTTGATACAATTGAAGTCAATCCTAGACCATACAATTGTTTTAACATTGATAAAGGTAAAGAGAATCCTTTGAAAACATTAACACCAACTACACAAGTGGATCCCGTGGAACAAAAAGACAAAGAAACATATTGAGGAGGTCACAAAGCTATTATATGATGATTGGGGTTCCTTGGATTTCCCACCTAGCTTTGATGGACAATTGAAGATCATTATAAAGAAGCGTGAAAAAAAAATCAGCAATTTCAACACAAAATTCGAAAGATCCTTTGAAAGCATCCACCTCAAACACTTTAGAAGACCAAGAAAATTACATGAAAAACTTTGACGAAACTGAACATCAACAACCACTGAATTCTAAAGAATTGAAAAAGCTTTATGGAAAAGGTTATGAACTTATGAAGCAACTTGGTTATAGTGGAAAAGGATGTGGTGCTATAGAACAAGGTATCCATGTCCCTATAGATCCTAACATGCAAGGAAAAACTAATGGTCTTGGCTATTTTTCTTTGAAAGACATAAACAAGCCTTCGCTCCATATCAACACTATTTCAAAAGATTCCTCTAAGCCAACTTTAAAAATAGTACATCCTAAATTGATAGACACTAGTGGCCTTGATTGTTCTCATTTGCAAGAAACAAAGAAATCTTCGCTTAACATTAATATCATCACACAAAACACTAACGATTTGAATTTGATATATTTTACACCTTCCATTAAAGAAGAGAACAAAATCTCGCAATTCAAAGAGTCTTGTGTAGGTATGACAACTAATACTAAGCAAGAGACATATTTGTCACAAGATAGCCAAACATCCTCTACTTTTTATCAAGAGAGTATCTTGACGAGACTTCTCCAAGATCATCTTATCTCTCTCCCTCCAAGAACACGGATGAAATTTTACTGGGTGATCCCACAAAGCTGGTTTACAATTTGTTAGAGAAACTGATTTTTGCTCAAATCACATATTTTTAGAAAATATAATGATTTAAGCCTTTAAAAGTTCTATTTTAAGGATTCCAATTGAAGAGGGTTTGATCAAAACACCTTAGATCAAATCCCCTTGGATAGAACCTCGCTAGTTTTAAACCATACCTATAAATGAGTCTCCTTTACACCTATCAAAATGCTGATAAAAACTCACTTTTGATTTACCTTTTGGGGGATGAAATTAATTCATTTAAAATTTATTTCAAATTATTATGGTATTCCTTTAAATGAGCTATCCCACGAATATAATTTTAATATGTTTTGGTTTTATTATATATGTGTTTTTTTAGTTTTATTAAACATAGGTTTTTCACCGAAAATCAAGCTCTTTGTTTTGCACATGTGGAAAAATAGAAAATCATCAAAATAAATTTTTTGAAATATTTTTGTGCTAGGTATTGATGTCCTTGATCCATTAAAAAAAAAAAAAATGAATTTTGATACATACAAAAAAATTTATATTGTATATAGTCTACCTATGTCTGAATTGAAATTAGTTTGATTTTGAAACTCTATTAAGGAAAAAATATTCAATAAAAAACTATGAGACCAAATGAAAGTGCTAGATATCGTAGTTACAATTCTAAATTCGAAAAAATTAGAATTTTATCCTTCATACAAAAAAAGTTATGTTGTATACGGTGAGTGTCACTTTTTAAAAATGTTGTTTTCTGAAAAAAACCAGTTTCCATGGGAGATGGAAAAAGAAGTGCAATATTATTTCAAAAAAATAAAAAATAAAAATTTAGAATCTACAGACAAAATGTGATGAGACTCTAGTTTGTATCATCTTGAAATTCCTCACGGTTTAGCTGCTATAGGTGCATGAATGTGAAGATTTAGTTAAAAATAATAATTCCAGGGTCTAGTTTGGCCAAAAATTGTAAACCACTATTGTGGGATCACCCTACTACAAACATTCATTTTATGCATATCATAGAGTTCATGGTCATTCTACTAATGAAAGTAAAGATTTGAGTAATAAAATTCAACATCTTAAGGACTAGTGCTCTTCCTTGGGTTGAAGCACCTAATTCCTCTAATTGATGTTGATTTTCAATCAATCATTTTTTTCATCAATCACCTCGGCTCATCCTTATCTTGAACTAAGTGAAGGCAAGGATTTAGGTAGACTTGTCCTCGTATGTCACTTGTCATTGTCTCTTTTGGCTAGTTGACCACCTTTCATGTATATATAAGAGAAAGCTTGTGATGTGGATGACATGCCTTAAGTTGGCTCACATGTGACATACTCTCATGTCTTCTTCTACTTTAAAGCAATTTCTCACAGCAATGGTCATAACAACCACTTTAAACTGGGGGCATACATCGACACTCATGTTTCATTGTGCAAGTTTATTTCTTCCTGCGATGCATCCTTTTCTTGGTGGTGTCATAGGGTTTGATTTTCTCTAAGAGTGTGAGGGTATGTGCAGGATCATGATGGGCCAAAAAGTGGGGATATCTAGGTGATATGATGGCCCATGTAGCTGATGACAAGTCCTGATTGATAGGTTGATTGAAAAACATCTATAGCTTTCGAACAGTATCACATTTTTTGAATCTGAAACATGTGTCACATTCTATGCTTTGCATACTATAGGAATAATTAAAAAATGAATTTCATGAAGTTTTGACCAAGTTAAGGTTGTTAGACATACGAGTTTTTATATTTTTTACAATTTGTAATAAAAAAATCATAATTAATTATTTACTTGGAAAAAAAATACAAAAAAATATGCATCACATCGGGAAATGAGTTCCCTAATTATATCTAAAATATTATAAAAAATTATTATCATTGTATTTTGGTTAGGGTGATCAGGCAGACACCTACTTCTTATTTTTTCCTTGAAATTTAAGTACTACTACATTGAAATTTCAAATTTTCACCAAATAGATTTTTTTTTATTTGATAAACCTAGTAGTTTAAAAACTACATTCAATTTGCTACAGATTCTATTCTTACATATTTTTGAAATAATATAGATAACTTATTCATTTTTTTACGTCAAGTTTCCTAACTCTAATTTTCTGAATTTTATTGCCACTTAAGGGCCTATTTTTTCCATGATGATCCTGCACATAACCGTGATATTTATTTGACTTGTCCTCTCTTGAAAATATTAAGCACAATGTTCCCTAAGAAGAGACCTTGCATGAACTAAGAAAAATCCTTTCAAACATTCCTTTTTCCTATTGAGTTGCATTTTCATCCTTATTAAAGTCATGGAGGTATGGATTTAATATGGACTTCCTAGGGCTCACCTAGTGGACAACTAACTTCACTTGCCCGTGTGAGCATGCATTTTTGTCCTTATCATAGTCATGGGGGTATGACATTGATATGAACTTCCTGGGGCTCACCTAGTGGACACCTAGCTTCACTAGCCCTCGTGAGGATGCATTATGTTTGCATAGTGGACAACACGTTCCACTTGTAAACCTTCAGCCTTGACCCAGTCCATAGTGTGTTGGGCAGCCAATCGAAGGTTGATCTATTGCATTTTTCCTTTTTCCTTTTTTATTTCTTTTCTATCATGGTGTATGTTTGTGATATGATAATGGCTTCATATATCATCTGCATGCATGTTCCTTTGTGCCTATGTTGGTTTGTCATAGGATCTTGATCCTAGAGGCTTGGCCACCCTCTTGGTTATTGTCATCCTATCTTACTAGCATTCATACATTTGAACCCCTCTTGATTGCGTGGTTGGCTACTTTAGTGTGAGTTTGAAGCAAGTTCATCCTCTCACTAAAGTGGGGGCTAAATTTATTGTAAGAAAATGCATACCCTTGCATTTTAACACATGTTTGGGCCCACCTTGCTTTATTTATCCTTCTTTATGTCTTAATTGGTTCTATTTCGCATTCAAAATCCTAATAAACTACATCTTTTTTTGGATAATCCCGTCAATCATCAAAAGGAAAATGATCATTTAATGATTTTGTCTGTCTATCCCTGATTTTTGGGTTAGGACTAAAATGCCACCTAGGGAATCTTAGTTCCCCAAGGCTTTTGGGACCCTGATTTTTAATACACCTAAAAAGGTCCCTTTTTAGAGTTTGTGCCTCGAGATTTGAGCCTCAAGACTAAGACGCCACTTAGGGCATCTTAGTCTTCCTTGGCTTATTTTCAAGATTTAATTTCAAATTCAGATAGGATTTAGCCTCCTTTAATTAATGTTTTTCTATGTCAGCTTGGTGTGATGTAATTTCAGGATATGAAGTATAGATAAGTATAAATACAAGGTTCATTCACTCATTTTCATAATAAGCAAGATATCCAAGAGCATAATAAGTATCCAAGCATTCAAGACCAGTTCTTCAAGCATTTTAGAGCCATCATCAAGATTCAAGCATCATATCAAAGCCTATTCTTGCATCATGTGTGTTTTTGTGCTAACATTTGTGATGTATGGTTTTGATTCAAACAAGTAATACAAACAAGACCTATCAAAGCATTCCATTGATTCAAGATCTACATTCAAGCTAGCCACTTCACACAAGTTTGTAGACTTTACAACAAGGGTTTGGTGAGTTGTAACATTTCATGTTGTTCATTCATCATTTCCCTCCATTATTCCATTTCATTTCAAGGTTTAATTACCAACAAGGGGTTTCACCAAGGCAAGCATCCATTTACTAACAATGAAGAAGTTTTTCCTCTCTTATATGCTTGTGATTGTAGATTTAGGTTGAAGAATTGAAGATCATTTGGAGTACAAGATTGCGAATTTGCAAAGTTGCATTACAAAGTTGTCATCTTCACGAAAAAACACCTACAAGTCAAATCCGAAAGTTTTAGAACCTGAGATATGAGAGGAAGCAAGTGTAGACCTTGGATCTCAGGATCATAGCCAGAGTTTTCAGAAATCTAGAATGGGACTAATACGCCACCTAGGGCGTCTTAGTCCTCCCAAGGGTATTTTTTTTAGATTCTTTGAGATTTTGTCATGAGATTCAAAGATTCCACATCTGCCCCAAAAAATAGTAGTGGGACTAAGACAACAGTAAGGGAATCTTTGTCCTCCCTGGAAAATTTGGATAACTTATTTTCATTTCTAGAGTCCTCATCACATCTCAAGACTTCCTAGGTACAAGCATCCTATCTTGTTGTTGCATAATTTCATCATTTGCATCCCTCATTTAGCTTGCATAACTAGGTTTTGTAGGTTGAATGCTTATTTGTCTTTTCCAAGAATTTACTTGGTAGTGAACCCCTAAAAGCTTAAAGAACCCCCTTCCTAGGTCCTCCTAATTGAGAATTGACTCGCCTTGTGAGGTTGATAGACAATCCAGTTAGCACTCTTAGGACATTATTGAATGACCTAGAGAAATAGGTGGGCATTCCCCCACCTCCTTTTTCTATGGTTCACATATAAATCATCTTTGAGTGAAGTGTGAAAAATGAATATGGTTTAGATCATTTTCAATTGATAAGATGTATAATAGACATAATTTTCATTGAATCACATAATTCAACAACTCCTCAACAACTCTAAGCAATTTTTTTTTCTTTTTCTGTTTGTATCAATCTCTTGGCTCAATTTTTTGATGCTTAAGAATTATAAACCCTATTTTTAAATCCTTTTTCTCTTTCTTTTTGAACTAAGTAGTGCAAAAATAATAATGATTTATTTTTTAAAATTCTTAATATATTAACTAAGA
The DNA here is from genome assembly GCA_007115665.2 of Sequoiadendron giganteum. Classification (NCBI taxonomy): domain Eukaryota; kingdom Viridiplantae; phylum Streptophyta; class Pinopsida; order Cupressales; family Cupressaceae; genus Sequoiadendron; species Sequoiadendron giganteum. Next base: position 759,682,845 of record CM021102.1, on the reverse strand, counting down.
AAGTTCTATTACTATCTCAATCATCCTACTTTGGATGTTTCAAAGTATATTCTTATTTTCTTCTAAAGATTTTTAATTTTTTAATTTTTCTTTTTGAAAGTATATTAGTATCTCATGTGAAAATGGAAGCTCTAGAATGGGGTATGGGCATCCATGAAAATATAATGGAAAGTGGAATCTTGTTTAATGTTATAATTGCAAAATCTATAGATACATTGGTAAAATTTAGAGTTTAATTTATTTTTTTATGATTTTACCACTGAGTTTAGTCTTTCTATAAATGCTAGAGGGATGTTACCCTATATTTATAGACTATAAATTATGCTAAATGAGAATAGAATTTTGTTGGTAGAAGATTTTTTTGTAAAGAATGATTAAGGTTTGGGCAACTATTGTTTTGCATATGTTTAGATTATTTTAAAATTTTGTGAAACATTTATAATATTTTGGTTAAATTCTCCACTTAAATGATCCTTAAACTTTGTTTAATTTCTCAACATGTTACATGTCTATAAATTTAGAATTTTTTAAAATTAGATGAAGTGTTCTGAATATATATGAACCACATTCACTCCATCTTATATTTATGATGTTTTATATTATGAAAGTTTAAATTTTTTTCTTTAGTATGTCCAATAAAATAGAGCTTTTAATTTATGTAAATCAATACCCTTTTATTTAGGGAGATGAATTTTATCCTTACCAAATTTCACTTAAAGACCAATATTCTAATGGTTAAGTATCATGAGTCTTAATACGTAAAAATAATGGATTGTGATAATAAATAAGCATTAAATATTTAATTATGTGTAAGAAGTGGTGAATCTAAGTGTATAGTATCCCAAGTGGCCTCATGTTGGCAATGAAATTCTTATAGCCAACAATTGGAATCTAAATGCAATAATAGAAAAAGTTGACATCTCAAATATTCTCAAAAGAAAGACCAAGTGGATCCCCCTGATACTAGTTGAAGTACGTGTTAAGATTTGATGGGTTGTAAAAAATAAACTTGAGTTAGGGGGAGGGGATGGTTTAATCAAGCATAAAAAGGTCATGTGATTTGTGCTTTCATAGATAAAGTAGTGATCCTAACCAAGAATTAGACAGAAGGAATGGTTGCTTAAGTGACATTATACTTGATAGGCACAAGGTTATGAATAACCTGATTATGAAACAAGACTCTAAAAATATAATTGGTAAGTTTAATTCTAAGGTTTTCTTTACTGTTCATATAAGAATATTATAAAGACTAAGGAAGTCCTTATGTTGTTTGCTAATATATAAATTAAACACATCTATAGGGAGGGAAATACCTTTGTTGACCTCCTAGTCAATATAGGTAGAAACATAAAAGGTTTAAAAGGTTGGTAGCATGAGGGAACCCTCCTCAAATGATTAAATCTAGTCTCAATGAAGAAGAAAATGGAAATGATTGACACATGGCCACCACCTTATGTAAGTAGGAGTGGTGATATGTGTAGAGTAAATGAAATTGTTGAAAGGTTGTATGCCATTATCTTTATATGAACGAGATAATAAATTTCCAAAATGAAGATGCTAGATTCAAGAAAGGATTAATGGAAACTAAAAAGTAACTCTACCATAAACATTTATGCTCTCCATTAAATGAACTCTAGAAATGAAAAGATGATTTTTAGGAAGATCTACCCAAGAGAACCAAGGCAAGAATCATGGAATGGAATGCCAATGAACAATAGAAGTGAGTTGATGATAAGGGAAAGGCTCCTAAGGAATTTCTTTTCATGGAAGAATTGGAATTCCTCAACACAAAATGACAGGTGACCAATGGTCTAAAAAGACTAAATGACCCCTAGTCTTTTTTAATTGTTATGTTGTATTTATGTTTTTGAGTTATTTCTTTGGTGTGCTCCTCATTTAAGACTTATGTTTTTCTAAGTTTTGTTGAGCTTTGTCTCACACCTAATGAGACTCATTACATCTACTTTCTTAACTATTTTGTTAATTAAGATTCACGCCCTTTAAATCTCATTTTTATTTATTTATATCAAAATGAATATGTATAATATAAAATATAGACAAATGTAATGTTTTTTTTTTCTTTTTTTTTCTTTTTCCTTTTTACATAATGTAGCCCTTACTTTCAAATAACTATAATTCAAAAAAATTAAGAAATTAAAATTTTAATCTACTAAAAATACCTATGAGTGTTATTCGTTCGTGATTTATGGCTATGGAGGAGACGGTTTAGATTCATTGTAATTTATGAGTGGCGTTAGTCCACTCATATGTCCCAATCTTAGAAATTGTAAGCGTTAGTCCACTACTGACGTGTCACTTTTACGTTTTCTGTCGGCCTGAAAAGCAACCATTACCATGCATATACAAATTGTTTTCGTGGGCCAAATATAGTGTTGCTCGTCTTCAATGTCCTGGCATAGCCACCAGCAGATTTGTATAACCGATAATACGAATCAGTATTCATTAATCACCTGTCACCTTCATAAAGGAGCTCACAGTCGTAAGAGCGTCAAAAGCGCGTTCTCCATACCCGCCCAGGCCTTTAAATTTACTTTCACGTCCAGCCATTTTATCAAAATATTTCAAATACATTCTTTTCTTTGTACTGTTGAATTCTTCGCTTGTTTGAAGTAATGGCGGGGACAAATACAACAAAGCAGCAAGATGGTAAGCTCTTCGGTTTATGTGGGAAGAAAGATGAAGAGAAAACACACGGGCAGAATCATCATGATGTTCAGCCTCCACCTATGGAGGAGCCCGAACACTCAACTGAAACTGAGGGAAAGACACAGCAAGGGGGTTTGATGCAAAATCCTCCTGTGGGTGAAGTAATACTGGAGACAAATGAAGCAAAACAGAAGGGTCGTGGGATGAAGAATGAAGAGGAGACACATGAGCACCTTCCTGCAGACAATGTGAAACCTCCAGCAGTCGTGGAGCCCAAACACCCCAGTGATAGTGAAGAGGAAACATATCAGAACGGTTTGATGACAAAACCCAATCTCCCAAGCAGCTTTTCTTCTAGCACTGTAACTTCTCTTTAATCTCTTTACCCATTGTTTTTTATTGGATTATTTTAAATATAAAATAGTTCAACAGTCAGAATTAGTTTCACCTAGTTGGCATCTCCAAATGTGCAGCCTACTGACGGTGAAGGTGGAGAAAAAGAAGAGGAGGAAAAGAAAATAAAAGGCAGTGTCAAGGATAAGATTAAAAAGAAGATTGATGGACACCATGAAAAGAAGGAAGGCGAAGAACATTTAGAGAATAAAGAGGATTAATGGACAGTAATTAAGAGAGCTTTAAGAAGGGAAAGTGTAGTGACTGCTCATGATGTTCTTATGTCTATTTCATTTTGTGCTTCTTGTGTGAGGATTGTAATGTTTTTGGACTTTTTAAATAGTAAATAAATTATAATACTTATGTTCTTTTATGATCAATTTTTCTTTAAAATTATTGATCTTTATTGAATGTCTATATACTGATAAAATTAGATTATTTATAATATCATTAATCTAACTTATTAATTAATCTATCATTTTGTGGGTTCTTAGATGAATTAAAATTACTAATATCTCACCATGAATAAGATTGATCGCATTGCTTCATACTATCCTACACTAATCATAGAACATTATTTATTGGCATCTATGTGTTTGTGCTATGGAGGTACTAGATGATCATTTAAATATCTCTAGCTTTTATATTCACAAAGATAGTCAATAAAACGGTGATTCTCAAGATTGACATCCAAATAACCATTTTTCACATTGAATTTCAAATATCTTTTTGAGAATAAATTTTGTTTTTTTCACCTTTACCCTTTCATTCACTTTGAATTGCATGAATTACTATAAATAATGCATATCAAAGTAAAAATTTATTCAATGTGAAAATAAATGACAAGTACATAAAATAATATGGATATTAAAAATAATTTTCATGCACTCCATGTAATGATACCTCCATCATGAGAAGTACATGCACAAAAGTACATAAATAACATCTAATAAAAAAACAATTTGACCAACAACATAATAATAGTAACAAATAATATATAAAAGTAAAAAAAGAATAGAGATATAGAATTGCAAAGGATCTAATACAGTGAAAAATAATTATGGTGTTGTGAAGGAATCATCGTAATCAAAATAAATAATATAGATATGTGAAAGTTCCCATCAACCAAAATTTAATGATTTGGGTCTAGAAAGGAGCCATCATAATAAAATAATGTAGGGATTCAAATGTACCATAAGCTAACCAAAGATTGATAATGGAATCATAGAAAATTATGTTATTATTAATATTATGTATCTCCTCTAACTTGTTCAAATAAATAATGTAAAAATTTGTGAAAGATGACAACTGTTTTATGCAAGATATGATCTTCCCAAGCTTGATGATCATTTAACAAATGTCATACATATTATCTTATAAAAATTATAATACAAAATAGTAAAATTTATTCATGAAATTATGTGTGATAAGAGACAAAAAGGTGACCTCAAATATTGTCCATAATGTTGAGGATAATAATCATTTGATAATAACCAAATATATCCAAAAGGAGTCATTAAATTCATTAATTTCTAACATTTTATGACCTTTTGTGGGTTTTGTAGTTTTGTGGGCTAGGCTATGCGTGTTTCAACCTTGTGGATGTCATCAATGTGAAAGCCTTCATTAGTGGTGCTAGTGCAATGGAATTTCACAAATGACATCCCATGCTTCCATTTCCACAATAGCATAATGTTGAGTTATTTTGATATAAATGCTTTCAATCACATGGGAAATGCTAATTAAAGATGTTTAGGACTATTGTACTTTTTAAATTTGTCATTTTGAGTTTTGCAAAAAAACCCAATGCAGATGTTGTTTGTGCAGATGTCGGTTAGGTGTTTGCCAAAAAAATAGCTTGTAGGTAATTTCATCCCACAAGTGGCTTCCCACATTAACATTTTCAAACTTGCTTTGTGCTTAGCAAACTTTGGAGTGAGGTAGTTTAGCATGTGGGGAAATCAAATTAAAGCTTTGCTAAGTCATTATACTTAGGAATTTCATTGTTTTAAGTGGCGTGGAAAGTTGGCATGCAAATGCCATGCATATAGATGCCATTAGATGTTGAGCCATTGAAGATATCTTGGAGGTCATGGAAACCCGCAAGCGACATCGTGCAATAGAAAAATCCCAAGCACTTTGTACACTTGTCTTTTTTAAGTTTGCTCATCAAAGGTTTGCTTGGAATGTGGGAAGTCAATTTTCATGGCTTAGGAGCCTATTTATATTATGTGGAAGAACAGCGTGCGAAAGCCACTTGTTCAGGCATTGTTTGAAGTTATTCCATTGAAAATAGCTTGAGGTGAACAGCAACCCGCCAACAAAATTCCACATAAAGACTCTCACAAGGGGTAAACCACTTAGCATTTTTAATTCAAACCAAAAGGGAAGATACAAAAGTCTTAAATTCAAAGGCCACATCACCTATCCCTCATTTGAAGTCTTACGAGGAGTGCCAAAGTGGATTCCATTGATGGAGACAACCTTGTCCCACTGTGACACGATACTTGTGTAGACATGTAAAACTAGAAACTAATTTTAGATTTAGTTAAATAAATATTTTGATTTATTTAGCTAAAGGGGATGATGTTAGTGTTAATGATGAATTTATTTAATTTAGATGGAGGACTTTAGAGATTAATTAAATAATTTGATTTATTTAATTAAGTAAAAAATGATTAAATATGATGTTAGTTTTGCATGTCTACATTTTTCCCCTCTTTGAAGCAATGTACTTGTTGCATTGGTTCAAAGAATGATGCTGCCGACATTAAATTTAAAAAAAATTCTAATTTTATCAGATGTCCCAGCGGAAATAAGTATGTTAGTACATTGCCCCCTCGAGAGATCAAGAGAAAAGATTCAATTTAAGGTCGATCTCACGAAAAAGAGGTTCAAAATGGATGTATGGATGGTTAGACTACAAATCTATATGATAATGATGATGCAAATATTTTTAAGATGCTTAGAATAACAAATCTATAAATTATTTAAACAATTTAATGGACGATGCAAATGAGATTTTTGTAAGATGCTTAGAATAACAAATCTGTATTATTTTAAACATCTTTAATGATTATGAAATGCATGTGTGATTGGATGAGATGGATGATGTTGTCTTATGATGACACGAAATGATTATGCAAGATGAGAGTGTGGATGCAGGATGGATGCATTGTTAACATGAAAGAGGATAGAAGGATGAGAGGGATCAACCCTTGAATCCAAGAAAATGTAGAAGTCCAGCAAGTCCATTAGTCGTTGAGACTTTATTAGATATGATGATGATGTATTGCTTATCCAGGGATGGAAGAAATAATGGGCATAACTTTCCTTATGTTTGATAACACACATATATGATGCATCAAGGTATAAAGACCCAGGATGGCATTGCACCTAATGTGATGGACTTTGACTCGATAATCAAATAGGATTATTCATGTTCACACTTTACAAACGAAACCTTATTTAGAATGCAGCTCATATATTGTAGACATCTCAAACAAAAACATAAAAAGGAAAGCCTTCTTATGTGGTCAACAAGACACCTAAAACATCCTCCCTACAAACAAAACAAAGCATGTATTGAGAATTTATTTTACAAGAACATCCAACAAGCACAAAACAGAGTTATTTTAAAAAGGAAAACCTCCTTTCACTAACAATCAACAAGTTTTTCCTCTCTTATATGCTCATGGTTGTAGATTTAGGTTGAATACTTGAAGATCATTTTGAGTACAAGAGTGAAAAGTTGTAAAGTTGCATTACAAAGTTGCCATCTTCATGAAAAAACACCTACAAGCCAAATCCAAAAGTCTTAGAACCTGAGATATGAGAGGAAGTATGTGTAGACCTTGGAGCTCAAGATCATAGCCACAGTTTTTAGAAATCTAGAATGGGACTAATACATCACCTAGGGCATCTTAGTCCTCCCAGGAGTATTTTTAGGAGATTCTTTGAGATTTTGTTCTGAGATTCAAAGATTCCACATCTGCCCCAAAAAATAGTAGTGGGACTAAGACGACAGTAAGGGAATCTTTGTCCTCCCTGGCATATATGGACAACTTCTTTTCATTTCCCGAGTCCTCATCACATCTTTAGACTTCCCAGGTACAAGCATCCTATCTTGTTGTTGCATAATTTCATCATTTGCATCCCTCATTTAGCTTGCATAACTAGGTTATGTAGGTTGAAGGCCTATTTGTCTTTTCCAAGCATTTGCTTGGTGGTGAACCCCTAAAATCTTAAAGAACCCCCTTCCTAGGTCCTCCTAATTGAGAATTCACTCGTCTTGTGAGGTTGATAGTCAATCCAATTAGCGCTCTTAGGACATTATTGAATGACCTAGAGAAATAGGTGGGCAATCCCCCACCTCATTTTTCTATGGTTCACATATAAATCATCTTTGAGTGAAGTATGAAAAGTGAATATGGTTGAGTGAAGTATGAAAAATGAATAAAGACTAAGGAAATCCTTATGTTGTTTGCTAATATAAAAATTAAACACATCTATAGGGAGGCAATAACTTTGTTGACCTCCTAGTCAATATAGGTAGAAACATAAAAGGTTTAAAAGGTTGGTAGCATGAGGGAACCCTCCTCAAATGATTAAATCTAGTCTCAATGAAGAAGAAAATGGAAATGATTGACACATGGCCACCACCTTATGTAAGTAGGAGTGGTGATATGTGTAGAGTAAATGAAATTGTTGAAATGCCTTATGCCATTATCTTTATATGAACGAGATAATAAATTTCCAAAATGAAGATGCTAGATTTAAGAAAGGATTAATGGAAACTAAAAAGTAACTTTACCATAAACATTTATGCTCCCCATTATGAACTTTAGAAATGAAAAGGTGATTTTTAGGAAGGTCTACCCAAGAGAACCAAGGCAAGAATCATTGAATGGAATTCCAATGAACAATAGAAGTGAGTTGATGATAAGGGAAAGGCTCATAAGGAATTTCTTTTCATGGAAGAATTGGAATTCCTCAACACAAAATGGTAGGTGACCAATGGTCTAAAAAGACTAAATGACCCCTAGTCTTTTATAATTGTTATGTTGTATTTATGTTTCTGAGTTATTTCTTTGGTGTGCTTCTTTCTTGCTACTCCTCATTTAAGACTTATGTTTTTCTAAGTTTTGTCAAACTTTGTCTCACTCCTTATGAGACTCATTACATCTACTTTCTTAGATATTTTATTAATTAAGATTCACACCCTTTAATCCCATTTTTATTAATTTATATCAAATTAAATATATATAATATAAAATGTAGAGAAATATAATGGATTTTTTTTTTTTCCCTTTTTTCTTTTTACATAATGTAGCCCTTATTTTCAAATAACTATAATTCAAAAAAAATTAAGAAATTAAAATTTTAATCTACTAAAAATACCTATAAGTGTTATTCGTTCGTGATTTATGGCTATGGAGGAGACAGTTTAGATTCATTGTAATTTATGAGTGGCGTTAGTCCACTCATATGTCCCAATCTTGGAAATTGTAAGAGTTACTCCACTACTGACGTGCCACTTTTACGTTTTCTGTCGACCTGAAAAGTAACCATTACCATGCATATACAAATTGTTTTCGTGGGCCAAATATAGTGTTGCTCGTCTTCAATGTCCTGGCATAGCCACCAGCAGATTTGTATTTAATCACCTGTCACCTTCATAAAGGAGCTCACAGTCATAAGAGCGTCAAAAGCGCGTCCTCCATACCCGCCCAGGCCTGTAAATTTACTTTCACATCCAGCCATTTTAACAAAATATTTCAAATACATTCTTTTCTTTGTACTGTTGAATTCTTCGCTTGTTTGAAGTAATGGCGGGGACAAATACAACAGAGCAGCAAAATAGTAAGCTCTTCTGTTTATGTGGGAAGAAAGATGAAGAGAAAACAAAGGGGCAGAATCATCATGATGTTCACCCTCCACCTATGGAGGAGCCCAAACTCTCAACTGAAACTGAGGGAAAGACACAGCAAGGGGGTTTGATGCAAAATCCTCCTGTGGGTGAAGTAATACTGGAGACAAATGAAGCAGAACAGAAGGGTCGTGGGATCAACAATGAACAGGAAACACATGAACCCCATCCTGCAGACAATGTGAAACCTCCAGCAGTCGTGGAGACAAACACCCCAGTGATAGTGAAGGGGAAACATATCAGAACGGTTTGATCACAAAACCCAATCTCCCAAGCAGCTTTTCTTCTAGCGCTATAACTTCTCTTTAATCTCTTTACCCATTGTTTTTTATTGGATTATTTTAAAATATAAAATAGTTCAACAGTCAGAATTAGTTTCACTTAGTTGGCATCTCCATATGTGCAGCCTACTGACGGCGAAGGTGGAGAAAAAGAAGAGGAGGAAAAGAAAATAAAAGGCAGTGTCAAGGATAAGATTAAAGAGAAGATTGATGGACACCATGAAAAGAAGGAAGGCGAAGAACATTTAGAGAATAAAGAGGATTAATGGACAGTAATTAAGAGAGCTTTAAGAAGGGAAAGTGTAGTGACTGCTCATGATGTTCTTATGTCTATTTCATTTTGTGCTTCTTGTGTGTGGATTGTAATCTTTTTGGACTTCTTAAATAGTAAATAAATTATAATATTTATGTTTTTTTATGATCAATTTTTCTTTAAAATTATTGATCTTTATTGAATGTCTATATACTGATAAAATTAGATTATTTATAATATCATTAATCTAACTAATTAATTAATCTGTCATTTTGTGGGCTCTTAGATGAATTAAAATTACTAATATCTCACCATCAATACGATTGATCGCATTGCTTCATACTATCCTACACTAATCATAGAACATTATTTATTGGCATCTATGTGTTTGCGCTATGGAGGTACTAGATGATCATTTAAATATCTCCAGCTTTTATATTCACAAAGATAGTCAATAAAACGGTGATTCTCAAGATTGACATCCAAATAACCATTTTTCACATTGAATTTCAAATATCTTTTGAGAATAAATTTTGTTTTTTTCACCTTTACCCTTTCATTCACTTTGAATTGCATGAATTACTATAAATAATCCATATCAAAGTAAAAATTTATTCAATGTGAAAATAAATGACAAGTACATAAAATAATATGGATATTAAAAATAATTTTCATGCACTCCATGTAATGATACCTCCATCATGAGAAGTACATGCACAAAAGTACATAAATAACATCTAATTAAAAAACAATTTGACCAACTACATAATAATAGTAACAAATAATATATAAAAGTAAAAAACGAATAGAGATATAGAGTTGCAAAGGATCTAATAAAGTCAAAAATAATTATGGTGTTGTGAAGGAATCATCATAATCAAAATAAATAATATAGATATGTGAAAGTTCCCATCAACCAAAATTTAATGATTTGGGTCTAGAAAGGAGCCATCATAATAAAATAATGTAGGGATTCAAATGTACCATAAGCTAACCAAAAATTGATAATGGAATCATAGAAAATTATGTTATTATTAATATTATATATCTCCTCTAACTTGTTCAAATAAATAATGTAAAAATTTGTGAAAGACGACAACTATTTTATGCAAGATATGATCTTCCCAAGCTTGATGATCATTTAACAAATTTCATACATATTATCTTATAAAAATTATAATACAAAATAGTAAAATTTATTCATGAAATTATGTGTGATAAGAGACAAAAAGGTGACCTCAAATATTGTCCATAATGTTGAGGATAATAATCATTTGATAATAACCAAATATATCCAAAAGGAGTCATTAAATTCATTAATTTCTAACATTTTATGACCTTTTGTGGGTTTTGTAGTTTTGTGGGCTAGGCTATGCGTGTTTCAACCTTGTGGATGTCATCAATGTGAAAGCCTTCATTAGTGGTGCTAGTGCAATGGAATTTCACAAATGACATCCCATGCTTCCATTTCCACAATAGCATAATGTTGAGTTATTTTGATATAAATGCTTTCAATCACATGGGAAATGCTAATTAAAGATGTTTAGGACTATTGTACTTTTTAAATTTGTCATTTTGAGTTTTGCAAAAAAACCCAATGCAGATGTTGTTTGTGCAGATGTCGGTTAGGTGTTTGCCAAAAAAATAGCTTGTAGGTAATTTCATCCCACAAGTGGCTTCCCACATTAACATTTTCAAACTTGCTTTGTGCTTAGCAAACTTTGGAGTGAGGTAGTTTAGCATGTGGGGAAATCAAATTAAAGCTTTGCTAAGTCATTATACTTAGGAATTTCATTGTTTTAAGTGGCGTGGAAAGTTGGCATGCAAATGCCATGCATATAGATGCCATTAGATGTTGAGCCATTGAAGATATCTTGGAGGTCATGGAAACCCGCAAGCGACATCGTGCAATAGAAAAATCCCAAGCACTTTGTACACTTGTCTTTTTTAAGTTTGCTCATCAAAGGTTTGCTTGGAATGTGGGAAGTCAATTTTCATGGCTTAGGAGCCTATTTATATTATGTGGAAGAACAGCGTGCGAAAGCCACTTGTTCAGGCATTGTTTGAAGTTATTCCATTGAAAATAGCTTGAGGTGAACAGCAACCCGCCAACAAAATTCCACATAAAGACTCTCACAAGGGGTAAACCACTTAGCATTTTTAATTCAAACCAAAAGGGAAGATACAAAAGTCTTAAATTCAAAGGCCACATCACCTATCCCTCATTTGAAGTCTTACGAGGAGTGCCAAAGTGGATTCCATTGATGGAGACAACCTTGTCCCACTGTGACACGATACTTGTGTAGACATGTAAAACTAGAAACTAATTTTAGATTTAGTTAAATAAATATTTTGATTTATTTAGCTAAAGGGGATGATGTTAGTGTTAATGATGAATTTATTTAATTTAGATGGAGGACTTTAGAGATTAATTAAATAATTTGATTTATTTAATTAAGTAAAAAATGATTAAATATGATGTTAGTTTTGCATGTCTACATTTTTCCCCTCTTTGAAGCAATGTACTTGTTGCATTGGTTCAAAGAATGATGCTGCCGACATTAAATTTAAAAAAAATTCTAATTTTATCAGATGTCCCAGCGGAAATAAGTATGTTAGTACATTGCCCCCTCGAGAGATCAAGAGAAAAGATTCAATTTAAGGTCGATCTCACGAAAAAGAGGTTCAAAATGGATGTATGGATGGTTAGACTACAAATCTATATGATAATGATGATGCAAATATTTTTAAGATGCTTAGAATAACAAATCTATAAATTATTTAAACAATTTAATGGACGATGCAAATGAGATTTTTGTAAGATGCTTAGAATAACAAATCTGTATTATTTTAAACATCTTTAATGATTATGAAATGCATGTGTGATTGGATGAGATGGATGATGTTGTCTTATGATGACACGAAATGATTATGCAAGATGAGAGTGTGGATGCAGGATGGATGCATTGTTAACATGAAAGAGGATAGAAGGATGAGAGGGATCAACCCTTGAATCCAAGAAAATGTAGAAGTCCAGCAAGTCCATTAGTCGTTGAGACTTTATTAGATATGATGATGATGTATTGCTTATCCAGGGATGGAAGAAATAATGGGCATAACTTTCCTTATGTTTGATAACACACATATATGATGCATCAAGGTATAAAGACCCAGGATGGCATTGCACCTAATGTGATGGACTTTGACTCGATAATCAAATAGGATTATTCATGTTCACACTTTACAAACGAAACCTTATTTAGAATGCAGCTCATATATTGTAGACATCTCAAACAAAAACATAAAAAGGAAAGCCTTCTTATGTGGTCAACAAGACACCTAAAACATCCTCCCTACAAACAAAACAAAGCATGTATTGAGAATTTATTTTACAAGAACATCCAACAAGCACAAAACAGAGTTATTTTAAAAAGGAAAACCTCCTTTCACTAACAATCAACAAGTTTTTCCTCTCTTATATGCTCATGGTTGTAGATTTAGGTTGAATACTTGAAGATCATTTTGAGTACAAGAGTGAAAAGTTGTAAAGTTGCATTACAAAGTTGCCATCTTCATGAAAAAACACCTACAAGCCAAATCCAAAAGTCTTAGAACCTGAGATATGAGAGGAAGTATGTGTAGACCTTGGAGCTCAAGATCATAGCCACAGTTTTTAGAAATCTAGAATGGGACTAATACATCACCTAGGGCATCTTAGTCCTCCCAGGAGTATTTTTAGGAGATTCTTTGAGATTTTGTTCTGAGATTCAAAGATTCCACATCTGCCCCAAAAAATAGTAGTGGGACTAAGACGACAGTAAGGGAATCTTTGTCCTCCCTGGCATATATGGACAACTTCTTTTCATTTCCCGAGTCCTCATCACATCTTTAGACTTCCCAGGTACAAGCATCCTATCTTGTTGTTGCATAATTTCATCATTTGCATCCCTCATTTAGCTTGCATAACTAGGTTATGTAGGTTGAAGGCCTATTTGTCTTTTCCAAGCATTTGCTTGGTGGTGAACCCCTAAAATCTTAAAGAACCCCCTTCCTAGGTCCTCCTAATTGAGAATTCACTCGTCTTGTGAGGTTGATAGTCAATCCAATTAGCGCTCTTAGGACATTATTGAATGACCTAGAGAAATAGGTGGGCAATCCCCCACCTCATTTTTCTATGGTTCACATATAAATCATCTTTGAGTGAAGTATGAAAAGTGAATATGGTTGAGTGAAGTATGAAAAATGAATAAAGACTAAGGAAATCCTTATGTTGTTTGCTAATATAAAAATTAAACACATCTATAGGGAGGCAATAACTTTGTTGACCTCCTAGTCAATATAGGTAGAAACATAAAAGGTTTAAAAGGTTGGTAGCATGAGGGAACCCTCCTCAAATGATTAAATCTAGTCTCAATGAAGAAGAAAATGGAAATGATTGACACATGGCCACCACCTTATGTAAGTAGGAGTGGTGATATGTGTAGAGTAAATGAAATTGTTGAAATGCCTTATGCCATTATCTTTATATGAACGAGATAATAAATTTCCAAAATGAAGATGCTAGATTTAAGAAAGGATTAATGGAAACTAAAAAGTAACTTTACCATAAACATTTATGCTCCCCATTATGAACTTTAGAAATGAAAAGGTGATTTTTAGGAAGGTCTACCCAAGAGAACCAAGGCAAGAATCATTGAATGGAATTCCAATGAACAATAGAAGTGAGTTGATGATAAGGGAAAGGCTCATAAGGAATTTCTTTTCATGGAAGAATTGGAATTCCTCAACACAAAATGGTAGGTGACCAATGGTCTAAAAAGACTAAATGACCCCTAGTCTTTTATAATTGTTATGTTGTATTTATGTTTCTGAGTTATTTCTTTGGTGTGCTTCTTTCTTGCTACTCCTCATTTAAGACTTATGTTTTTCTAAGTTTTGTCAAACTTTGTCTCACTCCTTATGAGACTCATTACATCTACTTTCTTAGATATTTTATTAATTAAGATTCACACCCTTTAATCCCATTTTTATTAATTTATATCAAATTAAATATATATAATATAAAATGTAGAGAAATATAATGGATTTTTTTTTTTTCCCTTTTTTCTTTTTACATAATGTAGCCCTTATTTTCAAATAACTATAATTCAAAAAAAATTAAGAAATTAAAATTTTAATCTACTAAAAATACCTATAAGTGTTATTCGTTCGTGATTTATGGCTATGGAGGAGACAGTTTAGATTCATTGTAATTTATGAGTGGCGTTAGTCCACTCATATGTCCCAATCTTGGAAATTGTAAGAGTTACTCCACTACTGACGTGCCACTTTTACGTTTTCTGTCGACCTGAAAAGTAACCATTACCATGCATATACAAATTGTTTTCGTGGGCCAAATATAGTGTTGCTCGTCTTCAATGTCCTGGCATAGCCACCAGCAGATTTGTATTTAATCACCTGTCACCTTCATAAAGGAGCTCACAGTCATAAGAGCGTCAAAAGCGCGTCCTCCATACCCGCCCAGGCCTGTAAATTTACTTTCACATCCAGCCATTTTAACAAAATATTTCAAATACATTCTTTTCTTTGTACTGTTGAATTCTTCGCTTGTTTGAAGTAATGGCGGGGACAAATACAACAGAGCAGCAAAATAGTAAGCTCTTCTGTTTATGTGGGAAGAAAGATGAAGAGAAAACAAAGGGGCAGAATCATCATGATGTTCACCCTCCACCTATGGAGGAGCCCAAACTCTCAACTGAAACTGAGGGAAAGACACAGCAAGGGGGTTTGATGCAAAATCCTCCTGTGGGTGAAGTAATACTGGAGACAAATGAAGCAGAACAGAAGGGTCGTGGGATCAACAATGAACAGGAAACACATGAACCCCATCCTGCAGACAATGTGAAACCTCCAGCAGTCGTGGAGACAAACACCCCAGTGATAGTGAAGGGGAAACATATCAGAACGGTTTGATCACAAAACCCAATCTCCCAAGCAGCTTTTCTTCTAGCGCTATAACTTCTCTTTAATCTCTTTACCCATTGTTTTTTATTGGATTATTTTAAAATATAAAATAGTTCAACAGTCAGAATTAGTTTCACTTAGTTGGCATCTCCATATGTGCAGCCTACTGACGGCGAAGGTGGAGAAAAAGAAGAGGAGGAAAAGAAAATAAAAGGCAGTGTCAAGGATAAGATTAAAGAGAAGATTGATGGACACCATGAAAAGAAGGAAGGCGAAGAACATTTAGAGAATAAAGAGGATTAATGGACAGTAATTAAGAGAGCTTTAAGAAGGGAAAGTGTAGTGACTGCTCATGATGTTCTTATGTCTATTTCATTTTGTGCTTCTTGTGTGTGGATTGTAATCTTTTTGGACTTCTTAAATAGTAAATAAATTATAATATTTATGTTTTTTTATGATCAATTTTTCTTTAAAATTATTGATCTTTATTGAATGTCTATATACTGATAAAATTAGATTATTTATAATATCATTAATCTAACTAATTAATTAATCTGTCATTTTGTGGGCTCTTAGATGAATTAAAATTACTAATATCTCACCATCAATACGATTGATCGCATTGCTTCATACTATCCTACACTAATCATAGAACATTATTTATTGGCATCTATGTGTTTGCGCTATGGAGGTACTAGATGATCATTTAAATATCTCCAGCTTTTATATTCACAAAGATAGTCAATAAAACGGTGATTCTCAAGATTGACATCCAAATAACCATTTTTCACATTGAATTTCAAATATCTTTTGAGAATAAATTTTGTTTTTTTCACCTTTACCCTTTCATTCACTTTGAATTGCATGAATTACTATAAATAATCCATATCAAAGTAAAAATTTATTCAATGTGAAAATAAATGACAAGTACATAAAATAATATGGATATTAAAAATAATTTTCATGCACTCCATGTAATGATACCTCCATCATGAGAAGTACATGCACAAAAGTACATAAATAACATCTAATTAAAAAACAATTTGACCAACTACATAATAATAGTAACAAATAATATATAAAAGTAAAAAACGAATAGAGATATAGAGTTGCAAAGGATCTAATAAAGTCAAAAATAATTATGGTGTTGTGAAGGAATCATCATAATCAAAATAAATAATATAGATATGTGAAAGTTCCCATCAACCAAAATTTAATGATTTGGGTCTAGAAAGGAGCCATCATAATAAAATAATGTAGGGATTCAAATGTACCATAAGCTAACCAAAAATTGATAATGGAATCATAGAAAATTATGTTATTATTAATATTATATATCTCCTCTAACTTGTTCAAATAAATAATGTAAAAATTTGTGAAAGACGACAACTATTTTATGCAAGATATGATCTTCCCAAGCTTGATGATCATTTAACAAATTTCATACATATTATCTTATAAAAATTATAATACAAAATAGTAAAATTTATTCATGAAATTATGTGTGATAAGAGACAAAAAGGTGACCTCAAATATTGTCCATAATGTTGAGGATAATAATCATTTGATAATTTAACCAAATATATCCAAAAGGAGTCATTAAATTCATTAATTTCTTACATTTTATGACCTTTTATGGGCTAGGCTATGTGGTTTTCAACCTTGTGGATGTTGTCAATGCGGAAGCCTTCTATAGTGGTGCCAATGCAATGGAATTTCACAAACGACCTCCCACGCTTCCATTTCCACAATAGCATAATGTTGAGTTATTTTGATATTAATGCTTTCAATCACATGGGAAATGCTAATTAAAGATGTTTAGGACTATTGTACTTTTTAATTTTGTCATTTTGAGTTTTGCAAAAAAACCCAATGCAAAAGTTGTTTGTGCAGATGTCGGTTAGGTGTTTGCCAAAAAAATAACTTGTAGGTAATGTCATCCCACAAGTGGCTTCCCACATTAAAATTTCCAAACTTGCTTTGTGCTTAGCAAACTTTGTAGTGAGGTAGTTTAGCACTAGGGGAAATCAAATTGAAGTTTTGCTAAGTCATTATACTTAGGAATTTCATTGTTTTAAGTGGTGTTGAATGTTGGCATGCAAATGCCATGCATACAAATGCCATTACATGTTGATCCATTGAAGATATCTTGGAGGTCATGGCAACCCGCAAGTGACATCGTGCAATAGAAAACCCCCAAGCATTTTGTTCACTTGTCTTTTTTTAGTTTGCTCATCAAAGGTTAGCTTGGCATGTGGGAAGTCAATTTTCGTGGCTTACGAGCCTATTTGGATTATGTAGAAGAAGAGCGTGTGGAAGCCACTTGTTCAGGAATTGTTTGAAGTTTGTGGATGCTAAAATCTGCAAATGTTAGTTTCTATCATACATCTCTATGATCAAACAAACATAACAAGTTCAACATCCTCATGAAATATTGCACCTAGTTTAAACATGCTAAATGAGATATTGAAACAATAATGAAAACGAAATAAAGCACATAAAACATGAATGCAAATCTATTCCATGGTGGATTGATGCTCCTTGAATATGTGAAAGAGCCCTTTCCCAATCCTTGATAAGCAAGATTGCCAAGATGATGAGATGATAGACAATGAGATGCTCATGAACTCAAGTTGCCTATAATGAGGATGCTCTCAAAATGTAGATGTTGAAATGAGAGAAAATGCATTGCATTTATAGGAGAAGTTGAGAGAGGAGAAGCCAAGATTAGGCAATGTGGGACTAAATCCCATCCAATAAGAGAGAGCCACTTCTCATAATGGGATTGGCCTATGCTATTGTAGGTTTTGGCCAATGTGCCCATTCAAATTTGAAAAAACGGTAATAAATGCATGTCGTTGAGGGCTTTTGGGGAGGAATTGTGTTTGGCCAAAAAAGTCAAACATGAGAGTTAATGAGGGAATATTCTTTGGGAATATGCCCTTGTGAGGGAAATAGGTGTTTTAATAAATCAAATAAAGTGATTTATTGTGCAAGTGGGTGGGTTAGTTAAGAGTTTAGATTTGACTCTAGTTGAGTCAAAAGCTAGAGAATGACTGATTGTGATTAGAAGATAATTAATCTAGATTATTTAACTTGGATGATATTAGGAGGTGACATTTGATTTAAATCATTTTGATTTATTGAATCAAATGAGAAGAACTTTAGGACTTAATGAAATAATTTGATTTATTTAATTAAGCATGATGAACCTTAGGGAATTAATTGATAAATTGTTTTAATTGATTAATAGAAGAATTGAATGTTAATTAGAGCGAGACGCATGATGCATGATGTTAGTTTTGCATGTCTACATTTTTCTCCTCTTTGAAGCAATGTACTCGTTGCATTGGTTCAAAGAATGATGCTACTGACATCGAAATTAAAAAAAAAATTGATTTTTCGGATGCCCCGGAGAAAAGAAGTACGTTAGTTCATTGCCCCCTCGAGAGATCGAGCGAAAAGATTTGATTTGAGGTCGATCTCACGATAAAGAGGTTCAAAATGAATGTATGGATGGTTAGACTATATGATCTATATGATAATGATGATGAAAATGAGATGTTTGGAAGATGCCTAGGATAACAGATTTATATTATCCTAAACAACTTGAATGATGATGCAATGCATATGAGATAAATGTGATGGATGATGTTATGCTATGATGATATGAAATGATTATGAAAGATGCAAGATGGATGCATGATGGATGCATTGTTAGTGTGAAAGAGGATAGAAGAATGAGAGGGATCAACCCTTAATTCAAAAAGATGAAGAAGTCCAACAAGTCCCCTAGTCATCGAGACTTTATTGGATATGGTGATGAATGATGATGATGTATTGCTTATCCAAGGATGGGAAAAGAGCATACCTTTCTTTATGTTTGATAACACACGTAGGTGTGATGCATCAAGGTATTAAGAACCAGGATGGCGTTGTGCCTAGTGTGATGGACTTTGACTCGTCAAACATATAGGAGTACTCTTGTTCATACTTGACAAACATGACCTTATTTAGAATGTAGTTCAAATATTCTAGACATCTTGGGCCAAAAAATAAAAAGGCAAGCCTTCTTATGTGGTCAACAAGATACCTAAAACATCCTTCCTACAAACAAAACAAAGTATGCATGACGAAGTTATTTTACAAGGATATCCAACAAGCACAGCAGATAAAAAGATAATGATCATTGCCCCATTCCTTTCTCTCTAAACCTGATTTGTTTAGGCATCATGGAGAGGTCCTTGGAATGAACGCAAAATAAGATAAGTCAAAAAGACCAAGATAAAGTAAACAGACAAGCAAATGTTCTTCGTATCGCTAGCCAAGGCTATTTTACTGTGGGGTACCTGATGCTTGTGTCCATTGCAGGAAAGCTTCATCCTAGGACATGTAGTGATTAGGGTTTTGGTGAGACTGATTGGGGTGATAAGCTATTGATACTCTGAGTTGACCAACTTGCTTGCTTATTGACTTAGGCTTAAGACTCTGACGATTAGGTGTTCACTTTAGAACCTACTAAACTTGCTTCTGACTGACTCACCAAAGGGTGAAGGTGACGATTGATTTATTAGGAATGGTTATTATTGTAGGTGAAAGCAAGATGAGACGGGTGCACCATTTTTGTTTTTTCAGATATTTGGATATTTTTGTTGTTTTGAAAAATGTTTTGAGGCTGTTTTGATTTTCGGATTTTGCAATGCTTTTGGTATTTTTGA
Source organism: Sequoiadendron giganteum (assembly GCA_007115665.2). Taxonomy (NCBI): domain Eukaryota; kingdom Viridiplantae; phylum Streptophyta; class Pinopsida; order Cupressales; family Cupressaceae; genus Sequoiadendron; species Sequoiadendron giganteum. The sequence goes on along the minus strand of CM021102.1, from coordinate 759,662,640 downwards.
GATTTATGAATGTTTTTGGATTTTGTGTCTCGGAGGCCAATCAAGGATGGCCTTGCCTACGTTTAAGATTAGATGACATAGTTCAAACTCCAATTGACTTGACTGCTAATGAGATAGATGGGCAAACAGATTGCCATTGCGACGGACGCCTAAAATCCTAAAATGTGAAAAGATGGACAAACAAATGCCCCTATGACAGATGCCTGACTAGATGGGCAGACGGATGTCATTGCGACGGATGCCTAAAATCCTAAAATGTGAAAAATATGGACAAATGAATGCCCCTGCAACGGATGCCTAACTAGATGGACAGACGGATGTCATTGCGACGGATGCCTAAAATCCTAAAATGTGAAAAAGATGGACAAACAAATGGCCCTGCGACGGACGCCTAACTAGATGGACAGACGGATTTCATTGCGACAAACGCCCAAAATCCAAAAATGTGAAAAAGATGGACAAACAAATGCCCCTGCAACAAACGCCTAACTAGATGGGCAGACGGATATCATTGCGATAGACACTTAAAATCCTAAAATGTGAAAAAGATGGACAAATGAATGCCCCTGTGATGGATGCCTAACTAGATGGGTAGACTGATATCATTGTGATAGACGCCTAAAATCCTAAAATGTGAAAAAGATGGGACAAACGAATGCCCCCGTGATGGACGCCTAACTAGATGGGCAAACGGATATCATTGCGACGAACGCCTAAAATCCTAAAATGTGAAAAAGATGGACAAACGAATGCCCCTGTGATGGACGCCTAACTAGATGGACAGACGAATGTCATTGCGATGGACGCATAAAATCCTAGAAGGTGAAAAAGATGGACAAACGAATGCCCCTACGATAGACGCCTAACTAGATGGGCAGACAGATATCATTGTGACGAACGCCTAAAGGACTGACCCTAACTATCTCAGGAGATGATAAAAGATCAACCTTCCCTATATTCAAGCTCAGAGATGACGCAGTTCGACAAGGTGAAAGACTGACAAGACTCAATGATGAATTTTTGAAGATTTTCTGATATTTTGACATGTTTTTGAATTTTTGAATGATTTGCATGTTTTTGGATTTTTGATGAATCTTTGAATGTTTTTAGTTTTTTGATTTTTCTGATGTTTTTGAATTTTTGATGGATTTTTGAATGTTTTTGAATTTTCGCATGATTTTGATAATTTGAAGGTGGATATGTATGACGATATCAGTGCTCTATTTTTGGATTTTGTTGAAAACCAAGCCTAATGTTGATCAATTGGATTGATGGATTGATAGTTTGACTAAGTGTGTTAAGTCAAACAAAAGTGATAATGCACTTGTAAAATCTAGGAAGTTGTGTTATCGTAGAGTAAACTTGTATAAAAGAGGATAGTTTGACTAAGTGTGTTAAGTCAAATGACATGATTATGGATTTGATAATTTGGCTAAGTGTGTTAAGCCAAACAAGATGATAATGGACTTGTAAAGTCAAGGAAGTTGTGTTATGCTAGAGTAAACTCGTGCAAAAAGATGATAGTTTGACTAAGTGTGTTAAGTCAAACAAGGTGATGATTGATTGGATTCGATTGATCAAGATTGATGAAGTTCGATTTGGAACAAAATTGTTTTGATGATTTGATGTGATGTTGACGTGCAAGTTAGATGCGACCGATACTGATTGTTTGGATTGATGTTCAATGAAAGATAAGGCTTGGTAAGGAACGTCTTCGTGTCAAAATATGACATGGGCTAGTGATTTGGATTCGTGTTCACAAATGCTTTGATCGATTTGATTTTACGTTTTCCAATGTTAGGATCACTTCATAAGTGTGAAGATATAGATCAAGATTTATTCATAAAGAAAGATGTAATTATCTGCCCCAATGTCTAGCAATGCAAGGAATGTCATGGGTAGATTACTTAGATAGGTGGATGGACGAATGAATATGAATTATCTTGCCATAAGATAAGGGTGTTCACAATAGAGGATTCTCATTCAGATAATGCTTCAAGGCTCAGATAACATTTGGATTGGATAGGATCAGTGAAAATGACCCATGTCAAGATGTTTACCATGTAAACAAGTATAAAGTGTGCACCAAGTTTTCATCAAGATTAAGATACCTTGGAGTACAGATGCAAATGGATGAAAATGGATGGGATGTTGGCTTTATTATGGATGTGATAAGATGCTTTCTCCTGAACTGGCCCACGTAGATGCTCCATTCTACACATGATGCATGTTTGCCAGGTTTTCATCATGATACTTGTCCAAAGTGCCACCGAAGCGGTTTTCGCTAGAGGATGATATTTTTCTTTACTATTTTCAATCCTTTTTTTGATTTTTTGTATTTTTTGTATTTTTTGTTGTCACCAAGATGCCTCTTTGCCAGGTTTTCATCAAGGTGACCATTTTTTCAAGACATTTTTTTGATTTTTTTTTTTGTATTTTCTGAGAGATTTTAAGTTGATGTTGAATCACCTGGTACTGCTGACATTGATGCTTTTGTCATAATGTCCCATCGATATCCTAATTGAAGAAGCTGTTTTGCCAAGATACGTGCACTTGAAAGAAAATTTTGAGAAATCTATTCTGCTTTGTTTATAATGAACTTAACTCTGTCTTTGTGTGCACATCGTGATAGAGTGCCTTATCAATCCTTATGATGAAGGGTCGCTGCCAATACATGGTCAATGTGAGAGTTGGATATTATGCGTGGAGGCATGGATGGTGGAGTTTTTTTAGGAATAAAAGATGGATTGGTTGATAGTTTGGAGCCTTTGACTCTCCAAACTTGGGAAGATGAGCAATAATGAGTGGATATGAAAGTGTGCATGGAATTAGGACCACCTGCTCGATACACTTTGTACGTCACTTGAGAAGCATGTTTTCGCTTTTGGTGACATCTTTGATGGATACTTTTCCCTTTTTATTTTGCCCCATAATTTCTTTGACTAATGGATTTTGATAGGGATAGTCTTTCTTTCTATTTTTTGATATCCATATGTATTTGACTTGTCCTTCATGCTTCGCTACTTCTTTTTCTTTGATGACATTCTTCATGCTTTGATTCGAGTTTTTCTTTTGTTGTTGGTCCCAATTCGTGGATGGGGTGATGGGTGGATGGAGATTCATGATGTGGCAGGTTGTAGTATTGGCATCGGTTTCATCATAATGATTCTTCGTGCTCCCTATGTTGACTTTTACTCGAGACGAAGTTGCCCCCAGTTTTGTAGAAATATTAATGGTATGTTGAGATCCCTTGATTGTCGAATAACCAAGGCCTTGATGCTTAGGATTTCCAACAATCTGCACTAGTTCTAGGATACCCTATTCATGTAGGCCTAATCCTTTGCCTTGATAATTCATTTGTTGAAACATTTTATTTGCGAAAAGATATGATTTACCTTGGAAACAAGGTGTTAATCTTTCTCTTCTTTGTCATAGATCTTCAAAGGTGCTAACTTCTTCATTGATAAGATAGCTTTCTCTAAGAAAGGTAAGTGACCCAACTTTATAAGTGATAGGATCCTCCATATGTGGAATTACTTCCTCATTAATGTCTTTAGCTTGATCTTGTGAAATATTAGAGTTTAATGCTTCTTCAAGAGGTATTGATGATTCACTATCCTCATAAAATTCTTCCTCATGATTTACTTCACAGGATGTTGTTTTTGATTTACGATTTCTGTAAAAGCCTTCCTTATCACCTATTTCTGCTACAACTCCACAGGATTTTTCTAATTTGCAACTTTTGTAGAAGCCTTCTGATATGTCTTGATATGATGTCTCTGATTCACAACTTCTGTAGAAGCCTTCTTCATGATCTATTTATGCTAGATCTTTATATTTTTCTATATCTTTACCATGTGTACAAATGTTAAGAGTAGGAGACTCTTGTCCCTCATTAATGATATCAAGAGTATGAGACTCTTGTTTTGAATGAAGATCATCTATGTGTCCCTCCAAAGAAAGAATCTTATCGGTAGATGGAGGATTATGTGTTATATTTATATGATCATCATTTGCGACATCTTGTATAGATAGAAGAGTTCCCATTAGATCATTTTAGTATCTTGGAGATATGAATTCTTGACTAATTCTAGAATTACTTTCGACATGTTTTGGATCAAGTTCTTGACATGGATCAATTTTGAATGATGGATTGCTTATAGTGGATTCTTGGACATCATTCTTGGCATGGAAAGTGGCTCAATATCCTTTTGATCTTTGAGGATTCCTTCACTATCCATAATCGTGAGGTCGAGGGATGTCAATATGTCATTGGAAGGGCCATTGCTAGACCTTGATGGAAGATGTTGACCATGCTTTGGAATAAGCTCTTGAGATATGTCCTCTAAATCATAAGGCAATGTAGAGCCTTTTCGATATGATCATTGGTTGATGGATTGTAGATTATGTCAATGGGATCAAATAATTGTAACACATCTTGAAATAGATCACTAAAAAGTGGCTCTTGATGAATGTTGGGTTGATCATTGGATGGGGTAGAAGCATCTTCAAGATCTTGAACATTGTTTTCAACAATTGTGGAAGAGAGATTACGAATGTCTTCAACCATAGGATCAACTGATGTTGACATTTCTTGAATTTGATCATTGTTGGGTATTTTTGGTGGATTTTGATCGTGATTGAAAAGTAGCTCTTGGTGTATGTTGATTTGATCATGGGTCGAGGTGGAAACATATTCAAGGTGCTTATTGATAGATTGATCTTGATTTTTGATTTCAACAATTGTGGTGGGAATCTGTTGCAAGCTTTGTTGGGCAAGTAATGCTTGTGTTTGTTGCTAAGCCAACAACGCTTGTTGTTGGTCGTGCTATTGTTGTTGCACAAACAATGCTTTTTTTTGGTCGTATTGCTATTGTAATTGGTAGTCCCGCAAGGCTTTTTGATACGCTTCTTATTGTGCTTGCAATTGATCTTGGTATTGAGCTTGTGCTTGCGCTTGTCGAGCTTGGAATTTGGCTCGTGCTTGAGCGTGTGCTTGTTGGATTACTTGTGCCATCTGAGCAACATGTGTGGCTTGTTGGTTTTGGAGCACCTTTTTACGAGAAGCTTCTTGAGCGGCTTGCAACATGATGGAGAATGAATTTTTCATGTTGTATTTTGGCGGCGGTGGTGGTGGTGATGGAATGGGAATGGTGTTGATCATTGGGATTTCTTGGATGGTTTTCACCTGCTGTTGCGATACCGATGGCAACATGGGATGATTTGGTATGATGTTTGATTTGGAATTATAGGTTGAATTTGAACATTTTTGTGGTTGGGAATCATATTGCCTTGATTTAGGTAACTTTGATTTTGCATGGTGTTACCTTAAATTGAATCAACATCTAGAGTTGCCAATATACTGCTAGGATTTTGAACAACATTAGGGGGATTTGCAAGCATATCTATCCCAAATTTTACCAAGTGTGGATTCGAAATGGTCATGTTTGAAAAACTTGTTTTTGGCATGTATGGATTTGGTGGGATAATGTTGTTTGGAAAACTCATGCATTGACTGTTTGGTTGATAGATTTGCAGATTTGGACTTGGATTTAAATCCATCATTGGGAAAGGTGTTCCAAACTTTAGATTGGGCATACTCACATTCGTATTGTTGAAGTTTGAATTGCATAAATGTGAGTTTCGATAATCAATTGGCATTGTGAGACTTGGATAGTTTGGTTGACTCGAATTGCTCATGATGGATGGATCAAGTTTATATTCCATGTCCCTCTTGTGTTGAGATCGACTTTGAACCATAAAATGAAGATCAATTTTCAAGAATGTAAGAGATGAACCTCTAAGTCTTTAGATCGGTCTAAACCCTAGGTTCAAAGAAGCGAAGAACTAGGATAATTGAAGGATCAAAGTGATAATGAGGATGAGATAAACGAAAGATGATGATACGGATGAATGGAACTCTTAAAGAAACTTTGAAGGAAATGCTAAACTTTTTAGGACTTTGATTGATTGTGATTGGACTGATAGTTTAACTAGATGTGTTAAGTCAAACAAAATGTGATAAATGCACTTGTAAAACCCTAGGAAGTTGTGTTATCCTAGAGTGGACTTGTACATAAGAGGACGGTTTGACTAAGTGTGTTAAGTCAAACGAGGTGATGATTTGATAATCTGGCTAAGTGTGTTAAGCCAAACAAGATGAACTCGTAAACCCTAGGAAGTTGTGTTATCCTAGAGAAAACTCATGTATAAGATGATGGTTTGACTAGATGTGTTAACTCAACCAAAGTGTTTTTGATTTTGCCTAAAATTTTAGCATAAAAGATGTTTACAAAGTTCCCAAGAGTTGTTGGTGAGGTGATTTTTGATTGATTTTGATGGTTGAGAGATGGGTGAATTTGATTGGATTTGATCCTAGACTTGACCTAGAATAACACTTCTTCTTACAAGACCTCGGTGTTGAAAAACACGCTATACTTCCTATGGGAGGAAAGAAAACCTTTCAAAAAGTTTAGGATTTTGTTGATAATAGAATGCATACAACTCAAGATTGTTTCTTGAAGCTTTTTTGTAAAAGTTGTAAACCAACCTTTCTTTGAATTCGAAAAGTCTCTCAAGACGCTCCTCATGAGCTTTCAGACTAAGATTTTTGAACTTTGGTTTTGGGATTCTGATTTTGTGAGAAATCATTTTAGAAAACACACGTGTAATCCAATTTGTCTTTTATCTTTCTTTAGTGTATTCTTTTTACCAAAAGCACTTGCTTGTTTATCATTTCAAACTTTATGTCTAATGTCCCACTTTCGTTTTCATCCCACAAAGTCCATTATGTGGAAATCAAGAAAAATAGGACAAAAGTCTCCTATGTTTAACCTTATTGAAAACAAATGGTGATAGAATCAAAGCACTTAGAAACCTCTAAGGATATGATCCCTAGGGAAAGCAAGAGTGCTTAAATTCTTCAAAGGTATTTGTTTCCTAAAAGGGGTTTGAAATTTGAAGGTCCTATGAATGTTTGTTTTCAAATGTTTTTAGGAACCAAGAAATGTGTTTTCCACTTCCAAGCACTTTACAACCCTAGGATGATGAGACAATATTTTTTTGGGTTCCCACTTGGACGAATCCAGCTGCACATATTTTGTGTGCATGGCTAAATGCTTGACCAAACTGGCTCCCCTCCAAGGCACACACTTCTCAGGTCATCCAAGCATTAGTACCCATGAATCTCCCATGGCATACTTTCCATTTCCACAACAAAACCACATGTATAATGTGGGGCGGATTCAGAGGACATGACCTCTTGCACCAACAAAATAGATAAGGTTTTAGCCTTTTTCTAAACAAAGGGTTCTAACTTAGGCATTTCGTTTGTGGGGGATTATCCAACATCGGCGAGAGTCCATTTTTGTCCATCTTGTCGAAATAATCCTCATGATTCTTGAACTTTCCTCAAGAATCCACACTTATATACCGGTTGGCAGTCGCTTGGCTTTAGCGTGTTCCTAGTTGGGTCGTTCCCTTGGGTGAGTAATTTTTCCCACAAGGCAGGCCCTCTAAGATAAACAAAAGCGAGTAAACATATTCTTAGTTCGATCAACTTTCATTTAGAAACAAAGGGCGAACACTCGCAACAAGTTTACTCACACTCAGAAAGTGTTTTGTTCAATTTTAAGCTCCCAAATCAAAATGTGAAGGCAATCTTTTTGACAACTTAATATCACCAAAATGGTTTTGATTCTCAAGATCATTGTGAACTGTGAGAGAAGTGCATACGCATTTTAATGATATTAATTTGTGAAAAAGATTGCAAAACATGAAAGACACTTGTTCATTTTATACCTCAAAGCAGTGATGAGTTCATTTTAAAAGCACCAAATGAGATGTGAAATTTTCCTTGTCCAATTTTATCCCAAATCGAAATCTAGTAAATGTCTCTGAGGTTCAAATTTTAACCAATTTTGAAAAAGAAAATCAATCACTGATTAATTTTAAATCCAAATTGAAAGGTGATTTGGTTTGAAATAGAAAACTAGAGCATAGAACATAAGCCATTTAAAGAATTTAAAAACGCTTTGTTAACTTCAAATTTAGTGCTCAATCCTCTTCAAGATTCTTCAAAGATTGTTATACTTCAATGTTGCAGATTCTTTGAACGGAATTTATCCTCCTTTATTTTCCTATTCTTATTCCTGTTGAAAAGATAATCGTGTGAAGATTAAATTATTTAAGTAAAATTGAATTGAGCATTAATCTAAAAAAAAACTAATGATTTAGAATTAAGCATTAATAAGTATCCTGATTTCCTCAGATTTTTAAAATAACATTAATCAAAACCAAACCATTTGATAACAAAGATAAAATCCTTTCCTGGCAATAATTTAATTTAACAAAAAGCCTCTCTTACCAATAGTTTTGCATGAAAAGCTTCTCTAAAGATATAAATCATCAAAATGTTTTAGACCTCCTCCAAACACAATCACCAAAAACGTCAACAAAATATTTTTGATAACATAAAAGCTCTACCCAAAGTAGGCTCAATTATTCCTAGACATCAAAAATAAAATAAAAAAATAAATATTTAAAGGCAACCAGATCTCAATATGAGGTGTGAATGACTTCCTGGAAAGTATTATCAAAATCCGCCATTGGAATGCTTGATCTTGTTAATTATTGGGCAGTATTCTCTTAGCCTTAACCAGTATATTTATGACCTTAATTATGATATGGTGACAAGAAAGATTTAGATATGATAGTCGCTGCCTGCAAAAAAGACATTGGTCAAATCTATAAGAGCATTTTAATGCAGAGGTGATATTAATGACAACCCAATCTTGCGTTGAAGCCTTGTGATTCCATTATCATAGCGACCAAGTCTAGAAATAAATAGCGCTACTTAACCATGAATAGTTTTTCTAGCAAAATTCAATGCCTTCTCTAGTTTTAAGCATTTTAAATACAACCAATGCCAGGGATTGAATTCAAAAAGGATATGTTGTAAAAGAAAATATCACAACCATAATGATTTGTACCTATCGAATTCATGGACCGATACATCAAGGTCACATCCCTATTTAAAACTAAATATAAAAAATACCATTCTGATTAGAGAGAATTACAACCCTGGAAACACTCTGGCGTACAACAGAGAAAGTAGATTTACACCCCATGGTATGACTATTGACACTCGAAAGACACTTCCAGATAAAGAGTAGCTCTTTCTCTTATTGACAATGATCACCATTATGAGAAAGCAACACAGTATGGGACATGACAACGCACACCTATGACTTCATAAGAGTTTCTACTCTCAACCACAGAAACATATGATGATAAGATAAATCTCTACCTGCTTCTTTGCTCTACACTTTGGATCCGTGCATCTGTAATAACTCCTGGGGTATGGGCTATTCTAGGGACATTTAACCTTGAGTAAATACTTTGCCTCATTTTTTAGCCTATTGCAATCTTGTAAAGGATAGCTAGTTTGTTGAATTCAACAATGGAAGAGATTTTGCACTCTGCAATGACTCGACAGTAGTGGGGAAATTGGAGATTGATGTGGTGGGTACAGAGGTGGGTGAAGATTGTCCTTTCTATGAAACATCGACAGATTTTTCTTAACACACAGTATAATGCCTACTGACTTAACTGCCAAGAAATACAGTCCAGTTGTTGTTAGTACACTTAACTTATCTCTAGTTAAGAATTACGATGCTGAACTGCTAGATAAATTTGCTAGCAAACTGAAGTTCAAGAATGCGCAAACTCTGAAGTGTTCTCTAATTTGGGGTAGGACGCAGGGCCGGAGCAACGGATCCTTACTCTTTCAACGTTTATTGGACAAGGCATTCCCTGTAATTGATATCTTTGCTAGTGGAATATACATTGAATTTGTTCTAACATGAAGAGTGTTGTTGCTACAAGAAGACTATGGATCAGTCCTCCACATTATATTGGCATGGATATTTGAGAACCATAACTAAAATGAAAAAAATAATAGCATAAAGAAATATGTTCAGCCCTCCTTCTAGCACCATTTTGTGGATGCTAAAATCTGCAAATGTTAGTTTCTATCATACATCTCTATGATCAAATAAACATAACAAGTTCAACATCCTCATGAAATATTGCACCTAGTTTCAACATGCTAAATGAGATATTGAAACAATAAAGAAAACTAAATAAAGCACATAAAACATGAATGCAAATCTATTCCATGGTGGATTGGTGCTCCTTGAATATGTGAAAGAGCCCTTTCCCAATCCTTGATAAGCAAGATTGCCAAGATGATGAGATGATAGACAATGAGATGCTCATGAACTCAAGTTGCCTATGATGAGGATGCTCTCAAAATGTAGATCGTAGATGAGAGAAAATGCATTGCATTTATAGGAGAAGTTGAGAGAGAAGAAGCCAAGATTAGGCAATGTGGACTAAATCCCATCCAATAGGAGAGAGCCACTTTTCATAATGGGATTGGCCTATGCTTGTGCAATTTTTGGCCAATGTGCTAATTCAAATTTGAAAAAAGGCAATAAATGCATGTGGTTGAGGGTGTTTTGGGGGGAATTGTGTTTGTCCAAAAAAGTCAAACATGAGAGTTAATGATGGCATATTCCTTGGGAATATTCCCTTGTGAGGAAAAAGGTGTTTTAATAAATCAAATAAAGTGATTTATTGTGCAAGTGGGTGGGTTAGTTAAGAGTTTAGATTTGACTCTAATTGAGTCAAAAGCTAGAGAATGACTGATTATGATTAGAAGTTAATTAATCTATATTAGTTAACTTGGATGATATTAGGAGTTGACATTTGATTTAAATCATTTTGATTTATTTAATCAAATGAGAAGAACTTTAGGACTTAATGAAATAATTTGATTTATTTAATTAAGCATGATGAACCCTAGGGAATTAATCGATAAATTGTTTTAATTGATTAATAGAAAAATTGAATGTTAATTAGAGCAGGACGCATGATGCATGATGTTAGTTTTGCATGTCTACAAAGTTATTCCGTTGAAAATAGCTTGAGGTGAACAACAACCCGCCAAAAGAAATTCCACATAGAGATTCTCACAAGGGTTAAAACACTTAGCATTTTTAATTCAAACCGAAAGGGAAGATACAAAAGTCTTAAAGTCAAAGGCCACATCACCTATGCCTCATTTGAAGTCTTACGAGGAGTGCCAGAGTGGATTCCATCGATGGAGACAACCTTGTCCCACTGTGACATGATACTTGTGTAGACATGCAAAACTAGAAAATGATTTTAGATTTAGTTAAATAAATATTTTGATTTATTTAGCTAAAGGGGATGATGTTAGTGTTAATGACGAATTTATTTAATTTAGATGGAGGACTTTAGAGATTAATTAAATAATTTGATTTATTTAATCAAGGAGAAAATGATTAAATATGATGTTAGTTTTGCATGTCTACATTTTGCCTCTCTTAGAAGTAATGTACTTGTTACATTGGTTCAAACAATGATGCCGCCGACATTGAAATTAAAAAAAATTCTAATTTTTTCGGATGCCCTAGTGGAAATAAGTACGTTAGTACATTTCCCCCTTGAGAGATCGAGAGAAAAGATTCAATTTGAGGTTGATCTTGCGAAAAACAGGCTCAAAATGGATGTATGGATGGTTAGACTACAAATCTATATGATAATGATGATGCAAATGTTTTTAAGATGCTTAGAATAACAAATATATATTATTTAAACAACATAAATGGTGATGCAAATGAGATGTTTGTAAGATTCTTAGAATAACAAACCTATATTATTTTAAACATCTTAAATGATTATGAAATGCATGTGTGATTGGATGAGATGGATGATATTGTCCTATGATGACACGACATGATTATGCAAGATGAGAGTGTGGATGCAGGATGGATGCATTGTTAGCATGAAAGAGGATAGAAGAATGAGAGGGATCAACCCTTGAATCCAAGAAAATGTAGAAGTCCAACAAGTCCATTAGTCATTGAGTCTTTATTAGATATGATGATGAATGATGATGATGTATTTCTTATCCAGGGATGGGAGAAACAAAGAGCATAACTTTCCTTATGTTTGATAACACACATAGGTATGATGCATCAAGGTATAAAGAACCAGGATGGCGTTGCACCTAATGTGATGGACTTTGACTCGATAATCAAATAGGATTATTCCTGTTCACACTTGACAAACAAAACCTTACTCAGAATGCAGTTCATATATTATAGACATCTCAGAACAAAACATAAAAAGGCAAGCCTTCTTATGTGGTCAACAAGACACCTAAAACATCCTCCCTACAAACAAAACAAAGCACGTATGACGAAGTTATTTACAATAATGTCCAACAAGCACAACAGAAAAAAAGATAGTGATCATTCCCCATTTCTTTCTCTCTAAATATTTATGTTTAGACATCATCGAGAGGTCATTGGAATGAGTGTAATAAGATAAATCCCCAGAAAAGATAAAGTAAAAAAACAAGCTAATGTTCTTCATACTACTAGCCTAGACTAAACTATGGTGATGCCGGATCTTGATGTCCATCACAGGAAGGTCACATTCCTAGGACATGTTGTGACCAAGTGATAATGAGATTGATTGGATGATAAGTTATTGATACTCTGAGTTGATCAACTTGCTTGTTTACTGACCTAGACTTGAGACTTTGACGATTAGGTGTTCACTTTTGAAACTGCTAGACTTGCTTCTGACTGACTTACCAAAGGATTGAAAGCGACGATTGATTTATTATGAGCAGTGATTATTGTGGGAAAAAGCGAGATGAGATGGATGCACCGGTTTGGGTATTTTTTCAAATATTTGGATGTTTAGATGTTTTGAAATGTTTTGAGGCTATTTTAGGAATTTTGAGATGTTTTACAAATTTTTTTGGTATTTTTGAGATTTATGACCAAGAGACTAACTTAAAGACCTATCCTATGGGTCTCGGGAGCTGATCAATAGATTAGCCTTGCCTACATTATACACGCAGACACCATGTAGTTTGACTGACAAAAGACTTGACTCATTGATGAGATAGATGTGCAAACGGATTGTCATTGTGACAAATGCCTAAAGGACTGACCTAGGGTGTGAAATAGATGGGCAAACAAATTGCCATTGCGACAGAAGCCTAAAGGACTAACCTAGGGTGTCTCAGGGGATGATTAAAGATCAACCTTGCCTACATTCAAGTTCAGAGACGACGTAGTTCGGCTGACATTTTTTTGATGTTTTGGATTTTAATATGATTTGGATTTTTTTGGATTTTTTATTTTCTGAAAATTTTTGGATTTTTTATGGATTTTCTAAATGTTTTTTATTTTTTATGGATTTTTTGAATTTTTTTTATTTTTGGTGTGTTATGGATGTTTTTGGATTTTCGCATGATTTTTATGATTCGGATATAGATATGTGATGATATCAGTGCTCTATTTTGGGATTTTTTCTGAAAACCAAGCTAGGGTTGATTGAATAGAGTGATGGATTTGATGATGATAACATTGTCGGGGATGCACAACAATGCAAACATAGTGTTAAGAAACATGAGGATTTCAAGAATGATGATGATAACATTGTTGAGTATACACAACAATGCAAGGATAGTGTTAAGCAACACAAGGATTGGGAAGGATATCCCGAGATGAATTGGTTGGATTTGATTGATTAGGATTTTAAAGCTTGATTTGGAACAAAATTATTTTAATGATTTGATGTGATGTCGAAGCACACATTAGATGAAACTGATATTTATTTTGGATTGATATTCGATGAAAGATAAATCTTGATAAGGAACATTTTTTGTCAAAATATGCCATGTGCTAGTGATTTGGATCTTTGGCTCACAAATGCTTCACTAATATTATTTTATGTTTGCCAATGTTCGTATCACCACATAAGTTGGAGGATATATACCAAGATTTATTCCCAAAGAAAGATGCAAATATTTGCCCCCAGTGTCTAATAATGCAGGGAATGTTGTGGTTGGATGTTTGGGTAGGTATATGAATGGGTAGATACGGTAAGCATGCACAAGATGCCCAAGGATTAACTTGCGATAAGATAAGGTGTTTGAACAGAGGATGCTCATTTGGATAGTGCTTTAAGGCTCAGATAATGATAGGATCAATGAAAATGACCCATGTCAAAATGTCTACCATAAGCAAGTGTGAAGTCTGCACCAAACTTGGTCAAGATCAAGATAAGGTAGACTATGGATGTAGATATGAAAATGGATGGGGTAAATGGTTTGTGGATGAACGGATGATATGGATGGAATGTTGGCTTTATTATGGATGTGATAAGATGCTTCCAAATGAAGTGACACACATAGATGCTCAATTCTACACTTGACACATGTTTGCCAGGTTTTCATCACGGTACTTTCCCAAAGCATCACCCATGCGGTTTTCACTAGAGGATGATTTTTATCTTTACTATTTTCAATCCTTTTTCTGATTTTCTTTTTTTGGATTTTTTATATTTTTTTATATTTTTAGATTTGTTGTTGAAATATTCTAAGCTCATGCTGAACCACTTGGTATTGTTGGTATTGATACTTCTATCATAACATGCCATCAGTATCCTTCTTGAAGAATTTTCTTTGCCAAGATACGTGCACTTGAATGCAACTTTTGAGATTCTCGACCTACTTTGAAGATACCAGAGGTAACTTTGTCTTTGTGCGCACATCGTGATAGAGTTCCTTCTTAATCCTTATAATAAAGGGTCATTGCCAACAAATGGTCAATGTTAGAATTGGATATCATGTGTGAAGGCATGGATGAAGTGAGTTTAGGAATAAAAGATGGATTGGTTGACAGTTTGGAACCTTTGACTCTCCAAACTTGGGGAGACGAGCAATGTTGGGTGGATACAGGAGTCTGTAGGGAATTAGGACCAACAACTCGATGTACTTTGTATGTTGCTTGAGAAGCCTACTTTTGCCTTTGTGGACATATTTGATGGATACTTTTCCCTTTTTGATTTTGCCCCATAGTTTCTTTGACTAATGGAGTTTGGTAGGCGTAATCATTCTTTGTATTCTTTGGTATCCACTTGTATTTGATTTGTCCTTCATGCTTCGCTACCTCTTTTTCTTTGATAGAATTGTTTGTGTTTTGATTTAACTCTTCCTTTTGATGTTGGTCCCAATTCATGGATGGAGTGATGGATAGATGAATATTCGTGATGTGGTTGGTTGTAGTATTGGCATTGGTTTCATCATAAGGATTCTTCGTGCTCCCTATGTTGACATTTTCTTGAGACGAAGTTGCCCCCATTTTTTTGGAAGTATCACTGATATGTTTAGACCCCTTAATTACTGTATAACCAAGACCTTGATGCTTAGGATTGCCAATTATCTGCACTAGTTCCAGGATAACCTATTCATGTAGGCCTAATCCTCTGCCTTGATAATTCATCTGGTGAAACATTTTATTTGCAATAGGATATGATTTACCTTGGAAACAAGGTGCTAATATTTCTCTGTTATGTCGTGGATCTTCAAACGTGATAGTTTCTTCATTGATAAAACATCTTTCCCTAAAAAAGGTAAGTGATCCAACTTTATAAGTGATAGGATCCTCCATATGTGGGATGACTTCCTGATTGATATCTTTGGATTGATCTTGTGAGATATCAGATTGTGTTGCTTCTTCAAGAAGTTTTGATGATTCATTGTCCCCATAAAACTCTTCCTCATGATACATTTCACAAGATTTTTCACGACTTGTGTAAAAGCCTTCTTCATGATATGTTTCTGATATGTCTCTAGATTTTTCTATATATTGATCATGTGTACAAATGTTAAGAGTAGGCAGCTCTTGTTCCTTAGTAATGATATCAAGAGTATGAGACTCTTATTTTGAATGAAGATCATCTACGTGTCCATCTAAAGAAAGCATCTCATGGGTAGACGGAGGGGTATTTGCTATATGGATATGATCCTTATTTGTGACAGCTTGTATAGATAAGAGAGTTTCCATTACCTCATTGTAGTATCTTGGATATAAAAATTCTTGATCTTGGTTAATTTTGGAACTAGTTTTGGCATGTTTTGGATCAAGTTCTTGGCATGGGTCAATTTCAAAGGATGGATTGCTTACAAATGTTTCTTGGACATCATCCTTAGGCACGGTAAGTGCTTCAATATCCTCTTGCTTTTTGAGTGGATTTGGATCAAGTGTCAAGTTGTAGGTTCCTTCACTATCTATAACCATGAGTTCAAAGGATGTCAATATGTCTTGGGAAGAACCATTGCTAGACCTTGGTGGAAGATTTTGACCATGCTTTGGAATACATTCTTCAGATATGTCCTCTAATTCATTAAGTGATGTAGAGACATTTTCAACATGATCATTGGTGGATGGATCGTGGATTATTTCAATAGGATCAAATAGCATCAACACTCCTTGAAATAGATCTTTGTAGGAGGTATCTTGATCATGACTAAAAAATGGCTCTTAATTTATTTTGATTTGATCATTGGATGAGGTGAAAACATCTTCAAGGTTCTAATTGATGGGTAGTTTTAATTGATATTTGAGATGTGATGACTGATCTTTGAGATGGGGTGATTGGGTTTGTTTTTTATATTGTTGCCCAAACTCTTGAAATTTGAGATACTGTTCTTGATGTGGTTGTGGACCCAACTCAATGCTTTGATGGAATGGTTCAACCAATGGAAGAGTGTATTGATTTTGGGCTGGAGATGTCTCTTGGTGATATGAATCAATGAGTTTCTTGAGTGTAGCAATTTTATTTCGTAAGATTTGATCTTGACATTCTCAATATCGTTGAATTGGTTGTTGACCAAGAATAATTGGCAAGGAATCATGGACGAATTGATCGTGAGAAATGTTCTGATTAGGTATGATGTTTAGATTTGGCATTATTGGTTGATATCGAACATTGTTGTGATTGGGAAACACATTGCTTGGATTTAGGTAACTTTGATTTTGCATGGGGTTACCTTAACTTAGATCAATACATGGAGTTGCCAATATACTGTTGGGATTTTGAACAACATTGGTTTGATTTGCAAATGCATCTATCCCAAAGCTCACCAAGTATGGATTTAATACGTTTATGTTTGGTAAGCTTGGATTTAGTACAATCACATTTGGCATGTACCAATTTGGTGGGATAATGTTGTTTGGAAGAGGACTCATGCATTGATTGTTCGGTTGATAGATTTGTAGGTTTGGACTTTGATTTAAATCTATCAGAGGGAAAGGTGGTCCACAACTTAGATTGGGCATACTCACATTCATTGTACCATTGAGGTTTGTAGGAGATAATGATCCCATGTAAGGATTGAATAAATGCGATTTTCCATAATCCATTGGAATTGCGAGACATGGATAGTTTGGTTGACTTGGATTACTCATGATGTATGAGTTGAGTTTAAAATCCATGTTTTTCTTGTGTTTTGACCTTTTTGGAAAAGTGAATCTTTAAGGTGTTTAGGACCAATGATGGGATGAAAGATGAAAGGGTGACTGAAATGGGTGTTTAAAATTTTAGGAACTTTGAATTAATTCTAGACTTTAGGACTTGATTTGATTTGATTTTGATTGAGGATAGTTTGACTAAGTGTGTTAAGTCAAAAAAGGTGATTTTGGATAATGAACTTGTAAATTCTAGGAAGTTGTATTATCCTAGAGTAAACTCATACGCAAGGGGATAATTTGACTAAGCGTGTTAAGTCAAACAAGGTGATTTTGGATAATGAATTTGTTAATTCTAGGAAGTTGTGTTATCCTATAGTAAACTCGTACACAAGGGGATAATTTGACTAAGTGTGTTAAGTAAAACAAGGTGATTTTGGATAATGAACTTGTAATTCTAGGAATTTGTGTTATCCTAGAGTAAACTCATACACAAGAGGATAATTTGACTAAGTGTGTTAAGTCAAACAAGATAATTTTGATTTTGCTTAGAAGTTTAGCATAAATGATGTTTTCAGAGTTTCCAAGAGTTTGTTAATGAGATGATGAATGTGTGGAATGGATGGAGTGTTTTGATTTGATCCTAAATGAACCTAAGAGGACTTTTCTTATAGGACCAATGTAGTGAAGAACATGCTTTTCCCTAAGAGAATTTTAAACCAAAAGACCAATGTTTGCATGAACCCATATGACGCAAAAAAAAACAAGCACATGTGTGGTTCAATTGTCTGTTATCTTGCATAGATTTAGTTCTTTTTACCACAAACACTTTCTTGATTATGTTTCAAACTGAATGTCTATGTCCCAATTCCTTTTCATCCCACAAGGTCCATTATGTGGAAATCGAGAAAATCAAGGCAATAGTTCCCTAATGTTGACTTTAGTGAGAGAAAATTGTGATTAAGTCCAAACACTTAGAAGCCTCTAAGGATGAAACCCCTAGGGAAAGCATGAACACTTGAATTCATCAAAGGTATTTGCTTCCCCGGAAGGGTTTGAAATTTGATGATCATGTTGAATGTTTGTTTTTCCAATGTTTTCAATCAAAACAATGTGTTTTTTGTTCCAAGAACATGTACAATCCTAGGATGAAGAGACAATATTTGTTGGGATCCCACTTGGGTAAATCCAGCTACGCATATTCAGTGCGGATGATTAGATGCTTGAACACACAGGCTCCCCCTTATAGTGTACTCGCTTCTCAGGTCAGCCAAGCATCAGTACCTGTAAATCTCCCATGGCATACCTTTCATCTCTACAATAGAACCACATGTTATGTGGGGCGGCTTCAAAGGACATGACATTTTGTACCAACAAATAAAAAGGATTTTGGCCTTTGCTAAACAATGGGTTTTAATACAGGAATTTCGTTCGTGGGGGACTATCCATACGGCGAGAGACCATTGCCTCCCTTCTCGTCGGAATAATCGTCATGATATTGGCATTTGTTTGAATATCCACACTTATATCCCAGGTGGAAGTCGCTTGGCTTTAGCATGTTCTCGGTTGGTTCATTCCCTTGGGTGATTATTTTTTCCTACAAAGTAGGCCCTCTAAGATAAACAAAAACAAGTAAGCAATATCCATAACTTGATCAATCTTTGTTGCAATACAAAGAGAGAGAATGTACGCAATATCCTCCACTCACAGTTGCAAGATTTGTTCAATTTTTAAGTACCCAAATTGAAATGTGGAGGCAATATTCGATGCAACTTAATGTCACCAAAAAGACTTTTGATTCTCAAGATCACCGTGAAGCGCAATAGAAGTGCATACGCCTTTTTAAATGAAATTACTTTGGAAAAAAGATTACAAGTCACAAAAGCATATGCTCATTTTAATTTCCAAAGGATAAATTGAGTTCTTTTTAAAGCCCCAAAATCGAAATATGAGAGTTGTTTGTCAAATTTTTAGAACCCAAATTGAAATTTAGTAAGTTTCTAAGGTTCAATTTTAATCAAACTTTGAAAAAACCAATCAGTGATTAGTTTTTAAACCCAAATTGACCTAGTTGGACTAAAACAAAAAAAAAAAGCGGGAAATGGATGCTTCAAGCTTTTACAATAAGTATTTAAAAGTTATTTTTCAAGTTTAAAGTTTAATGCTCGATTTTTTCTTTTCATAACAAATCTTCTTCAAAGATTGTTTCTGATGCTTCAATGTTGCAAGTTTTGTGTAACGAAATCGCTCCTCTTGCAAGAAAGAAAAGACAACAATTACACGAGGATCAAATTATTTAATTAAGTTCATTTTAAGCATTCACTTCAAACAATAGAATGATTTCAAATGAAATGATTAATAATTATGAACTAATAAATGAAGCATTAATAAGAATCCTTCTTTCCACAATCTTTGTTCATCTAGTCTGCACAATCAAATAACTTTAGCTTCTACTCCCCATCAGTGCTTGCATAATACAGAATTCAAATCATGCAGAACATCCCTTAGACAGCGATAACAAGTGCAAAAAGAAGGCTTGGAGAACACGATAGTCAACATTCAATGCAATGCAACAAATCTTGATTTCTTCTTACATGTACCCTGCATAGCCATTTAATGAGAGCAGCAATATTAAATATAGAGGAACATAGATTAATGAGAAACAACATGTAACCTTCAGTGGTTTCAAGGATTGTTAAATCTATCGGTTTGTATGCAGTCACTCATGGTAGGCAGCATTAAAAAAATAAGTTAATAATCGTTAGCATTCACAAGAAAGATTTAATTTTGTACTGTCAACAAAGATTTTATTTGTCAGAAGCATGAATTTGTTTTATGCATTGTAACCATATTTGTCTCTGCAATAATTGAGAACACAGTTCATAAATGCATTAACGACCACTATATCGAGAACTCGTGCCAATCATTGAAGTCGGACTGATTCATCAAATCAAATGAAGTCGCATAGGACTACGGATAGAACTTGACAGACAAAGTTGTATATGCATACCACTTTCTCAGCTCCACGTCATACCCAAAGAAGACAGCTGCAACTATCCTAGTCTGCCTAGTATATTAAATCTAACAAAAAAAAAACAACAACAATCCCGACGTCAACAACAGCGAAATAACCTTTAAATAGGCATCGGCCTTGGTAGGCAACAAAAAACAATAAGGCTGACTTATATCATATTTATCAAAGTGATGTAAAATCATCATGTAAATGAACACTTATGGACTAAAGACAAACTGGCTGATTTTATTATTATTATTATTTGAATCGAAGTCCTCATACCGCAAAAGGGATTGTAATGGGAGCATGGGAGATTGAAGACAACCACACCTAATGTACTGCACAAGAACGTGAGATCAAGTGGGATGTGGGCACAAATCTACAAAAGCTAGCATGATGGTAATCACCTCAGACCTATGCAACACTTGGGAATCGTGATTAGTGACTGTGATATACCAAAGAAATGAAGAGGTGCTTATTTTCTGTGATACAACTGATGATTTTAAATCATGCCTAAAGAACATATATGTTTCGCATAGAGACAAATACCATTCTTATCTACAAATATAATGATCACAATCATCCTGGATAAGATACTAAACGGGGGAAGCTAGCAGCTTGATCTCTAATGAGGGAAATAGAGAAACAAAGAACCAGTATTAATCCATACACCTGAAAAGTATTCATTTGCCTTTAATGGCCCTCAAACACCTACCAACCACTTTCGAATGAGGATGTGATCTATCAGGAAGGTGAGGATCTGATATGTCAACTACATCAAATGCTTGACCAGGGCGCCCGTCCAGAGGGTCACGAGTTGCTGGGAGACTCTATCTTCTTTTCCTAGCACAGACAGTCATGACAACGTACTCCCCTAAGTTTGCATATGTGTACCAACTCAATCCTAGTCAAAATCAATAGATGAGTAAGTATGTCAACTAATACAACCCTATTTGATGTGCGATCTTTCAGAAAGGGCAGAGAATTTAAATTTGGTAATACAAGATGGTCACCAATGGTATAGCCGCAAAGACTTGAACCAGGAATTTTTTCAAAAACTGCTTAATACAAAGAACTAAGAAATATTTATTCTGCTCGTATGCGCGATTCCATTAAAAGCATCATTTTCCACTATTTCTGATGAATGGATGAATCACACCTTTGGCAATGTGTTTGTTTAAATAGCAAAAGATCCAACGTATTCATTAAATTTGTCCCACATATCGCACAAATCGTTAGTCACATGGCTACAGCTATTCACCATACCTCAAGAAAGATTTGCAGCCAATAAAGATCACAGAATCAACATTGAATGGATCATTGAGAAGAAATAACCAGATACAATAGTCACGTTATTTTCTCCATTTAATGCACTTTTCTTGGAATTCGATGTGAGCCTTGCATAGAATAAAACACTAAAATATAAGTGTCCTCTTAGGTTAGAATGAACATAAAGAAAAATGAGATATAGAATAAGAACCGATCTTGAAAATACAGCCTAAGAAATCTTCTAGAATACTGCATTCATAAATACCGAAAGTTTACGTTTCTTGAAAACGACAATATCTAATATGAAAGATAAGATCTATAGTCATCTATACATAGGCTACTAATGGTAATGGATGGAAACTCTTCATACACATGTCCACAGATACGTATAAAAAGAGAAAAGTGAAAGAGAGTTTTTTCAAAGGGTGGAAGTCCTCACCAAACTTTCCACTAAAAATGTACCCAACAAACCTTCAATAAAATTAAATTCTACAATGTCAGTGTTGGGCAACACATGAAAGATGCTGTTTTTTTTTTTTTTGGTCTAATGTATGAAATACATGGAGGTGAACAAAAACAAAGTATTTATATTTCTGCCCTCCTTCTAGCATCATTATGTGGACATCAAAATCTACAAATGGCTAAAATTCTAACACACACAATTAGCATGATTAGTATTTCAAAATAGAGAAAATATTCGACATCCATATGAAATAATCCAACATGCTTTAAAACGAAATCCAATAACAAGATAACTAAAGCATATAAAGAAAAACATGAAGCATACCTATCCCATATTGGATTGGTGCCACTTTGTTGTGTGGAAAGTAGCCCTTTCCCAATTCTTGATAAGCTCAATGATAAAATATCTTGAAGATGTTATGAAGTGGATAAAATTAGCTCTCAATGTGAAAAGAGTAACTTTGCTCTAAATTGTGGATGCAAATAAAGGAGAAAACCACTTGAATTTATAAGTGAGATTGAAGAGAGAAGAGGCAAAGTGGAAGAATGTGGGACTAATCCTCAACCAATAGGAAGAATCCACTTGTTACCATGTGAATGGGCCAAGGTTGTGCAAGTTTTGGTGAATGTGTCAATAAATGGCATTAGGTGGCATTTTCAAATTTGAAATTTGACTTGTTGGAGGGAGAAGAAAGGGGTCTTAAATGTCAAGTGAGGGACATGTAAAAAGAGAATTAATGCTATGTTGGAAGGGACAAATCATTTGAGAGGGAAATTCAAATTGGAAGAATATTCCCTAAAGATGCCATGTTGAGAGAAATTAGAAGATTTAATAAATCAATTAAATTATTTATTTGTGCAAGTGGGAAAAGCTAGAGGATGTGACTTGCATTAAGATTAGCATTAATTATGATTTAGTTAACTTAAGAGAGGATTGGGTGATTTGACCTATTTGATTCATATTTATGGGTTAAAATAAATCAAAAGGAGAGAAAATTATTTTAGATTTAGTTAAATAAATATTTTGATTTATTTAGCTAAAGGGGATGATTTTAGTGTTAATGATGAATTTATTTAATTTAGATGGAGGACTTTAGAGATTAATTAAATAATTTGATTTATTTAATTAAGGAGAAAAAATTTAAATATGATGTTAGTTTTGCATGTCTACGACTTGAAGTGCATTCGACTCAATAGAATGAATACTTCATTTTGGCCTTCACTTTCTCACTCTTTGTAGCCCTAGTGATTTTCTTAGCCTTCTTAGTCTTTTTAGCTTGTTCCATAAATTCTACACAAAGAGTGCATAATAAATGTTCTGATAAACTAAGAAAAAGAAAAATGTTAGTCAAATCATGTTAAAACATCGTTAAATGCATCTATATATCCAAAAGGAGACATTAAATTCATTAATTTCTAACATTTTATGGCCTTTTACGTGTTTTTTAGTTTTGTGGGCCAAACTATGTGCGTATCCATCTTGTGGATGTTGTCAATGCGGAAGCCTTTGATAGTGACACCAATACAATGGCATTCCACAAACAACATCCCATGCTTCCATTTTTGCAATAGCATAATGTTGAGTTATTTTGATATAAATGCTTTCAATCACATGGGAAATGTTAATTAAAGATTTTTAAGATTATTGTACTTGTTAAATTTTCCATTTTGAGTTTTGTGGAAAAATCCAATGCAGAGGTCATTAGTGCAGATGTCCGATAGGTGTTTGCTAAAAAAAAAAGATAGCTTGTGGGTGATGGCATCCCACAAGTGCCTTCCCGCATTAACATTTCTGAACTTGCTTCGTTCTTAGCAAACTTTGGAGTGAGGTAGTGTAGCACATGGGGAACTCGAATTGAAGTTTTTCCAAGTCATTATACATAGAAATTTCACTGTTTTAAGTGTTGTGGAAAGTTAGAATGTAGATGCCATTAGATGTTGAGCCATTGAAAATGTCTTGGAGTTAGTGGAAACCCACAAGTGACATTGTGCAATATAAAACCCACAAGCACTTTATACAGTCATCATTTTTAAGTTTGCTCATCAAAGGTTTTCTTGACATGTGGGAAGTCAATTTTCATGGCTTAGGAGCTTGTTTGGATGATGCGGAAGAAGAGCATGTGGAAGCCACTTTTTCGGGTGTTGTTTGAAGTTATTCCCTTGAAAACAGCTTGAGGTGAATGACAACCTACAAATGACATTCGGCATAGACATTCTCACAAAGGGTAAAACACTTTAGTATTTTTAATTCAAACTAAGAAGGCAAATACAAAAGTCTTAAAGTCAAAGGCCACATCACCTATGCCTCATTTGAAGTCTTACGAGGAGTACTAGTGTGGATGCCATCAATGGAGACACCATTCCAAGTTAGGTCATAAAAATTGCTTTGGATCTATGGCTTTCCGCCAGTGGAGACCTGCACCGTGATTTTCATGAAAAGGGTAGACACTTAAAATCCTTCATTTCAAGCCTTGAATGAAGTGTGAAAGTCATTTATTAATCCTGAAGATGTTACCGTTCGTGACCTTCTCAAGGAATTTTTGAAAAGTGCCCATGCAGATGCCACCAACTTGGGTGTCATTAAGAGTTATGTCATTGAGATGGCTTGGAAATCGTGGCAACCCATAGATGGCATTCTGCAGATGAATATTCGTAGAGGGGTTTGGTACTTAGTCATTTTGGAGGCTCAGTATTGATGTTTGTGGGAATAACTGTCTCGGATGCTGGTATGATTTATGGCATGAAAATGGCTTAGAATCAATGACCTCCTATATTAACATTCTCGCAAGGGTTTCCATGCTAAGGTAATTTCTGAGCTCTAGGGTTTGGCTCACCACCCCAAGATTTATGCGAGAGTTGAAGGAGTTGATTTCATGGTGGTATATGACATGGATATGGATGGTTGGGCAATGGTGTGGGGTAAGGATGATCCCGCAAGTGCTATGGTTTTACTGGATTCATGTTTTTCTTTTAATCATTTGTAAGTGAATACCACATGTGAGGAGTATTTTTAGGTTTAGGTTTAACAGTAATTGCACTGAACCCTGAAATTGGTAGAAGCACTAATCAAAATGGAAATGCATGACAAATTTGAAGAATTTCAAACCTAGCGAGCTCATGAGTGGGTTAACAGTTGTTGAGTGTTAAACCTTCACCAGTCAACATATCAGAAGCCAAAATGAACTCGCTTGATTCCTTCCAAAAGCTTAGGATGCAAATCATGTTGTTTGACCCCCTATTTATAAAGTTATGTGCCATTAATTCCAACGATTAATGCAGGTCTTTTAAAAAATGCACGCAAACACCCTAATATGGAAATATGATAAGTGGATGCTAGTGATGCCAATGCCATGCAAAAAATCAAAGGACAGAGGCACCAAGGTAATGAAATTCTTTAAACAACAACCCTTACCACTACTCTCGCAAATAGAAAGGAGGAGCGTGGAATCCACAGGATGGAAACTTGTAGAGAACTTTTGTAACTCCTAGAAAATTTATGAAACTTTGGCAGATGGTTAGGATATCATGGACATGTCTTAATTTTCAAAATGTTTTGATCATTAGCCCCAAAAGTGAAGACAAAAACAAAAACAACCACGAATTGACCTGATGAAAGTAGAACCAAAAGAAGGGGTCCCCGATTCAATAGGGCCATGTGTACAAAATGCACAAAAAATAGGGGTAAACCCACAAAACTAGTTTACAATTCTAGTGAGGAAGGAAATTTGCAAAAATGCTCCTATGATTTTATTTTTCTTTTTAGGGGTTCACATGAACTGGGGTGTTCGAATGGACCCTAGTTCGAGAAAACCATATTAAATAATGGTACCCACTATTTAAATTGTATTTTTTTATGATGAAGATAATGGAAAATTAAATCTATCAACCAAAAAATCAATGCACGAGTCTTCTTCCAAACAACAGTATCTCACCAAATCCATACATGCCAAATGTGAATATACCAAGTGCAAGCCTACCAAACATGAACATATAAAATCCACAGTTGGTAAACTTTGGGATAGATATGTTTGTGAATCAAACCAATGTTAAAACTCCAAACAATATTTTATCAACTCTGTGTATTGATCCAAGTCAAGGTAGCCTCATGAAAAATCAAAGTTACCCAAATCAAAGTAATATGTTTCACAACAATGTTCAATATCAACCAATAACTCCAAATCTAAACATCATACCAAATCATAACATTGTCCAAAATCAATTTGTCCATGATCCCATACAAACACCACAAGGATGCATTCCAAATCTACTTGAAAAAAAACCAAATCAACTATATTAAAGGTTTCAAGATCAAAATCAAGATCAAATTTTGCAAGATAAAATTTCTTCACTTGCCAAAATAATTGACTCATTGCACCAAGAGACATCTCCATCCCAAAATTGATACACTCTTCCATTGGTTAAACCATGTCATCAAAGCATTGAGTTATGTCCACAACCACATCAGGAACAATATCTCCAATGTCAAGAGGTTGGATATCAAGATCAACAACATCAACAACAAACCCAACCTCCACATCTTGAAGATCAATCATCGCATCTCCAAAATCAATGACCACAAGGTCAATTTAAAGTACAAATCTCACAAGGTAACAAACAAAAATACACACCACTTGGGGAACCAATAGAATTGATCATGCAAAAGTTGATACAAGAAAATCTCATTAAAATCCCCATTTATGAGAATTATCAAGAGCCCCAAGTTAAACCACCAGGGTATAACAAGAAGCACCTTTGTAATTTTCACAAAATAAAAGGACACACAACTTCAAATTGTATTCAACTTAAAAATATCGTCCAAGATCTTATTGATAAAAAAATAATAACTATTGGGGACAATGACCAGGATTCAACTACTAGCGATAGTAGTGACAATCTCTCCTCCATAATTGTTGAAAAAAATGATCAAGATCTATCCATTAATGAGAACCTTGAATATGTTTCCACCTCACCCAATGATCAAATCAACATACATCAAGAGACTCTTTTTAGTCATGATCAAAACCCCTCAAATAATGATCTATTTCAAGGAGTGTTAGAATTATTTGATCATATTGACATAATCTATGATCTATCGACCAATGATCATGTTGAAAATGTCTCTACATCACCTAACGAGTTAGAGGAAATATCTCAAGAATTTATTCCAAGGCATGATCAACATCTTTCACCAAAGTCTAGCAATGGTCCTTTCCAAGACATATTGACATCGTTTGACCTCATGGTTACATATACTAAAGGGATCCTCAACTCAACATGTGATCGAATTCCACTCAAAGCTCAAGAGGATATGAGCCACTACCCATTCCTAATGAAGATATCCAAGAACCCTTTATAAGTAATCCATCCTTTGAAATAGACCCATGTCAAGAACGTGATCCAAAGCATGTCAAAAGTAATTCTAAAATTAATCAAGATCAAGAATTCATATCTCCAAGATACTACAATGATCTAATGGAAACTCTCTTATCTATATAAGATATCACAAATGATGATCATATCCATATAGCACATACCCCTCTATCTAATCATGAGATGCTTTCTTTGGATGGACATGTAGATGATCTTCATTCAAAACAAGAGTCTCATACTCTTGATATCATTACCAAGGAACAAGAGTCTCCTACTCTTAACATTTATACACAGGATCAAGATATAGAAAAATCTAGAGACATATTAGAAATGGATCATGAAGAAGCCTTCTATAGAAGTTGTGAATCAGAAACATCCTGTGAAGGCATATAAAAAATGAATCATGAGGGAGAATTTTATGTGGACAGTGAATCATCAACACCTCTAGGAGAAGCATTAAAATCTGATACTTCACAAGATCAAGCCAAAGATATCAATCAAGAAGTTATCCACTTATGGACGGTAATATCACTTATAAACTTGGATCACTTACCTTTTTTAGGGAAAGCTATCTTATCAATGAAGAATCTATCACCTTTGAAGATCCACAATAGAGGAGAGAAGGATCAGCACCTTGTTTCCAAGGTAAATCATATCCTATTACAAATAAAATATTTCAACACATGAATTATCAAGGTAGAGGATTAGACCTACATGAATAGGGTATCCTAGAACTAGTGCAGATTATTGGCAATCCTAAGCATCAAGGTCTTGTTTATTTAGTACTAGGGGCAACTTTATCTCAAGCAAACATCAACATAGGGAGCATGAGGGATCCTTATGATGAAACTAATGCCAATACTACAACCAGCCACGTCACGAATCTTCATCCACCCATCACCCCATCCACGAATTGGGACCAACATCAAAAGAAAAATTTGAATCAAAGCATGAAAAATGTCATCAAAGAAAAATAAGTAGTGAAGCATGAAGCAAAAATCAAATACAAGTGGATACCAAAGAATAAAAAGAGAGATTGTCCTTATCAAACTCCATTAGTCAAAGAAAATATGAGGCAAAATAGAAAAGGGAAAAGTATCCATCAAAGATGTCTACAAAGGAAAAAGTAGGCTTCTCAAGTGACGTACACAGTATATCAAGCACTTGGTCCTAATTCCATGCACACTTCTGTATCCACCCATTATTTCTCATATTCCCAAGTTTGGAGAGTCAAAGGTTCCAAGCTATCAACCAATCCATATTTTATTCCTAAACACACTCCACCATCCATGCCTCCATGCATGATATCCAATTCTCACATTGACCATATATTGGCAGCAACCCTTCATCATAAGGATTCATAATGCATTATATCATGATGTGTGTATAAAGACAAAGTTAACTCCGATATCATCAAAGTAGATCAGGAATCTCAAAAGTTGCATTCAAGTACATGTATCTTGGCAAAGCATCTTCTTCAAGAAGGATATCGATGGCACATTATGACAAAAGCATCTACATCGACACCACCAGGTGGTTCAACATGAGCTTGAAATATTTCACAAAATTTTAAAAAAATTTAAAAAATCATAAAAATAGTAAAGATAAAAATCGTCCTCCAGTGAAAACTGCATAGGCAACGCTTTGGGAAAGTACCGTGATGAAAACCTGGAAAATAGGCATCATGTGTAGAATCAAGCATCTATGTGTGTAGGTTCAAGTGAAAGTATCTTATCCCATCCATAATAAACTCCAACATTTCATCCATCTTATTCATAATAATTCCATTCATCCATGAACCATTTATCCAATCCATTTTCATCTATCTGCATCCATCTTCCAAATTATCTTGATCTTGACCAAGTTTGGTGCACGCTTTACACTTTCTTATGGTAAACGTCTTGACATGGGTCA
This sequence comes from Sequoiadendron giganteum, assembly GCA_007115665.2. NCBI lineage: Eukaryota > Viridiplantae > Streptophyta > Pinopsida > Cupressales > Cupressaceae > Sequoiadendron > Sequoiadendron giganteum. Next base: position 759,633,252 of record CM021102.1, on the reverse strand, counting down.
TTTTCATTGATCCTATTCTACCCAATGTTATCTAAGCCTTGAAGCATTATCCAAATGAGCATCCTCTATTTGAACACCTTATCTTGTCACAAGATAATCCTTGGAATCCTTTGCATGCTTACAATATCTATCCATCCATACACCTATCTGAGCATCCACCCATGGCATTCCATACATTGCTAGACACTAGGGACAGATATTTATATCTTGCTTCGAGAATAAATCTTGATCTATATATCCTCCAACTTATGTGGTGATCCAAACATTGGAAAACATAAAATAAAATTGGTCAAAATATTTGTGAGCAAAAAATTCCAAATCACTAGCCCATAGCATATTTTGACAAGAATATGTTCCTTATCAAGCTTTATCTTTTGTCAAACATCAATCCAAAAAATTAATATATCAGTCGCATCTAACTTTCACTTCAACATCACATCAAATCATCAAAACAATGTTGTTCCAAATCAAACTTCAAAATCCTGATCAATAAAAAACCAATCAATCCATCATCATCTCAGGATATCCTTCCCAATCCTTGTGTTTCTTAACACTATCCTTGAATTGTTGTGTATCCTCAACAATTTTATCATCATCAATCTTGATCAGTCAAATCCAAACAATCAATCATCATCTCAAGATATCCTTCCCAATCCTTGTGTTGCTTAACACTATCCTTGCATTGTTGTGTATCCTCAATGATGTTATCATCACAAATTCTTCAATCTGATCAATCAACCCTAGCTTGGTTTTCAATAGAAATCCCAAAATAAAGCACTGATATCATCACATATCCATATCCAAATCGTCAAAATCATGTGAAAATCCAAAAACATCCAAAACATATCAAAAATCCAAAAATAGGTCAAATATCTGAAAAGTCAAAAAATAGAGTCATCATGTCGAACTACGTCGTCTTTGAGCTTGAACGTAGGCAAGGTGGATCTTTGATCATCCCTCCAGACACATTAGGTCAGTCCTTTAGGAGTCTGTCACAATAAACTGGCAATATATTTTTCCATCTATCTCATCATTAAATCAAGTCTGCATCATCTAAACTACATTGTCTCTAAGCTTAAACCTAGGCAAGGCTAATCTTTGATCAGCCCCCGAGACACAAAATCCAAAAACATTAAAAAAAAACACAAAAACATTTAAATAACCTGAAAAATCAAAAAACAACCTCAAAACATTTCAAAATACCAAAAACATCCAAATATTTGAAAAAATCCATCTGTCCCATTTTTCTTTCACTTGCAATAATCTCATCCATAGTAAATCAATTGTCACCTTCATCCTTTGGCAAAACAAATAGAGACAACCACAACAATCAGCAAAATCAAACTTCAAACGCAAAATAAAAATCGAAACAACAAACTTTTACAATGCAAAATCAAACTCTTGATCATTCACAAACATGTCAATCAACCTTATATCAACGACCTTTCCAAACAACCTATCATCTTTCCACCATCCACTAACATGTCCTAGGATGCATCCTTCCAACAATGGGCATTATCTTTTGGCAAAATCAGTTTGGATTCTTATCCTAAACAAAACACATCCCCTTGGCTAGAAGTATGAAGAACATTGGCTTGTTTGTTCACTTGATCTTTTCTTTGATTTATCTTATTGCGCTCATTCCAATGACCTCTTGATGATGTCTAATCAAAATGATTTAGAGAGAAAGGAATGGGGCATTGATCATTATATTTTGTTTGTTGTGCGTGTTGGACGCTCTTGTAATATAATCTTGGTGAATACTTGCTTTGTTAGGTATGTATGGAAGGTGTTTTGAATATCTTGTTGACTATTGCATTGATAGGCTACACCTTTCCATGCTTTGGTCCAAGATGTTTGAAACTTCTGAACTGCATCCTAGCTAGGTTTTTGTATGTCAGGTGTGAACAAGATCCTCCTATATGTTTGTCGAGTCAAATTCCATCACACTAGGCGCAACACCATCCTGGTTCTTTATACCTTGATGCATCGTACCTATGTGTGTTATCAAACATAAGGAAAGTTATGCTCTTTATTTTTTCCCATCTCTAGATAAGCAATACATCATCATCATCATTTGTCATCATATCTAATAAAATCTCAATGACTCATAGACTTGTTGGACTTCTACATCATCTTAGATTCAAGGGTTGATCCCTCTCATTCTTCTATCCTCTTTCACACTAACATTCTATCATAGCATGCATCCATCTTGCATTCATAAAACATTCACACTCTCATCTTGCATAATCATGTCATATCATCATAGGACAACATCATCTGTCTCATCCATCGCATTTGCATCATCATCATCATATAGATCTATTAGTCTAACCATCCATATGTCCATCTTGAACCTCTTTGTCTTGAGATCGACCCTCAAATTGAACTTCTCACTCAATCTCTCGAGGGGGAAATGTGCCAACGTACTTTCTGTTGGGGCATTCAAAAAATTAGAAATTTTTTGAATTTCGATCTTGACGGCATCATTCTTTGAATCAATGCAATAGGTACATTGCTTCAAAGAGGGGCAAAATGTAGACATGAAAAAAATCCTAACTAATATCATGCGTCTAAATCTGATCAATTAACGTCAAAGTCTTCTATTAATCAAATAAATTAATTTATTTGATCGATTCACTAAGTTGCATCATACTTGATTAAATAAATCAATTTATTTAATTAAAGTCCTAAAGGTCCTCTCATATGATTTAATAAATCAAATTGATTAAATCAAATGTCAAAACCCCTAAATCCCTTCAAGTTAATTAATTAACCCAAAATGTTAATTACCCATTCTTTAGCTTTTGACTCAACCTGAATCAAACCTAAACCCTTGACTAACCCACCCACTTGCACATGAAATTTACTTTAATTAATTATCTAATTACCCCTATTTTCCCTCACAAGGCATATTCCCAAGGAATATTCCCTCATTAACTCCATTTGTTTGACTTTCTTACCCAAACAAATTTCCCCCTAAAATGTCTCAACCATATATGCATTTAAAGCCATCATTCAAATTTCAAATCCACCTAATTGCATTTACTTGCACATTCTCCAAAATATGCTCATTCCTCCTCCATTAGCATGTTGAAAAGTGGCACCTTTCCATTGACTCATGTGTAATCCCACATTCCTCCTCCATTAGCATGTTGAAAAGTGGCACCTTTCCATTGACTCATGTTTAATCCCACATTCCTCCCATCTCTTCAATCTTGAACTCTTAAATCTATAAATGCAAGGCACTTCCACTCGAAATCAAGCTACAATCTCAAGCATTTTCATTATCATCTACAATCTTGGGAATTTGCACTATAGCCAATTGCATCTTCATCATCATCTGAAGCTTATCAAGGGGGTGGGAAAGGGCATCACGTCCACATCAAAGGAGCACCACTCCCACTATGGGATAGAGTTTGATCTTTCTTGCTTATGCTTTCATTTAGTTGTTATTGTTTTATTTATCTTGTTGGCATAGGTTGCATGATTGAATATTTCATAGGAATGTTGGGTTTGCTTGTTTTAAATTGACTAATAGTATTAATGGTGGTCATTGTTTGAAGTATTTGTAGATTTTGGTGTTTACAGTAATTTATACATGAAAGATGAGAAATGAAGTGTTCCTAGGTTGCAATGGTGTATCATGTCCATGCCACTAGATGAGATTATAAATAGAAATTTGGATGATCTATAAGGTATTTGATAGTCATTCTCTATAATATTTATGATAATACCTAAGAGAACACCACATTTCCTTTTTCAAGGCATGAATTTATTTAAACCAATGACATAGATGGGGCCACTAGTGCTTATACATTGTTTCTTTTCTTTATAATACTAGGCTTATCACATGCCATAATGTTGGGACCTCTCAAGAAAACTTTTGAGCTATTATCCTTGTAAAGTTATATTTAAGATTATATTTGACCTAACATAAATCATTTTATGTTATTTTCTCATTGAGACTTACCATCTATAAAAAATACAAAAAATATCAAAATATCAAAACTAGAGCAAGACTAAGGAGGCTCATGGATGTTGCAATGTATATTTATTAATTTTTTTAGGAAGGTGCATGTACATATATTTCCTATATATTGAATAATTAACTATATATAATATATTTAGCCTTAAGATTCATCTCAAACATCTATAAGGAGGCCCAAAGCCTAATTCTAAGTGGAACATGTAATTGGCCAAACATGTGAATAATTTTTCTAGAATGAAAGTAGTGATGTTGGATCAATATTTATATAAATTCAATTAACAACACAATCTATCCTAATTTAAATAAACTTAAAAAATATTCCTTCGATTACCCATGCTTTATAAAGGTGTTGTAATCCTTGAATACTAAAACTAGATGTTGCTATGTAATGCTTGGTACTTTGCTGAAAATCAAGTTATGAATTTGCAATGATCCAAATATTTCATAAATTAAATATCATGTTGTAGGATTAGTGTAAAATAGGAACTTCCAACTAAAAATTTAAATTTACAAAGTGACTTGAAATGTAATAGGATCTATGGTGACTAGAATATTGTTGAAAACAAAAATATGAATAACAAAGTAAAAGAAAACATTTTTGAGTGATGTAAGATTTCTCTTACCTTAAATATGGGAGTTAATTTAAAAAGTAAGTCCCTCACTTTTTGGTCGTTAGAAGGAAATCAAGATATTCTTCTAAACCTTTTAAACCTAGGTTGAATCTTCATTAGGTTAAACTTTTTGTTTTATTGGATATTCATCATATTGTATATTTCAAGAGGTTCATACAATTCACTATTCAAAATCTATTCAATATCCTCTTTTCTATTGTGATTATTGATTCAGTTTTTTTAATTATAGTTTATTATTTCTTAATTACCCTTGATGATAATGATATAGATTTACAAGATTGAATACTTGCACCATGATAAATTTAAACATTCCATTATATACATTTCCTACATCAAGCCTTTAGATAGTTATGTAAGAAACAACCTTCTTGACCTTAATTTTATGTTGTGTATGAACTAGAAACCTTCACTTTTTGAAATACACGTATAACTACAAACTAGTTGCGTCTCCTTTTATCATTAGCATTCTCCTTAGATATCATTCCTCTTCTTCAAATACCTTTTACTTTTTTATGCACGCACTTCATATGTTCTACAAATTCCTTTACTTGTGTACTTATTGTTTTTTTTATTATCATGCCCACACATACACATATCAATGGGCATAAAATTAGAGATTTTTTTTATTAACATAGACTAAAAGGATATGATTTTAACCGTTTATACGTTTTCTGCCGGCCTGAAAAGCACCGTTCCCATGCATATACTCAAATTAATTTCGAGGTCCAAATATAGCGTTGCTCGTCTTCAATGTCTTGGCATAGCCGCCAGGAGATTTGTATAACCGATAATACGAATCAGTATTCATTAATGACCTGGCACCTTAATAATGGAGCTCACAGTCATGAGAGCGTCGAAAGCGCGTCCTCCATACCCGCCCAGGCCTTTAAATGTACTTTGACATCCAGCCATTTTATCAAAATATTTCAAATACATTCTTTTCTTTGTACTGTTGAGTTCTTCGCTTGTTTAAAGTAATGGCGGGGACAAATACAACAGAGCAGCAAGATGGTAAGCTCTTCGGTTTATGTGGGAAGGAAGATGAAGAGAAACCACAGGGGCAGAATCATCATGATGTTCAACCTCCACCTATGGAGGAGCCCAAACACTCAAGTGAAACTGAAGGAAAGACACAGCAAGGGGGTTTGATGCAAAATCTTCCTCTAGGTGAAGTAATACTGGAGACAAATGAAGCAGAGCAGAAGGGTCTGTCTGGGATGAAGAATGAAGAGGAAAGACATGAGCCCCCTCCTGCAGACAATGATCAACCTCCAGCAGTGGTGGAGCCCAAACCCCCTAGTGATAGTGAAGGGAAAACATATCAGAAGGGTTTGATGACAAAACTCAATCTCCCAAGCAGCTTTACTTCTAGCGCTGTAACTTCTCTTTAATCTCTTTACCCATTCTTTTTATTGGATTATTTTTAAATATAAAATAGTTCAACACTCAGAAATTAGTTTCACTTAGTTGGCATCTCCATATGTGCAGCCTACTGAGAGCGAAGGTGGAGAAAAAGAAGAGGAGGAAAAGAAAATAAAAGGCAGTGTCAAGGACAAGATTAAAGAGAAGATTGATGGACACCATGAAAAGAAGGAAGGCGAAGAACATTTGGAGAATAAAGAGGATTAATGGACAGCAATTAAGAGAGCTTTAAGAAGCGAAAGTGTAGTGACTGGTCATGATCTTTCTATGTCTATTTGATTTTGTGTTTCTTGTGTGTGGATTGTAATGTTTTTGGACTTCTTAAATAGTAAATAAATTATAAAATTTATGATTTTTATGATCAATTTTTATTGAATGTCTATATAATGCTAAAATTGGATTATATGTATAACATAATTAATCTAATTAGCTAAAGAGGCTTTTATTTTATACTTGTTTATAAATATTATTCATATTTAGAAATATTCACTTTCCTTTCATAAATTCATAATCATTTCTAACAAATTGACTTCATATATATATATCATTTACTTCTATCATTTTAAATACTTAAATTCTCTTCAACTTATTATTGTCATTTTGTGAACTCTTAGATGAATTAAAATTACTAATAGCTCACCCATCCATATGATTGATCTCATTGCTTCATACTATCTTACACTAATCATAGAAATGTTGTTTATCGATATCTATGTGCATGTGCTATGGAAGTATTTTATGATCATTTAAATAGCTCTAACTTTTCTATTGACAAAGATAGTAAATAAAATGGTGATTCTCAAGATTGTATCCAAATAACCATTTTTCACTTTGATTTTCAAATATATTTTGATAATGAATTTCATGTTTCTCTAAAAATGATTGGTCATATCTTAAAGTTTCTTTTAAAATCAAACACTCACTAGTGAAAAAATCAAGGTTACGAAGAGAGATTTAAACCTCACTTTACAAGGCTTCCTCAATTTTGACTTTAAAAAGAGCTAAGGAAAAAAATATTTTGAGAGTCATTCCATCTTGTTCCAAGCTTCACCCTCTAAATTATAAATTTGAACTATTCAAAATATAGATAAGAGTTCCTGCCAACATTAATAGTATATGCTAGACCATAATACAAATAAATCACATATTTGTGTAAGATTTTCACTTCCATGCATTTTAACTACTCTTGAAAATTTCTCACTAACATTCTCAAGCCACTCTACCCTATTCAAATCTATTTATTTTGTAACTATTTTAAAAGGAAAACACTTTCTAAGATGTTTGGTTTGAAGCTCTCAACTTCATGATTTATATCAAAGTCCTTGTTATTTTATGATAAACAAATATAGACTATAGTTTCCTTATGTTTATCAATCACTAACCAATTTCAAAAGAATTATTTGAAATCCTGTTATTTTGTAAGATTTTTTTTATTTTTTCATTGTTACTTAAACAGTAGGCAAAATGAAAAGGGTATAAAAAATACATATAAAAATGGATCTAATACTAAAAAAAAATATTGTGCGATCTAAATTTATTTAGAAACGTAATCTCTCATTATTTAGTTTCAACTTCAAGAAACTACTCATTTTCTATTGTTTTAGGAATATTATGCATACTCTTTAAAGTGGCACTTAACGAGATGGAAAAATTCCTTCAACATGGCACCTACCTAATCAATCTCAATTTTCATCCTAATGCTAGAAGATGTTATCCTTTTCAAGTATAGTACACATATGTGAACACTATCTCACCACATATAATGTAGATAATGCCCTTAATCCATGAAACACTAAAAAGGTTCGTAAATACACCATTCATTATGTAGTATACCAATTCAATTACATTTTAAGTGGGTTAGATCAATTTTATGAGATAAAAAATAAAACTATGAAATTCACTTTCTAACATCTAACCCTAAAAATCTAGAAAAAAAACTATGAACCCTTGATAACGTTATCTCCTTTTAGGTGCATCTCCTTTCAGGTACATCAACATCATTGCAACTATCAAGAATTTATGCAAATGCATAAGATTTATTTATGCTAAAGTTTAACATTTATTAAATTAACCAATAAAATAGTATATATAAGCTCATGTGTTGTTCAAATATCTATTAAGGTTAGATATATAACAACATTGTATCTCTACAATAAAAGCATGACAAAAAAGATATATTAGAAGAATAATTGCTAAAATTTTAGAATGGAATCTATTTTATCTTATAAGGTGTTATAATTACCACCTCCACTAAATTCTAGATGATAAAAAGATCTTGATAGAAGCTAACCCTGTGTATTAAATTAAAAATACATAAATTTGAAAAAATAATTTTGATGAAGAAATAGAGAATAACTACAAAAATAATATTAGTGTTTGTGTCTAGAGATACTATTAGAATTTTTAAATCTAGAAGAGGATGATGACTAAACTCCTCACTTTTTTCTATAGTCATGTTCTTTTATTGGTTCAATGATTTTTTTTTTAAAATGAAAATAAAATGAGCAAAATAAAAGTTACTCCTTAGATGATGATTTGTATAAATATGAATTCTCTTTCGATAGTGAAACTAGTTGATCCATAAATGAATTAAAGTATTTATAATTTTATTCAACATCCAAATGTCATAACTCAAACTTTTTTATACATCTATCATAATTCCATAACTCGAACATTTTTATACAACACTCTAATTCCATGAATCAAACATTTATAAAACACCCTATTACCTCAATTCAAAAATTTCATGATTTTATTAGAGAAAAATTGCTAGTCAAGAAAGAAAATTATCTTGGGCCTACTATTAAATCTAAATTTGGGTATTCAGGGGTGAAAATCTCACACACACACACACACCTGGTAGTGGAAACAAATGAGAATGTTGTTAGGTCCATATCAAGATGGGAAAAGGATTTAGAATCAAATAAAATATATTTTGTATGAATTTCTTGAAAAACAATGTTGTCTAGACAATAGTTTTTCACATCTAGGGTCAAGGTTCAAATTAAGTTAAAGAAAAATAAAGAAAAGCAAAAAAAATAGTCAATGTGAAAGTAAATGAAAAATACATAAAAGAATATGGATATTGGAAATAATGTGAATGTGCTCCATGTAATGATAACTCCATCATGAGAAGTACATGCACAATATACTACATAAGTAACATCTAACAAAAAACAAAATTTGAGCAACTACATAACAATAGTAACAAGTGATGTGAAAAAGTTTTTTTAAAAGGAGATAAATATGGAATTGCAAAGGATCCAATACAATCAAAATAATTATGGTGTTGTGAATGAATCATCATAATCAAAAGAAATGATATAGATATGTGAAAGAACCATCAACCAAAATATAATGATTTGGGGCTATGAAGGAGCCATCATAATAAAATAATGCAGCGATTCAAATATACCATAATTTAGCCAAAATTTGATAATGGAGTCATGAAAAAATAATGATTAATATTATGTATCTCCTCTAACTTGTTGAAATAAAATAATATGAAATTATGCAGAATTTTAGGGAAGATGAAAACTATTTTGTGCAAGATATGATCTTCCCAAGCTTAATATTCACTTAATAAATGTCATACATATTATCATGTAAAAATTATAATACAAAATAGTAAAATTTAATCATGAAATTATGTGTGATAAGAGACAACAAGATGACCTCAAATATTGTCTATAATGCTGAGGATAGTAATAATAGATACTAACAAAATATTCCAAACAAGATCATGTAAGCATATATACATGTAAATTAGTATGTAATCATATAAACATAAATGTTAAATTAACTGAAATAATGGTACATCATGTGGGCTCAGGTGGTCACTTGTTTCTTTAAAATAGTAAAATTTGAACTTAAACAAATGATTTGAGATGATAACATATTCAAAAATTAAGGATGATTTTAAAATAAGAGCCATGTCGATTGCAATAGAAATGGAGGAGAAATTTGTATGAGCAATTTTGTGTTATTTTTAAGACAAAGTGGATAATTATCAATTTTTTTCTTAAACAATTTTAACATAAATTAATAACTTGATGTTTATTTTACAAGAAATAAATGCAAAAAATAATCCATATTCTTTATGATCCATACAATGTGAAATATATCATTTTTCATACACCACTCAAGATGAACTTACTGAAAATATGTCCACCTTTGAATCATAAATTGGTGCTTCCAATTGATTAGATTTTCTACTTCTTTATTCTTGAGTCTAAATATAATTAGAAGAAAGTATGAGTGGTTAGATATTGATAGTCATGGATAATAATTCCTCATATATTCTATTATAATGAAAAAGTTAGGCTATATGTTGGGGTTTATTATAGGAAGCTAATCATTTAGATATTTTTCTTAGGTGTGACCCTTGTTATATTTGTAGCATCTTATTTGTTTCTTGAACAAGGCATTTTTGTGCTTTTCAACTAGCAATCCCTTAAATATCTAGTTTCTCTCGATGTCTTGGGTCTACCTTTACAATGATAACCATTTATTGACAACAATTTTGCCTCTCTTTTAAGGATGTTATTCATTAAGGTAAATGGCTTTATTTTAATCATCCTTGATGATAATCATACATGGAATTGTACTTATGATAGAATCTAAAAGACTCCATTAGTATAAAAAATAGTAGTATACACTATGTTTAAATTGATTCACATATCAATTTCCCATCTATTTATAGATGAAATAGTACAAGCATAAAACTAGAAACTTTCATCTTTTCAACTATAGATTTAAACTATCATGTAATTACATAAAAAAAAATATGAATAAGGAAGGACCAATACTGATATTCAAAAAGGTGATTACAATGGAAACAATAGAGGGGCTCATGTCAACTCTAGAAATGGAGAATATTCATAAGACATAGTGGTACTAAATAAAGAATCAAAATTAGCTCCTCAATTTCACTCATTAACCAATGATCATGTTTATTGCATTGTTGTAACCTTCAAAAGAGCCATATAAGGAGGTTAGTGAATGTTAAATTTTAATAGAATAATATTACCAATGAATATTTATTCCTTGTAAAAATTAATTATTGGATATTATTTTTTAATTGTATTCATAAAAATTTAATAGGCTCTACCATATCCCTCCTCTTTAGGTGAAGAATGAGAAAATCCCTAAAAGTGCCACTTAGAAATCATAGAGTTCTCTTTGAAACGAATCAATATTTTCAAGAATGTCCATTATTAAGATTCAGAAGGGATGGAATTTGATGATTTATCTTGAGCATATGACCTTATAACCCTCATTTTTCATGAGTTATTACCCATGGAATTTTATGGGAGTAATGAACACATAGTATAAATAATTTTTTAAAGAATTTTAATAGAGAATATTTCTATATACTATTTTCCTTTTCTTTATAGTGTCATTCACTACAGTAATATTTTTTATAAAAAAACATGAGGAAGATAATAGAGAAATAGTAACAATTGTATCTACCAAGTGAAAAACTTCATTCCTTACACATGGTTGGAACCCATCAAACAAGAATTTATGGTCCATTAAGTTCATCCAAATCCAAACCAGGAAATTAATAAACATAGAAGTGAAGTGTCTTATTTATGGAAAGAAGGGAATACTATGCAATAATAATAGTACAATTCCTTTAATAATATTGAATCTAGCTCGAAAAGGACACTAAAAAATTCTTAGAAGGACAAGAAAAAGAATCTTTACTACTAGAAAATGATAATAAGGAACATGGGAATATTTCTTCAACAAGTGATTTTGATGAAATTATTTTGTATACTAAAGAAGCTCATTCTTTCACTTCAAATATTCATATATATTTTAATTCTATTTCATCCATACAAATTATGTGTGGGTAAGAGTGGTTAGGGTACCTTACCCCATCAAATTCATAACAAAATGTTTCATTTGGTGGTAATACAACCTACAAAGTGTAGGGTAATGGGATTATTTTATTACCACTCAAGACTCACAAGTCTTAGATTATAAAGGCTTTATATGTTCCTAGAATCATGGATCTAACAGGTATTATCAATAATCAAATTGCTAGAGCATAATTTGAATGTTGATTTTTACTAACATAATGATGAAAACATTATCTCATTAGAGACAACAATTTGAATAGATTAGTTATTTTTTAGTTCTTATGGTTCGAAATGTAACATCACTCCTCTCATTTCTCAAGAATTTAAGGATGGGAAGGTCCAAAAGTAATCAATCAAGTGCAGGAGCAATGGAGTGTTGAAAATCTTAGAAATTATATCAAAGACACATAGATAAGATGGGTTCTAGTCTAACTTTAGGTGGCTCAGAATAAGCCAAGTGGAATAAAAGGATCAATAAAGGACAAGTGGTTATACATTGACATGGAATGCTGAGAAAAATGGTATATAGGACATGGAATTGCTTTTGTTCACCAAGATTCATGAGAAAACCAATTGCCATATATAAACATTTATGTGTAAGTAAAGGTGAATAAGAGATCCTTAATACCTCATGAAGCCTTTTGGAATAACATTTTAATGTGTGGAAGAGGACATAATTAAATAGGATTATTTCTACCATTATTTTGATGAATAAAGATTGGGATTAGAATCATTCTTTGAACTTTTGTTAAGAATCTACATGGATATTGCAAGAAAAATCATAATAGTTGTAAGGAAAAGATATTAGTTATTCTCATGGAATTTTGGCCAAATGGTTGAGAACTATGAATTTTTCTTTTTGGAGGAGCTAGAAAGTACAATTAAAAAGGTGAATGTAATCATCACCAAGGTATTTAGCTAAAGTTGTTTATGTTTTGAACAAGTAACATGTTCAGTGAAGGAAGGAATAGAGTTTTGTAAAGTGGAACGAAGAGAAGAATTTTGTGCTCCAATTATAATCTTTGTGTGTTGCTATCAAATGATCTTATAATATATTCTGACTGGTGAAAGATAGATACTCTAGGAAATAGGAGTGAATGTGATATAACCTTTTTATTTGCAAAAAAATTGAGCATGATGAAAGTCTTAAGGGACTTATTTGTGTGATGCGCTTGTAATACAATCTCTAACCCACTATAAGTTTTTGGAAAATCTAAATACAGCGCAGCAATATACTCCCTTTTTAGTGACTTAGTCAATTCACGTAGTGCATAATAAGTGTTCCTTTATAATTTTGACACTTCTTTGGATTTTTGGTAAAATTCCTTTTAATACTAGCAAGGATTGTCATTGTTTTATTTCTTTATTTGAAATGGTCTAGCCACCGAATTTGGAAGATTGTTTATCTTATGGCCAATTGGTCAAAGTTTGATTTATTGTTGGAAATGAGTGAGTTCATTTGAATTATTGTTAATTTTGGGGTTTTAAGGAATTTTTATGCATTTTTCAACTTGGGCAACCTAATCTAAGGACTTTTTGGCATCATTTGAAGGTGGTTTCAGAATTTTTGGAGTTATCCCTAATTTTATATGAATTTTCCTCTATTTTGGGCAACTAGGGCTTTGAGGAAATTGCATATTTAAGTTTCATATTTCATTAATTTAGTTTCAAATTGTTGGAGCTAGGATTTGGAGACTTCAATTGGCATATTTTGGTCTTATTTCAACCTAGGGTTTCTAGGATTTCATATTTTCCCTAACCGATTTGCATTGGAGAAGGTTTGGACATTGTTTACGGCACCAAGGGGTTTTGTCCTTGAGAAACTTGATAGCTCCTTATATCTATACCTTTGTGAAGGGACGGGCCACTTCCAATTAGGAAGTGTGCGGTGAACTGATTGAGTCTGTGGTTGGAGGAAAAGCACTCAGATGATGCTCTCCCTTTGTAGCAGAAGATTCATCGAGGCTCGTGAAGATAGATATCAACATTCTGGATGCAGTGAACTCCATGTTATGGCATATGGTAGTTGAACTTATGAGGTAAAACTATTCTTTTTTCCAAATGCATTTTATGTAATATGAATGAAAAGTGTAAGGAATTCTCTTTGATTCCAGTTGTGATTAAATGTATGATTTCAAGTTTGAAATTATCTAGAAATGTCATAATTTATTTATTGTGCCTATGAAAATTTTATTTAAATTAAAAAAAAATTATCTCATGTTTACTAAGTTTATTTACTTTCTAGTAAATTCTTAAGTTTACGTGAGTATTAAGAGGAGGGATGTTACAAAAAATAAATGTGTCAATTATTTTATTTCACTCATGAAGACAAAGCCCTTACAATAAAACCTAATTCATCTAATATTCTTTAGCATACAAATTTGGGGTACCTTCTTTCATTGAGTAAAAAAGACATGGTGAAAATACTTCTCCCCATGAATAAAAATGGAAGTACATTTCTCCAACTATATTTTTAGGAAGAAACATTAAGATTTTTTTCTTACTACCAAGACATGATCCTTTGGCCCCTTGGATTTAGCATACATTGATCTATGCAAACCCATGATGCATAACCATAATCATGATTGGTATTACACTTTTGTGGATTATTATTATAAAAAAATTGGTAAAAAAGAAATCCTTTGAAAAAATCAAATCATTCTATACCCTTATAGAAAGGTAATCTAGTTACTTCCTCAAGGAAATATACTCAAATCAAGGTGGGAATTCACCAATAAGGATTGTTTACACTACTTTTAACATGGTACCAAAATATATAGCTGACCATTAGATACATATCTTAACAAAATGGTATTATTGAGAGGAATAGTTATAGTGTTATATAAATGGTGTGACATATGTTAAAGGACACAAATCTTGATCTAACATTGTTTGTAACATACTAATCCTTCAATGTAGTAAAAAATTCTAAATTTACACCTTGTGAGTAAATAAATTTGGTAACAAGTCATTGCAATAAAAATTTTATCTTTTATTGAGAATATATGAACAAAATGTCATATCATATTATAATAAAGATTTCATTTAATTATAATAACTTCACAAGTTACAACAAAACAAGAATACATACACTTACATACATAGCTCTAATGAGCTTTAGAACAAATAGTTGTAAGATGATCCAAGATCCTTCCTTTCAAATCTTGGTTCTTCTATCACCTATTGTGGAGGAGAAGCATCACTCGGGCACTTATCCACCATAGACTAGTAATGCAGCTCCTCACACATCTATCATTCGATAGATGGCCCTTCCTTTTGACAAAAATATTGGTAGAGTAACCATAATGACAACCAACTGAGCATAGTGATGTGTCCTACATAACTAGAGCTTGTAATCCCACAACCTTTGTCTAGCATGTAATACTAGATCATGGTGAACTGATAGTAAATCCAAAAGTCATCACACTACTTTCATCAAAGTGTTTCATTCAATATGTTCTACTAAGGGTCATTTTTCACATGCACTACTCAAGGTCGATTTTACTTAATTCTATCTTAAGCTACACATAGGTATTTCCTTCAATGGATAGCCCATCATCCTAGATGGCCTACAACCATATTAATCTACCTGGAATAAACTACTTAACTAGTACGTTTACAAGCTAGGTATTTCCTTCAATGGATAGTCCATCATCCCAGATAACCTATATACTTGGATTACACTACTGTATCATAAGTACATAAACATCCTCCCATATTGAATTATCACTCCTAAGAATAAATAGAATCTTTCCTAGTTAAATCAATAACTTAGCTTAGTGTACTATATGTTCCTTTTATGTTCAATTACACCTAGTATATAATACTTATGATAAACACCCATCTCCTACTATGGAGTAAATACTAACACATTGCATGGTCTCAATCGAAGAATTATCATATCCAAAAGATGATTCCATTCTAGCTCGTATCACCTCTTTGACTAAAATGGTTTACACTATGAGCCTACTCTTTTCAATATGATATCTTTGTATTTAAGTGTGTATTGACACTAATCAAGTAGCAGTTTTAACCAACTAGGTTTCATTAAACCTCTCAACCTTGGAGTATCTCACTAGTTATCTATAATCAAATAACTAGGTATGAGCAACCCATGTTCAAACATATCAAGTATAATTAAATACCTACATGTCAAGCAGTTTCTTTGACATATCTAGTATAATTAAATACTTGTGTCAAGCAATCTCTCCTATCATGGAGTACTTACAAACACATTAAGAAACACAACATAAAAGCTTCAAATTCATTTTTAAAATAATCTAAATTATCTAATGCATATACTAGAAAAGATATCTCAACCATGCATACAAGACATATCTTTCAAAAGTAAAATAATCAAAGAAGAATAGATCCCCAAGCCTATTATCGCTTATCCAAACTAAAGACAACAATGCAGCCCTCTCCAATAGAAATTATCTTGATAATCAGCTTCTCAAAAACAAATCTATCTCACTTATTGATAGCTTACTTCTCTCAAACAACAATGTTGCCTCTTACTCACAATAGAACATTATCTATATCTCACTCACAAAATAAGATAGGTATGATTTGTATATTTAACTCAGAAATAATGATCTGCAAAAGATGTATAATCTCTTGGGAAATAATGTGTCCCTCTCAAGTGATATGGTTCAGATATTTATAGAGCAACCAAGCAACCTCAAAGGCTATAGTTTAGGCATGCAAAATGACAACAAGCTTCATGCAAAGTAGCTCAACTAAAAGGTGGAAAATTCTCAAGCTCATACTCATTTTATTCACCTATAGGTCGACTTGTTTTGCAACAACAATCTGAAAAATAATTCAATCATTATATGCATAATTTGAATTTTCACATAGAAAATACTTCTACAAAAATTCAGACTCAAAGGTGGCGCCAACTCCAAATCCTTCTCCTACATATTTGATGCAACCAAGCTCAATCAATTCCCATTTTATGATAGAATATTTCCATTAATCCATATGATGAATGAATCAACTTGGAAATTTAATACATTAGAAAAATTCAAGCATAGTCTCAATAAAAGTGTCGACCAAGTCAAGAATTCTTTAGACAACAATATCAAATGCAAAGAAATGACTTAAGCTATGTGTCTCTCAGCATGATAGTTGGTTTACACCAACAGTTATAAGATATTCTATCAACCTCTATTCTTTTCACTATATATGTGTATATATCAATATCGGTCTATGCTCTAATCGATCTCCAAACTATTAGAGACTCGGCTTAAAAGACCTCCTATAATCATGCACGGTAGGTTTACTACTCTTTTCCACTCTCCATATGCTAACATGATAAATAGTCACTTCGCATTACATGTGGTAGTCTTATCCCCTAATACTTGTGCACCTCTTTTTATTATTGCATTTACGTATACAATAAATTCAATTTACTTCCTAGCCTTATGCTTTGGAAACACACTATGTAAGTGGCATCTAAGTTGGCATTCTATGTTTTATAAGCACATACATGTATATACGCTAGCCATATTCATATTACACCATGTTCCATATAACCGACACTATGTATTTTAGCAGCATATCTAATATACGTATATATATATAATAAGTCATTTGATAATAATTACACATTGCTTGATACCTTGAATACATAATTCATATTATCATATCTCATCAAACGATATGCATTTACATACACATATACACATACATTCATTCACAAGTATGTTTAATATCGTACCAAACAAAGGAAGCCAAGATCCATTTGATAATTATATTATCATATATATATAAATATATATATATGTACATATACATTTATATATATTTGTCAATGAGCATTATTAACTCTATATTATATATGTATATGTATATGTGTATATATACCAATATATTTATACATTTCCATGATAATTAAGTATGTATATATTCGATATACTAAAGAATACCATCAAGTAAGCATTTACGCATAATAATAATATTTTATATATATGTATATATACATACACACTGTTATATTAAGCTTTTACGCTTATGTGTGTATTAGTATATATACATACAAACATATATATATATATATATTATCTAGCAATATGTTGGTCGATTGATCCATTCTAAATTTGAATGATCATGACCATGTGATTATACTTTCACAAACATCATAACAAAAATTTATATACATATATGCATATCTTATACATATGTCATCATACTTATATGGACATCCCATTATATCCATCATACAGGTATGGCAAAATATGCATATATCCCAGTACTCATTCACCCACACAATCAAGAATAGTAAAATAAGGAAGGTCTCAAAAGTTCAAACAAATAAACATCACCCAATAATGCACTCAATAGTAAGCAAGACCTTTACAAATGCAGATATTTCAAACTAGGGATGACTTACCAACTTCTCTTTTCTATGTCTAGACTCAACTAGACTACTTTGGTGTGTGTATGCTCAGATAGTTTACGTTACCGATTATTCGAACAAGATCTTCTCTCAAATGATACTTCCCCTCCACCTGGATGAATGAAACACATACCTACATCCACTAACACATGCACATAGAAATCAATTGTGCACATCATATCCAGTGCATATAGCATCTCCAAAGTTAGAATTATAATAATTCAATAACCATCTATTCACATATATGCAGTATTTCACGATGAATAACATCAATTGAGATAACATCAAATGAAACAACATCAAATGAGATAACATTCATATATTATAACAAGGTACGAGCATCATTTATGCATCTCTAGAATTCACATTACATTCATATTTACCCTATGTAGTAATAGTAATAGTAACTACACAACTTGTGTTTAACATAATTCCCTCCTTGTGAATCATTGTCCCTGATGATCTATAGCCTTTTAACATATAGTTAAAGTCAAATAAATTTTTACTTACTATTCTCAAAATATGTAAGGTTTATAAAACATTCATCCTATGTAGCATCTCTCCTTGCAACCTTTCCCTTCCTGGACCTTGCTTCGAGTGCCCTCACTATCGCATAGGGAAATCTCGTATGCCTTACACATACTTACTCTCTCAAAGAGCTTTATTACACTATCATATATTCACATCCTAGATACCATCGTAGCTATACATGACACCTAAGACATAGTGATCAAAAATTATTGTCCCTTGAATTTATCCTTAGTATAATCCAAATAGATAAGGAATGTTGGTGCATTGTACACTACACTGTGTGTCCCATCCTTCCTCTTTGTTATTTACACTTTTAGACAGCTCATAAGTCAAGTTTGTATGTCACTTACACATCCACTTTCCTTACCATAAAATACTTCTTCTTGATTACTTGTCCATCTTGAGCAATACATTTCTCCTAGACACCTATCAAAATCTGATACTACTTCATACTTAAGCTTTGTATCAACAAAGTTTTGTTGATCTCCTTGATCTATTAGTCCTTTTTGATAATCTATCAAGTCTATGGCAAACCCCATTTCCAAGCCTATTTTAGAATAATATAGTTTCCAACCTTTCCTTCCATATAATGGCCAAAACTTCAATGTTAGAAGTTTATATATATCATTCAAGATTTATTCTACCATCTTTTCCTATTAGGGCTATAATAATATACCATGCATTCATTCAATTAAATGTCTCATAGTATGATCATGGTTACACAACCCTATCATTATTTTCTCATTCATAACTAAGATAACCTTCTCAGAATACTAATAAACTAATTCCCACAATATATTACTTAGGACCAAAATCCTATAAGTCAAGTTTCCAAATAGCGTTGGTTACTTTGGTGAGTCTATCCACTAGAACATACTGTTGGTTTTACTGACATAGAAAGATTGATCTATATTTTTTTCTACTATTTTCCCTCTAGTTTCTCAAGAGATTATACATGTCCTACCAATGATGACATCCAGTCTTCATTTCCTGGCATACTAGACATTATCTTGCCACATTTTGTGTAGCCTCTTACTCTATCTTTTCCTAGGTTAGAGTGGATCTTCATCTAACAATTCACTTTGTCATTCCAATGTCCTAACTCGGACATTAATTTCCATGCTTAATTCCTAAATCTTCCAAAATTTTGGGTACACAGGTTCTTTTATATCAAATAACAGTCCATTCTTTGATTAAGTGAAAACCTATTTTATGATCTCATGCCTCCTTTAATTCCCAAGTAATAATGATTAGGAGTTTTGCAAAGATAAATCCCATTTATCTTAGGAAATCTATACCATGGATTTCTTCTATCCTTGGATTATTTTCAAAGATGTAATCCATATTTTAACTCAATCTAATTTTCCCGATAAAATTAGTACTAATTTTGAGTAGTAATCCTTGTTCAATCATGTTGGTCCCAAGAAGATGTCAAATTTAATTACATAGCTAATTACCAAGCATGGACATTCCTTGTTATCTCCTCTGATTCACTTAATCACATAGGTGAGTCCCAACTTCGATATATCCTATTTGAGCACAAGTAACAACCCCAATGTTCTACTAAGTAAAATTTTTAACATTTCACGCTATGTTAAAATTCTATGATGTCATGATATAACAATAGATGCTTCCCTTTGAGAGTGTATCCTTTTAATAAAAGAGCCAATCAAAGTAGAGTCTTGTCAACAATATGACTTCCTTTCAAGAGTGTAAAGTAATTAACCAGGTAGTTACTTTAACTCACTAGGTTTCCCACCTATGTTTCCATTCATATAGAATTTCACAAGCTCAAGTGATTTACCCATTCACATGGGAAAACCTCAAACTCAATATTCCCCTCCAAATCTTAGGATAGAGTCCTCAATCAATGACTAATTTGATGTTATAGGTATCTCCATCCCTATATGTTCCAATCAAGACCAAATGTACAACTTAACCAATTAAGTTATTCCCAACTTAAAGGTGTTAATGAGTAGTCTAGTACATAACCCAACTCAATAGGTTAAATCTTAATCTAAGGTCTCTCTTTTTATTCGAATGAACTTCTCGTGCCAATTAGGTTATTCTTAAACCTAGGGTTTTATTCAAGAGTAGGATAGTGATTGATCGAGTAAAGATAATGGATGTGATTGTATAGTGTCACATCATACCTTATCTTTCACTCCATCACTATGGCTTATTAGCTAAACCTTATCATTCCTAGGTCTCTTAGCAAAGTAAGCTATAGTGTCAAGTCACTTCAATACATGGATATATTTCATAATATGTAGTATTACTACCTATGTATAGAAATAACATCGTTATCTAAATCCTCATATAAGGTATATAGGAGTGTATCAAAACTGTCTTCCAATTCATGAGTAATCTAGATCTTCCCTTGCCAATCCCTTAGGTAATGATCTTCCCTATCATGATCAAATTATCTTCCTATCATTTTCTAAGGCATCAATAATAATATCGTTTGATCTTCTAATCAAATAAATATAAAGTATGGGATGATAATAGGTTGTAATCCTTGACCTTCCCATTTATCTTTCTCCAAAATTCCCAATACCTTTTTCTTGTGGTCATAAAATTTATGACTTAATTGACATCATGACTTGCGATGAAGTCATTAGCTCTTCCAAATTGAAAACATATCTATGTTTTTCATTGGGTGGGGTACTTAACTCGATTCAATCCACTCTCTTCCTTACCCCCTTAGTGTTTTCTCAACTTTAGATCTACTAAAAGTTTAACTCCTAGCAATATTTGCTTCTTTGAAAGGATTTTTCATTCCTTGTTGTTGGCTTTCTATTGCCTTTTCTTGCCTCAATAGTATAATTTGAATACACTTTTCCTAAATTTAGATTCATCATTGATTTCTAATCCAGTAGATTCAATATTTTGGATCGTCAAATAGGAGATCTAATGAATAATTAGCAACTTAGAAGTTAAGAGGCATAATAATATTCCAATTTTCTTTCCAATATCCTTTTTGGTGGAGGAATATCCATGCTCACAAGCCTCTTTTTTCTATGTTATTTTCATCTTAGAATGTTGTTTTCCTTGCAACTTCTATTTTTTTGACACATGGTGCCATATTGTATTCCCTTTCATTTTGGAACCTCTAAATGAATGTTGATTTTCACAGACATGTTGGTGAGTTCAGCTTATACTCCAACCAATCTATGTACTATCCAAACCTTTGGTCAAGCCAACCTAGTTTATTTTTACAAATTTCTTTCTTGCAATCATCTTTTCAAGTGACTTTATTCCAATGCTTGGAATCATATTCTCTCATAACCTTTATAGATACCAAATTTTTTTGTTCTCATTCTCTCATCTTAATCAAAACTCCAATAATATTATTTATTTTAGTTTGTGGAACCATTCCCACGTCATTGATTACTTCTCTTTGACCATTCCAATATTTTCTCTTGTCCTAGGTACTAACTCTATTCTTGCAAGATCTTATCCTTTATACAAGAAATAGATTTTTGTCAAGAGTTCTCCTTCCTTTTGGATACCTCCTTCATTGAATCTCTACTTCAATCTAATTTATGTTTTCATTGCATACACATAGATTTGTAGTGTTTTCACTAAATCCAAGAATTCTTGAATTTTTACAACTATAGGTTGCTACTAAATAAAGGGGATATCTCATTTCTTCCCATCCCCTTAGAGTCATATAACAATTTCGTAGGATAAAGGTATATATTGGTTATTCTTCCTAACCTTCATACATAACCTAATTGCATTATCTTTTGCAATCCCAGGTAATATCATAAGTTGGTTTAGGAGTTCCTACTCTAGGGATGAATCTTAACTAGTCCTAGATTTACTTAAATTTCAACAAATTCTTATCTTCCTTTTTTATTTCCCTGTGTTATTTTCTGAATAATTTTCAACCATTATCTTCTAATAAGGTTTATGCATTGTTGTATAATGAACTTATAGGTTTTAGTATTAAACCTGGTAGCTCTGATATCACATATAACGTACTAATCTTTTAGAGCAATAAAAATTTTAAATTCACACCTTGCGAGTAAATAAATTTGGTAACAAGTCATTGCAATAAAATTTATCTTTCTTTCATTGAGAAATATGAACAAGATGTCATATCATATTATAATAAATATTCCATTTCATTATAATAACTTTACAAGTTACAACAAAACAAGAATACATACATTTACATACATAGCTCTAATGAGCTTTAGAACAAATAGTTGTAAGATGGTCCAGGATCCTTCATTTCAAATCTTGGTTCTTTTATCGCTTGTTGTGGAGGAGAAGAATCACTCAAGTGCTTTTCCACCAACATGGACTCATAATGGAGTCCCCTGCACATCTATCATTCGATAGATGGCCCTTCCCTTTTATGAAGATATTGGTAGAGTAACCAATAACAACAACCAACTGAGCATAGTTTTGTGTCCTACATAACTAGAACTTGTAATCCCACAATCTATGTCTAGTATGTAATACTAGATCATAGTGAATTGAAAATGGAGCCAAAGAACATCACACTACTTTAATCAAAATGTTTCATTCAGTATGTTCTACTGAGGGTCATTTGTCACATACACTACTTAGGGCCAATTTGACTTAAGGCTATCTTAAGCTACGCATAGGCATTTCCTTCAATGGATAGTCCATCATCCTAGATAACCTACAACCATATTAATCTACTTGGAATAAACTACTTAACTAGTAAGTTCACAAGCTAGGTATTTCCTTCAATGGATAGTCCATCATCCCAAATAATCTATATACTTCGGTTACCCTAATTACTCATAAGTACACAAACTCCCTCCCATATTGGATTATCTCTCCTAGGAATAAACACAAGCTTTCCTAGTCGAATTAATAACTTAAAGCTAATTATACCATATGTACCTTTTATGTTCAATCATACCTATTATATAAAACTTATGATAAACACCCATCTCCTACTATGGAGTAAATACAAACACATTGCATGGTCTCAATCAAAGAATTGACATATCCAAAAGATGATTTCATTCGAGAGTATCACTTATTTGACTAAAATGGTTTACACTATGAGACTACTCTTGTCAATATAATATCTTTGTATTTAAGTGTGTATTGACACTAATCAAGTAGAATCTCTAACCCAGTAGGTTTCATTAAACCTCTCAACCTTGAAGTATCTCACTAGTTATCTATAATTAAATAACTAGCTATGAGCAACCCATATTCAAACATATCTAGTATAATTAAATACCTATGTTGTCAACATATCTATTATAATTAAATACCTATGTCAATAAATCTCTTTGAAATATCTAGTATAATTAAATACTTATGTCAAGCAATCTCTCCTATCATGGAGTACTTAAAAACACATGAAGAAAATAGCATAAAAGCTTCAACTTCCTTTGCAAAGTAATCTAAATTCTCTAATGCATATATTGGAAAATACCTCTCAATCATGCATACAAGACATATCTTTCAAAATTAAAATAATCAAAGAATAAGAGATCCCCATGCATATTATCGCTTATCCAAACGAAAGAAAACAATGCAACCCTCTCCAACAACAATTTGCTTGATAATCAGCTTCTCACAAACAACTGTATCTCACTTGCTGATAGCTTACTTCTCTCAAATAGAAATGTTGCCTCTTACTCACAATAGAACATTCTCTATATCTCACTTGGGTATGTGCAGTATCATCATGGAAAAAATAGGCCCTTAAGTGGTGATGAAAATTTAGAAAATCAGAGTTAAGCAACTTGACGTAAAAATTTGAATAATTTATCTATATTATTTCAAAAATATGTAAGAATAGAATTTGTAACAAATTTAATGTAGTTTCTAAACTACTAGGTTTATTTAAAAAAACAATCTATTTGGTGAAAATTTAAAATTCAATGCAGTAGTACTTAAATTTCAAGGAAAAATAAGAAGTAGGTGTCTGTCTGACCACCCTAACCATAATAAAATGATAAGATTTTTTAATAAGATTTTAGATATAAGTAGAGGACTCATGTCTCGATGTAATGCATATTTTTTTGTAATTTTTTTGCAAGTAAATAATTAATTATGATTTTTTTTTACAAATATTACAAAATATAAAAAACTTGTATGTCTGACCACCTTAACTTGGTCAAAACTTCATGAAATTCATTTTTTTTAATCCTATAGTATGTGAAGCATAGAATGTGACACATGTTTCAAATTCAAAAAATGTGATACTATTTGAAAGCTATAGATTTTTTTCAATCATCCTATCAATTAGGACTTTAGTCGTAATTCAAATAGAAAATCAATAATAATTATTTATTAAATTTAAAGTAAAGAATAATTTATATTGGTGGAAATATGAGAATCTCTTTTAAAACCCCTTTTCATTTCATCAATTTTGAGTAAAAACAAGTCGTCAACCACATGGGCCATCATATCACTTACATATCACCATTTTTTGGCCCATCATGATCCTACACATACACACTCATAAAATAAGACAAGTATGGATGGTATAAAATCAAACATAATGATCTACAAAAGATTTATAATCTCTTGGGAAAGAAAGTGTCCCTATCAAGTGAAATGGTTCAGCTATTTATATAGAGAAACCAAGCAACCTCAAGTCCTATAGTTTAGGCATGCAATTTGAAGACTAATTTAATCAACATATGCATAATTTGAATTGTCAAATAGAAGACTTATACAGTAATTCAAACTCAAAGGTGGTGCTAACTCCAATTCCTTTTCCTACATATTTGACACGACCAAACTCAGTCAATTCCCATCTTATGACAATAGGTTTCCATCGATCCATATGGTGAATGAATCGAGTTGGCAGTTTAATATGTTAGATGAATTCAAGCATAGTCTCAATAAAAGTGTCAACCAAGTCAAGAATTATTTAGACAACAATATCAAATGCAAATAAATGACTTAAACTGTGTCTCTCTCAGCATGATAATCGATTTACATGGTAACAGCTATAAGATATTCTATCGGCCTCTATTCTTTTCATGATATATGTGTATATATCAATATTGGTCTATGCTCTAATTGATATCCAATTATTAGAGACTTGGCTTAAAATACCTCCTATAATCATGCATAGTATGTTTACTTCTCTTTTCCACTCTCCAAATGCTAACATGATATCTATTCACTTCTCATTACACGTGGTAGTATTATCCCCTAATACTTGAGTGCCTGTTTTTAGTGTTGCATTTGCGCATACAATAAATTCAGTTTACTTCCCAACCTTTGTGTTGGAAACACACTATGGAAACAACCTCTAAGTTGGCATTATATGTTGTATAAGCACATACATGTATATACCCTAGCCATATTCATATTACACCATGCACAATATAACCAATGCTATGTATTTTAGTAGCATATCTAATACATATCTGTATATATATTGACTCATTTGATAATAATTAAACATTGCTTGATACCTTGAATGCATAATTCATATTATCATATCTCGTCAAACAATATGCATGTACATACACATATACACATACATACATTAACATATATATTTAATTTTGTACCAAGTAAATGAAGCCAAGATCCATTCGATAATTATATTATCATATCTATATAGATATATATGTACATGTACATTTATATATCTTTGTCAATGAGTATCATTAATGCTATATTATATGTATATATATGTATGTGTATATATCAATATATTTATACATTTCCATTATAATTAAGTATGTATATATTCGATATACTAAAGAATACCAACAAGTAAACATTTACGCATAATATAATAATATATTGTATATATATACATACACACTCCTCTATTAAGCTTTTATGCTTACGTGTGTATTAGTATATATACATACAAACATATATATATTATCTAGTAAAATGTTGGTTGAATGATCCATTCTAAATCCAAATGATCATGACCATGTGATTATGCTTTCACAAACATCATAACAAACATTTATATACATATATGCATATCTTATATATATGTCATCATACTCATAT
The DNA here is from genome assembly GCA_007115665.2 of Sequoiadendron giganteum. Lineage (NCBI taxonomy): Eukaryota > Viridiplantae > Streptophyta > Pinopsida > Cupressales > Cupressaceae > Sequoiadendron > Sequoiadendron giganteum. The sequence continues at coordinate 759,606,417 of CM021102.1, read as the reverse complement.
GGACATCCCATTATACCCATCATATGGGTATGCTGACATATGCATATATCCCAATATTCATTCACCCACACAGTCAAGCACAGTAAAATAAGGAAAGTCTCAAAAGCTCAAGCAGATAAATATCACCCAATAATGCACTCTATAGTAAGAAAGACCTTTACTAATGCAGATATTTCAAACTAGGGATGACTTACCAACTTCTCACTTCTATTTCTAGACTCAACCAAACTACTGTGGTGTGTGTATGCTCATATAGTTTACGTTCCCAATTATTCGATCAAGATCTTCTCCTGAGTGATACTTCCCCTTTGCTTGGAGGAATGGAACACATATCTGCATCCACTAACACATGTGCATGGTAGTCAATTTTTCACAACATATGCAGTACATATAAGCATCTCCAAAGTTAGAATTGGGTATGTGCAAGATCATCATGGAAAAAACTGGCCCTTAAGTGGCGATGAAAATTCAAAAAATCAGAGTTAGGCAACTTGACGTAAACATTTGAATAAGTTATCTATATTATTTCAAAAATATGTAAGAATGGAATCTGTAGGAAATTGAATTTAGTTTCTAAACTACTAGGTTTATTTATTTATTTTAAAATCTATTTGGTGAAAATTTGAAATTTCAATGCAATAGTACTTAAATTTCAGGGAAAAAATAAGAAGTAGGTGTCTGTCTGACCACCCTAACCACAATAAAATGATAATATTTTCTTATAATATTTTAGATATAAGTAGAGGATTCATGTCCTAATGTGGTGCACCTTTTTTTGTAATTTTTTTCTAAGTAAATAATTAATTATGATTTTTTTATTGCAACTTTTAAAAAATATAAAAAATCTCATGTCTCACCGCCTTAACTTGGTCAAAACTTCATGAAATTAATTTATTTTTTTAATCCTATATTTTTTGAAGCATAGGATGTGACACATGTTCTGGATTCAAAAAATGTGATATCTTTTGAAGCTATAGATTTTTTTCAATCAGCCTATCAATTAGGACTTTAGTCGTAATTAAAATAGAAAATGAGTAATAATTATTTATTAAATTCAGAGTAAAGCATAATTTATATTGGTGAAAATATAAGAATATCTTTTAAAACCCCTTATCGTTTCATCAATTTTGGGTAAAAAAAGTCGTCAGCCACATGGGCCATCATATCACTTACATATCGCCACTTTTTGGCCCATCATGATCCTGCACATACCCAATTATAATAATTCAATAACCATTTGTCCACATATATGTATCATTTCACCATGAATAACATCAAATGAAACATCATATGAGATAACATTCATATTGATAACAAGGTACAAGCATCATTTATTCATCTCTAGAATTCACATTACATTCATATTTACCCTATGTAGTAATAGTAAATAGTAACTACACAACTGGGGTGTAACATTTTTCTTTGGTATAGTTCAAAATTGAAGGGATATTGGTTTATGGATCTAGCTACAAAGTTGCAAACTAATAGGGATGTTATTTTTAATGAGGAAAAAGTATGCAATATCGCTTTCCTAATATCACCTTTTAGTCATAAACACCTAGAATTATTGAGCCTAAATATGAGAAATTTGGCGACCCTTAATATGGAGTAAAATTAGGTGAAGAAGCATGAGAAGAGGGTTTATTTCCAATGGAATGGTTTCCAATCATATCTTGAACTCATTCCTTAGCTCTTGTTAATAAAGATATTCCTAAGTTGTACTATACCACTCAAACAATGAAAAATAGGTTAGGAAGGTAGGGGAACCAAAATGTGGGATGATGAACAATGCACCTATTTTTCACTCTTTAATTAGGAAATGAGATCCCCATAAAAAAAATTGATTAAAAACTCTTAGGAAAATAAACATAATGTGAGAATCTTCAAATTTCCTTATGCTTTGAGGATGGGGGTCAAGTTCAAACAACACTTTTGAGAGAAAAACTAAAAATAGAAAATCAACCTAATTGTGACAACTCAAACTTGAAACAACAATATGAAACTCAATATTAGTAGAAACAAAAAATTGATTGCATATCTCAAAAGGGTAGAAATGTGTTTAGCAGTCACAAAAAGACACTTTCTGGAAGTTGTCAAGGACTCATTCACTCATGGGCGAATGGGTCTTTTGTTAGGGTTTTCATAAATATTTTGTGAGTCTCTCATACTGATTTGTAGCTTCTAATTTGTCTAGGTTTCAGTGTCAAAAATTCAGAAATTAGATTTGTAGGTTAGGTTTCATGATTTGATAACTTTGACAACTTTTCCAATCTTGCAATTCAAGAGGTCTCCAATCCTTCTTCAACCTAAATCTTCAACACAAACATAAGAGAGAGAAAAATATTGGTGAATGGGGGTTTGCCTTGGTCAAACCTCATTTGGGTAATTAAACCTTGAATTGAACTAATGAAAGTATGAAAGGAAGGAATGATGAATGAACAATGCTATGTTACCATTACACAAACCCTTTGAGGAGTCTTTGAATGTAGATCTATAACTTGCATGCAATGGCTTCAATGGATGTGGATCTTGATACTTGAAACAATGCTTGAACTTGAATCTTGAAACCTACATCACAAAGTTAGCTCCAAAAACATGCATGATGCAAGAATATTTCGACATGATGATTAGATCTTGAATGTTGCAATAAATCTTTGATAATTCTGCTCTTGAATGTGATCATCAATTTTTTCTCTTGTGAAATTTGAATTATGCTTTCATGAATTTCCTAGGTGTTGAAATGATAAAAAGACCTTGTATTAATAGGTATGTATCCTTAATTTCTCAAAATTCAAATATTACAAGCTGGCATTGAAATATGAATTTGGGGACCTTAAAATACCACCAAAAATATATTTTAAATTTAGGTTCAAAGGCCTAGGGAGGGCTCATTCTGATATAGGAGCATCCAAGCAAATTGGCAATCAGCATCAACCAAAAAAATTAATTTCAGATTTGAATTTTAGTTTTTGTGTGCTTTAGGGTTCATGTAGCATCACTTAGATTTGGAAAACTCTTGGTGTGTTCAAATTTGCATGAAGTCAATTTTTTTCAAATCATTATTTTAAGGCTACACATGTAGTTTTCAAAATTTATTTGTGAAAAACTCATAAATATTGGAGTAAAATACTTTGGTAGGGAATTCATAGAGGTGGCATGTGAAATGTGAAAAAATAATCAAAGTCATACATTTTTCCAATATGTGAGATTTTAGTGCCAGAAGTTTGTTAAAAAAAGCTGGTAATTTTCAAAAAAGTTTAAATTTTTAAAATTCGTGAAGGTTTGGTCAAAATCCTTTTGTAGGGATCCATGGAATTCCATTCCAAGCTTGCATGCCAACTTATATGTGAATCAGAGAACTTTCATTTTTTCATCTGGTGACACCTAATTGTGCGCTTCCAAAGCACCAATTTGATCAATTTTATTTTGGAAAGGTATTATGGAGGTCAAGGAAATTAAATATCATTTTTTATTCATTCATTAGCCATTTATCTATTGCATATTTATTAAATGGGGGGTATTTGGAGCATAAAGGAGGCAAAAGAAACAAGATTTTAGAGCTTTTAAAATGCCCAAAATAGAGAAAAATGCCCCTTGAGTAAAGGAAACATCTAGAGGAGTTATGGAAGTTTAAATGCCTCATTTAAAGTTGAATAAACATAGTATATGCAAAGCTATTCTTGAGGGAAAGTTGGGAGCCCATTCTTGGGCCAAAATTGATGATTTTAATGCATATTTTTGGGGGTTTTTGAAGAAAAACGTGAGGAGTTTGTAAGGAATGGGAAAGAGAAGAAATGCTTCTACAAAGGTATTCATTGGGTTTTTTGTTGCAGGTTTGAGAAACGCTAGTGAAGGAAAGACAAGGCACCAATTTGTGAGAGGTGATATATTTTGGAGGAGTTGTGTGAAGGTCTTAACAGCAGTGAAGAGAGATTTGGGGCAGCAAGAAGTTACAAGGAGAACATTTGTGCAAATTTGATTTCAAAAATATATTGAGAAAATTTGTACTTGTGTAAATGTGAATCAATTAAGAAGTTTAATATTTGACTTGAAATGGTTTCTCTCTCTATTAAATCCATGTTGTTTTGTGAGTTTGTGGTATGATGTTGTTTTTTTTGCATCAGTGGTATGAGAGTCGGAGGTTTTAAGTGCATAGGTAGAGCATCAAATGTGAGGCAATCTATTCCAAGACCTATAGGTGAATAATGAAGTTAGAGGGTTAGAGTGTGTAAAAAAATCACCGAGCATGAGGCGGTCTATACTTGAGAAGATGGGATGGGTCATGAGGAGGCTCGTAAGAATTTTTTTCTGGGAACAATTTTGGGAAGACATGGAAAATAGGAAGCATTGTGAAGCATTTGAAAAGCTACAAGATGAAGTAAATATATTAGAAAATAATATTAAAGAGGAAATGAGAATGTGCGAAGAGAGATATGGGAAGAAGAATGTTCTCTTAGAAAAGGATAGCGAAAAGAAGAGAAAAAAGAAAGAGTGTTGTAGCGCTTTGGTAGGGTTTGAATACAGTAAGAAAGAATATGTTGGGGTATCCCTCATAAGTGAAGAAGATGATGAGGTGAAAGTTGCAGAGATAACATGTGAATGGAGTACATTGTGTGAAGTGGATGAAGAGGTTTTGCAATCATAAATTGTGAACATGGATGGTCCTAGATTTGACAAGTGGGTTGGTGAAGAAGAGGACAATATCTTGTTGAAAAAAGAGATGAGGATTTTGGATAATATATTTGAGAGAAAAATGTTGGATGAAGTCATCTTCAATGTAGACAACAAAGAAGGGGATGCAACAAACAATTGTCCTTTGGAGGACATGAATACATGGAAGAAATTTTAATAGCCTTTCGAAGATGCATATATGCAGGGTTTTGAGGATGAAGAAGGTGATGTTAGAGCATTAAAAAATAAAAAGGTAAATTCTTATTTTAAGTCTAGAAGTGATGATTATTTACCATCTAAAGAAGAGATTGCAATATTAGAAGATAAAGTTGTAGTTGCAAATGAGTATGTGAATGTTATATATTTGTGTATAGAAGTTATACATGATGGTACATGAGGAACTTGGTGGAGGTGGTCGGTTTTTGGTGGGTTGGATCCCATGAAGAAGGAAAAGAGGGAAGAAGAGATGTGGTAAAGGAAATTGGTCTATGGTCGATGTAAATCCATGAGAGGAAGCAAAAATAGAGTGCACACTTGGTGGAGGAGGATGGAAAGTGTCTCAGTTAAATGTTGGAAGAGGTGAAGGAAGAAATTCCTTATGTCTAAATCATTGATGGAGTTCACTATAGGTTGTCCACAACCTAAAAGAGTAGTTCTACTACTCCACTCCATTTTGTGAGTTCTACTCACAAAAAATTTCCTACCTGATGTGTCTAATGCAGAAGCATCTAGGCATATTGGCAATCAACATCAACCAAAAAAAAAAGCTTCAAGTTTTAATTTCAATTTTGGTTTTTTTGGGGGTTCATGTATAGCATCTCTTAGCTTTGGAAAACTCTTGGTGTGTTCATATTTACATGAAATTTTTTGTCGAGTCATTATTTTAAGGCTTTGTAGATAGTTTTCAAAAATTATTTTTGGCAAACTCATGAGGACTAGAGTAAAATACTTTGGTAGGGGTATTCATAGAGGTGGCATGTGAAATTTGAAAAAATAATAAAAGTCATACCTTTTCTAGTTTGGGAGATTTTAATGTTAGAAGTTTGTTCAAAAAAAATAAAAATTTAAAATTCGTGAAGGTTTGGTCAAAATCCTTTTGCAAGGATCCATGGGATTCCATTCCAATCTTGCACGCCATTTTTTTATGTGAATCGAAGAACTTTCATTTTTTTGTTTGTCGACACCCAATTGCGCACTTCAAAAGCACCAATTTGATCAATTTTATTTTGGAAATGTATTATGGAGGTCATGGAAATTAAAATATCAGTTTTTTTCAATCATTAACCATTTATCTATTGCATAAATCGTATGGGGGGTGTTTGGAGCATAAAGGAGGGGAAAAAATCAAGATTTAAGAGCTTTTAAAATACCCAAAATAGAGAAAAATGCCCCTTGGGTAAAGACAACATCTAGAGGAGTTAATAGAAGTTTAAATACCTCATTTAAAGTTTAATAAATATAGTATATGCATAGCTATTATTGAGGGAGAGTTGGGAGCCCATTCTTGGGCCAAAATTGATGATTGCATATTTTTGGGGGTTTTTGAAGAAAAATGTGAGGAGTTTGTAAGGAATGGGAAGGAGAAGAGATGCCTCTATAGAGGTATTCATTGGGTGTTTCTTGTTGTAGTTTTGAGCAACACCAATGAAGGAAATACAAGGCACCAATGTGTGAGAGGTGATAGATTTTGGAGGAGTTGTGTGAAGGTCTAAACAATAGCTAAGAGAGCTTTGGGGCAGCAAGAAGAAGCTATAGGGAGAACATTTGTGCAGATTTGATTTCAAAAATATATTGAGAAATTTTTACTTGTGTAAATGTGAATGAAAGAAGTTTTAGATTTGATTTAAAATGGTTTCTCTCTTTGTTTAATCTATGTTGTTTTGTGAGTTCGTGGTATGAGGTTGTTTTTTTTGCATCACATTCTCCCATGGGCGAAGGGGTCCCATGTCCCTATTCCTAGAACACACATTGCTCAAGGTAAAGTGTTATATATTAGCATTAATTATTGTCAGGTTTTCCCTTCAGAAAATGTAATTTATTAGGCTTGTAAATGTAAAATAGGGCTTATTAAGGGACAATTAAGTCCAATTTAATTAAGAGGGCCCAAACAAGTGTGAAAATGTAAAGGGATACATTTTTTAACATTAAATTAAGCCATTATTAAGTCCATTTTAATTAGGAGGGCCCAATGAAGTGAAAATGTAAAGGGATACATTTTTCTACACTACAACCACAATGAAATATGCAAAGGTAGATGGAGTCATAAATAATTTTGCCTCTGCACCATAGACTCATAGAAATTCTTGTGAGCAATTTTTTTCTCTTTTGTGAATAGTGATATATAGTTTTGAACAAAAAATAATGAAGATTTTGATTCATCACCTTGGAAAGATGTCATTGATGTAGAATCTTAGTCTCATAGGGAAGCAATGATGTTCAACAATGATGGTGATTCTAATAAGATAGTATTCTAGATGAGATGGTTAGATCCCTAACTATGAAGTGCTTGAGTGATGCTTCTCCTCATCATTTAGCATATGAGGTTTGTGTTGCAAGTATGGATGTGTTTGGTGGTGTTGTCATGAATGTTGTCATTGATGTCAATATAGTTTAGGTTTATTGTAGATGGTACTTGTATAGTTGAGATACTGTAGAAGTGCTTAGATTACATGGAGCTATATTTATGAAGTTGTAGTGGTGTTTTGACCAAGTGTTTTTTAGAAAATTTGAAAAATAATGAAGGTAGTGTTGAGTGTGTGTTATGAATGTGCTCTGATATTGTGCTCTTCATTTCTTCTGTGTTGATCCTATGCCTATGCGGATCTATGGTATTTTTTATGAGCTTTAGTAGATAATATACCCTAAGTTTTAGCTTCTAGATTGATGGAGAGTGGAAGATATGTTCATCGGTATGTGAACCGGTTTGACAAAACTATTTGTTTGTGGATTGGGAGAAATATTTTGGCTCCATAGGCTTCTGAAGTTTGGTTTTAGATCTTATAGATCTGGGAAATGATTCATATTGATGTTTTCTATTTTCTGACAAACATTCTTGTTATTTGGCACTCTAGAAGACTTGCTCCAGAGCTCTTATGTGTTTCTGGTTGGTCTGGTTGGACTATTGAAGAATATTATGTGAATGAATATTGTTGCAATTGTTGTGGATGTACCTGAAGGTTTCTTAGAGATGGTAAAATGTTTATTGAATCATGTTGTGTTATCCATGTTTGATCATCTTGCTAGAGATGCACGTACTTCAAAGATCATTGGTTTTTTCATTAGGTTTGGTCGACCTGGTGTCTACACATTACATAAAGATTTTGCATCAAATTAAGGAAGTGTTTGATTGATCCAAGATGTTGTTTGGGTCCTAATTAAATGTGTAATTGGTCCTATCTCATTCTTATCCACCACGGGAATGTTGAGTAGCTGACCTAATTTTAATTTATAAATTGAAGGATGTTTAGTTGACCTTGGAAAATATTTCTAGGGTTGAAAATTGTATAAAATAAAATCAAATTGTTGTGAATTGAATATCAATAAAGAAAGCAAGTGAAGTGTGCGAACAAGTGTGAAAAGCAGAGTGTGTAAGAGTGAATGAAGGCAGCATTAATTTAATGTGTTAGATTCCTGGAAGCAGTGATTTAATGGTTTCTACAACCTTTTGATCAAGTTGTGAATGTGTGGAACCTTTGTGGTGGATCTTTATTTTTCTTTTCTTTTTCTGTAGGTAGTGAGCCTCCTTCTAGATAGTAAGTCCCTTTGTAGGCAGTGAGCCTTTGTATCTGGTATTGCATTATTACTATATTGTGAGCTAATCCTCACCATGTTTTTTCCCTCATTGGGTTTTCCACGTAAATCTGGTGTCTCTAGTGCTTGCTTTCTATCATTTGCATTTCATATTTACACTTAATAATAGAGAGTTACATTGGAATTGATTAAGGTTAGAAGTAAAATAATTTGATACAACAGATTCACCTTCCCCCTCTCAGTTGTCTTGTGCATTTCAACAATTTGTATCAGAGCTTTGGTTCCTCGATGAAAAGCTTAACCGCTTGAGGTAGATCAGATGGTACACAAGTTGCAGATCCCTATTTTTGATGGAGCCGATTACAGTGACTAGAAAGAAGATGAGAGGTTATCTGGTTTCTCATGGTTTCAAGACCTGGAAAGCTATGGAGAAAAATTATGCTGCACCATCCATTGGTCCTTCCTCTACAGATGAGATTGTGGCTTATTAATGAAAAGGAAAGGTATGATATCTTCAGTTCTCTATCTAAAACTAAAAGGACAAAATTTATTTCTTTAGGCACTGCTTATGAAGTATGGGAAACATTGAAAGACATTTATGAAGGGAATGATAGAGTAAAATTTTCAAGGAAGCTAACAGCTAAGCGAAAATTTGAGAACCTGAGAATGGAAGAGGGTGAAGATATTGCAAGCTATTATTAGAGAGTTAAACCTATGGCAAATGAGATCAAGAATCAAGGTAGTACTATGTCAGATGAAGATATAATTGAGAATATTTTGATGACCCTAACAGAGAATTACAGTGAAAAATTATTTGCTATTGAAGAATCATATGATCCAAAGACATTTACTAAGGATCACCTATTTGGTATCTTAACTACATTTGAGATGAGGAAATTTGCAAGAGATAAGGAGAAAACTGAAACAACCTTCAAAGTAATGAAGATAGGGGATGAATCATATGATAATGATTCAAAAGAGTTGGAAGAAAACTTCACAAGGAAATTGAAGAAAGGTACTAGTAAATACAAAGGTATGTTTCCCTTTAAGTGTTTCAGTTGTGGAAATATTGGTCATTATGCATCAATATATCCTAATAGAGATACACACAAGAAGAACAAGGATAACAATAATAATCACAGAGACAAGAAGGATAAGAAGTTCAATAAATTGTATTATGTCAAAGAATATGCATGAATTTCTGATGATGAGTATGATTTTGAGGAAGATAAAGATGAATGTTTATTTCTAGCCCTAGAAAATAAAGTTGTATCTGCTAACTATGGAAGATGTGCAAAGGAATATGGTCTAGAGAGCAAGAATAATGAGGTGGAAAGTACTCTGGTGACTACTTTTCATGCTAGACAAGATGAAGACTTTTGGGTAATTGATAATGGATGTTCAAATCATATGACTAGAGATAGGAGTAAGTTCACTAAACTTGAAAATTATGATGGAGGAATAGTTATGTTTGGAGATGATTCTGGTGCTAAGATTGTTGGTAAAGGAACAATTAGTTTTAATGGAAAACATAGTACTGACGATGCCTATTATGTTAAGGTTTTAAGGCATTATCTCTTAAGTGTTGGACAAATGTGTAGAAATTTTTTTAAGCTTGTAATTCAGGATAACACCTATGAGATCAGAAAAGGATCAATAATTGTAGTAGCAGTAGGAAGAAGAACTCATGGAAACATCTTTCAGCTTAATAGTGGTGATGGTCAATGTTTTGTTTTACAGATTAATGAAAGTTGGTTGTGGCACTGGAGGATGGGACATGTGAATTTTGACAATCTAATAAGGATCGATTCTAGGGAAGTTATCAAAGATCTACCTAGAATCACAAAGCCTTCAAATTTAATTTGCAAAATTTGTCAATTGGGAAAACAAACAAGAAGCAGTTTTAAAGGAAAGGAACAATCATCTACCAAAATGTTAGAATTAATTCATACAGACCTTTGTGGTCCTCCAAGAATAGGAAGCCTTAATGGTGACAAGTATTTTATGCTCTTGATTGATGATTACTCTAGGATGACATGGGTTAATTTTCTTAGAGAGAAAGCCCAGGCTCTTAATAGCTTCAAGGTATTCAAGGAAAGAGTAGAGAATGAGGCAAACCTGAGAATCAAATGTTTAAGGTCTGATAGAGGTGGAGAATTTACTTCTAGTGATTTTAATGCATTTTGTGAAAAACATGGCATAAAGAGACATTATTCTTCTCCTAGAACCCCTTAGTAGAATGGAGTTGTGGAAAGGAAGAACCAGACTATTCAAGAGGCTGCTAGAACTATGATGAAAGAAGCAAATGTTCCTAATGTGTATTGGAGAGAAGCAATCCACACTGTTGTTTACATTCTTAACAGAGTTCATATTAGAGGTAACAACACTAAGACTCCTACTATTAAATACTTTAATGTGTTTGGAAGTAGATGTTACATTAAAAGAGATGATGAGAATCTTGGAAAGTTTGATGCTAGATGTGATGAAGGAATTTTTCTTGGATATTCAAATAACAGTAAGGCATATAGATGCTTTAATAAAAGATTGAGGAAAATAATTGGAAGTTCTAATGTAAGAGTTGATGAAGCCATGTATAGACTAGTAGAAAGAAATGAAGTTGAACTAGATGATCCTATCTATGGGAAAGTACAAGATGAATAAAAGGAAGATAAAGAACAAAGTGATGAAGAGGAGATTTTGGAACCTACACCTAAGACTCCTAAATATGTATAGAGAAATCCTTTAGAGGAACGGATAATTGGAGACATAAGTGAAGGTGTAAAGACAAGAAGCAAAGTGGTTAAGGTAAACCTGTGTTTACTTTCTAAGATAGAACCTAAGACTATAAGTGAAGCATGTAATGATGAAATTTGGGTTAGAGAAATGAAAGAGGAACTACAATAGATAGAAAAGAATGAGACATGAGAACTAATCCCTAGGCCTCTAAACAAGAATGTAATTGGTTCAAAATGTGTATTCAGGAATAAGTTGAATGAAGATGGTGAAGTGGTAAGAAATAAAGCAAGACTTTTATGCAAAGGATATTCATAGGTTGAAGGAATAAATTTTGAAGAAACTTTTGCACCTGTAGCAAGAATGGAGGCCATTCGGATGTTCTTGGAATCTTCAGCTCATAAAGACTTCAAAGTGTATCAGATGGATGTCAAGTCTTTATTTCTGAATAGAGAATTGGAAGAAGAAGTATATATGGAGAAACCAGAATGTTTTCAGTTGTCAAACAAATCGGACATGGCTTGAAAATTAAAGAATGAATTATATGGACTTAAATAGGCTCTTAGAGCTTGGTATGCAAGGTTGGATAGATACTTTGCATAGCAAGGATTTAGCAAAGGGTCCACAAACAGCAATATTTAATTCAAAGTTGAGAAAAATAAAATATTGATAGTTGTGGTATATGTTGATGACATTATCTTTGGTTGAAATGAAGGCGTATGTAAGAAATTTGCAGAAGAGATGTAAAAAGAATTTGAAATGTCTATGATTGGTGAGTTTAATTTCTTCCTTGGACTTCAAGTAAATCAAACTAACCAAGGGATATTCATTTCACAATCTAAGTATGTTAAGGTATTGTTAAAGAAGTTTGGAATTGATGACTCCAAACCGGTTTATACCCCTATGGTAATTGGATATAAGTTTAGTAAGGATGATGAATCTGCTAAAGTTGATCAGAGCATGTACAGATCTATGATTGGTGGACTATTGTATCTTATTGCTACCAGACCAGACATAAAACATGCAGTATATTTAGTTGCAATATTTCAAGCAGAACCTAAGGAAGCACATGTTATAGCTATAAAGATGATATTTAGATATCTTAAGGGAACTCCATATTATGGGCTATGGTATCCAAAGGATGATTTCACATTGAAAGCCTACATTGATGCATATTAGGCTGGTTGTGTAGATGACCGAAAGAGTACAAGTGGCAGTGCATTCTTCCTTGGAGGAAGATTAGTTTCATGGTTGAGTAAGAAACAAGATTTAATTTCTTTATCCACTGCAGAAGTTGAATACATTGCAGCATCATCCCGCTATACATAGATACCGTGGATGAAGCAAGCCATGAAGGACAAAGGTGTGATGTGTGATGAACTTATCTCTATATTTTGTAACCATACAAGTGTTATAAACATTTCAAAGAATCTAGTGATGCATTCTAAGAAAAAGAACATATCTATCAGGTATCACTTCTTAAGGGAAAAGGTATTGTAGAATGAAGTTATATTTGAATATGTACCTACCAAGGAACAAATTATTGACATATTCACTAAGGCCCTTCCAAAGGATAATTTTTAGTATCTCAGGGGGAAGTTAGGGGTTATTTCCCCTCCTTCCTTGAACTAAGTGCACATGGTGATACATTAGTCTAGTGGATTCACATACTCTTTTGATCTAGATTGATGATTGAGGTCTACTCCTCAAGGGGAGTAGAAAGGTGCATTGTTGCAATATGTGATGTGGATGCATTCCTAAGGGGGAGTGAATAGAGGTTTATATGGCAAGAGTTTTAATGCAAAAAAAATATTTTCCATTGATGTCAAAGGGGGAGAGAAAGTCGTGAAAAAGTTATGCATGTGAAAATTGTCTAATCTAAAGGAAAAGAAATGGAAGAAGAAACATGAGATTGTGTATGTTGTCTTTGATTTCATTTCACATCATGTGTTTCCATCAATGACAAAGGGGGAGATTATTGCAAGTATGGATGTGTTTGGTGGTGTTTTCATCAATATTGTCATTGATTTCAACATAGTTCAGGTTCATTACAGATGGTACTTGTATAGTTGAGATAGTTTAGAAGTGGTTAGAGTACGTGGAGCTATATTTATGAAGTTGTAGCTGTGTTTCAGCCAAGTTCTTTTGAGAAAATTTGAAAAATAATGAAGACAGTGTTGAGTGTGTGTTCTAAGTGTTCTCTAGTATTGTGCTCTACATTTCTTCTGTGTTGATCCTATGCATGTGTGGATCTATGGTATTGTTCATGAGCTTTAGTAGATAATATACCCTAAGTTTTAGCTTATGGATATTCAATAGAGCTTGGAAGATATGTTCATCGATATGTGAATTGATTTGATAGAACTATTTGTTTGTGGACTGGCATAAATGTTTTAGCTCTACAGTCTTCTAGAGTTTGGTTTCAGATCTTGTAGATCTGGGAGATGATTCATATTGATGTTTTATTTTTTCTAAAACATGTGCATGTTATTTGGCTCTCTGGAAGACTTGCTCCAGAGCTTATGTGTGTTGTTGGTTTGTCTGATTGGACTATTGAAGAATATTCTGTGAATGAAGATTTTTGCAGTTGTTGTGGATATACCTGAAGCTTTCTTAGAGATGATAAAATGTTTGGTGAAGTGTGTTGTGTGATCCACACGTGATCATATTGCTAGAGATGCATGTACTTCAGAGATCATTGGTTTTTTCATTAGGTTTGGATGACCTGGTGTCTACACGTTACATAAATATTTTGCATCAAATTAAGGAAGCGTGTGATTAATCCAAGATGTTGTTTGGGTCCTAATTAAATGTTTAATTGGTCCTCTCTCATTATTATCCACCGTGGGAATGTTGAGTAGCCGACATAATTTAAATTTGAAAATTGAAGGATGTTTAGCCAACCTTGGAGAATGTTTCTAGGGTTGAAAATGGTATAACAACAAATCAAGTTGTTGTGAATTGAATATCAATAAATCAATCAACTGAAGTGTGTGAACAAGTGTGAAAAGTAGAGTGTGTAAGAGTGAATCAAGGTAGTTGTGCTTTAATGTGTTAGATTCATGAAAGAAGTGAGCTAATGGTGTGTACAACCTTCTGATCAAGTTGTGAATGTGTGGAACCTTTGTGGTGGATCTTTATTTGTCTTTTCTTTTTTTGTAGGTAGTGAGCCTCCTTCTGGGCAGTTAGTCCCTTTGTAGGTAGTGAGCCTTTGTATCTAGGTAGCGAGCACTCTGGAAGTGAGTCTTTGTATCTAG